>CM022084.1:9995363-10587166 GCA_011114355.1 Carex littledalei | reverse complement strand
CACTAGTCAGAGAGGAGCTTATTTATTTTTGTTTGGGATTTTGATTGCTTCATTAGTTCAGTTATAATTACCACCATGCTTTTTCTTCCCTTGAACTGTCGAACATGCACCTACATTTATGTCACAAGCTAACTAGCTTACTTTATAAACTTTCATCGCAAAGAGTATATTATTCGTATGATTATGCGGCCAGTAACGGGGCTTCTGTTTAGATAAAAGGTATTAAAAAAGCGGGTTGTCCCAGGATAAGATGCCTTAATAAAATAATTTAATCAAGAGGAAACAGGCCTAGATTGACCTGGACAGGCCCATAAAAGCCCAAAATCTGACAAGCATTTTCTTTGTGGGGTGGCGGGAATGGCTGGGAAGGGACCAGCTCAGCATGACCCTCATCACTTCCTCATCAGCGGTGACCAGCCTCAGCTATGCCTCCGTTTCCAATCTCGCTTCTCACCTACGACCGCAGCTCCAACCACTGTCGGTATTCTTACCCTCCGCCACCGCCACCGCCACCGCCACCGCCAATCCGGCTGTCGCTGATCTCACTAGTGGCATCACTCGTCGAGCGTCGATTCTCGCTTTCTTGCCATTCCTGGTCTTTCCATCACCAGCAGTTGCTTCTCCATCCGACGGTGGAGATCACTTGGAGAGGTACACAGACCAAGCTGACGGATTTACTCTGTTGATCCCTCCCTCGTGGGTTAAGGTGTTCTTAGTTCTTCAATTTCGCTTGTTTTAATTCCATTAAATTTACATTTTTAAGAGAAAAAAAAAACTTGAGATTCTTGCAAGAGAAATTTTGAAAAGGAGTCCCTACATTATGAAAAAATGTGATTAGGCCCCAAATCTTTGTTCGTAGTTGTGAAAGACCTTGGATTGCTCAATAAATTGAAAAATAACACTTCTCGGGTGCTAATGAGACCAAGAATAATTTTGGAGACAATAATGACCATAAAGAAAACTTTTTATAGTTTTTTTTTTTTATCAACACTTTAAGAGAACAAAGTTTAATTGTAGCTGTTTTCAAATTTTTCTAGTAATGCAGAATTCTTTTGCATAAGTTTGAAAAATATAGACTATTGCCTTTTCTTAATAAAGTTGGCAAATGCTTGCAAATAGGCTATTTATAATTTGGCCTGATTTTGTTGAAACGGTGAAGGTGGAGAAGGCTGGAGCCACTGCATTGTTTGAAGAAGGGAAGAATAATATAGGAGTGGTGGTCAATCCTGTCCGCTTATCTTCTTTGAGAGAATTTGGGACGCCCGATTTCGTAGCTGATAAGCTTCTCCAAGCAGAGAGGAAAAAGGTCTAATCTTTTTTTTCCTCTCCCTATATTCATTCCATTTCATGTTTTTTATTTTCTGTAACATTAATGATCATTATTTAGTTTTCTGCTAACAGAGAAGGTCTGGTACCAACTAATAATGATGCTAAGGTTATTCGGCGCTCAATAAGAACATTGTATATTTATTATAGCCTCAATTATGTCCTAATTAGTCATTCATCTGTAAAATTCCTCCGTTACAAACATTATATTGAAAAGAAATAACTGAAATAAATCCCAATTGGCATTTGGGTCTTAGAGCTTTAACTGAGCCCCTGATTTGGCTATTTAACCTACAAAACCAAACAGATTAACCAACAACATAGTGATTAACATTGTAAGGTTTATTTTATGATGCAGGAGAGCACCAAGTCAGTTGAGCTGATAGAAACTAGAGAGAGACTAGGTCATGGTGATATACCAGTATATGAAATAGAGTATATGTTAGATAGCACGAGAGGCGGCATGAAGAGAATTTTCTCAGCTGCATTTGTTTCTTCTAAAAAGCTGCATCTTTTGAACATAGCCTACTCTGATAGCCAAGATAATCCCTTAAATGGGAATACTAGAATGATACTGGAACAAGTACTTCATTCCTTTGATGCATTATAGCGAAGTACTACTTTTAAGAAACATTTTTTTTTGCAGAAGTTTAAATGATGACAAATTTGGGGATTAAACGAGAAAATTGATCCGTTTGTTTTTGATAGAAATATGGGGCTCAGGCCCGTTTAGTGCTGTGTTCTTAACCTCGTCAACTATAAGAAATTTTGTAATTAATTATTTTCTTCGCACTTCGTCTGTTCAACCAGTATTGAGATGCAGATAATTAAGTGCACGGAAAGGTTAAAAAAGCAAAAGGTGCTACTGACTAAAAAAGGGAAGAAATGGTGGTCAATCCTCATCTTGATCAGAAAAGCAACGTAATCTGAGTATTCAACCAAGAAGAGGCTTGTGCATCCAATACAACTACTGAGCGCACTTTCCATTTAATTTATTTTCGAGATTATAACATAAGAAGCAACACAGTATTACTCAAATCTTTATAGAGTTTACCATCAATCCCTGATATCAAACTCAGCAAACATACAAGAAAACCAGTAAATTGAGATATAACTCAGCCATCAACTCCCAATGAATTTCTCCCACTTAAAACATAACATCAAACAAAACACGCAATGCTAAGAGTTAAAGCAACTATTCCAAAACCAAAGAACCAAGCTCAACAAACAACCCTTCAACAATAGAACATAACTTCCATTAATTATCTTTCAAAGCCGGTAATTGCCTGACCGTGGCAGATGATGTTTTGCCACGGTCTGCAGAAGAACCAGCTACAAAAGATCCTTAATCAGACACCCCAGAGCCTAGATATGAACGTGCACGGTATGCAATCTGATGTGCATAATACACAGGAGGAGCTATAGATGTACAAATTTAAGAAAATACAATGAAGTTAATAAAATATGCCCAAATGTTCGATGATATGGTATAATTTTAATCACTGTGTAATAGACATAGACTACTTGCTTGCTTATATGCATTATAGTTATGTTTGATGAAAAAACGAGTGACCAAGTAAAAAAAATTAAAAATAAAATACGAAAACCAAGAATCACGAGTTATATTAGGTAAAATTCACTACAAGATTGATATAAAGAATATTTACACATACCAATAGAAACAGAGCGGGTGCACCTTGCATAACTGCAAATTGAGATGTAAATAGTCAATAATCATAAACAATGGAAAAAATTGTTGTAGACAAACCAATTTTTGATAATCGATTGGTAACTAAGTTTTCCTAGAGGCCTACCCAAATCCTCACAAAGAGAAAGGTCGCATTGAAATCTCCATAAGGGGAAAAGGTTCACTTGGTGAGCTTAAATAATTGTAAACAAAAAAGATGATACCTTTTAAATAAATAAATGACATATAACAAGAAAATAATATATAGGAGAATTACGTGTAGCACAAATTGTAGGTTAGCATCTGTAGTTCACGGCTAGTTCCCTGAAAATTAATATTTGTTCACACAAAATTATTATAGTAATCCAAGAGAAATGTCATATTTTATGTTCTCATACATGTGCAATAGTTTTCTGTTACATACGGAAAGAGAGGAGTGTAGCGATCTCCATCGGAGTTAGTATGGATACAATAACATCTCACCGAGGAGAATGGAGTAGGTGGAGTAGGTCCGATGCCCATCAGATCTACTTTTAGATTCAATGAGCATGATGACCGTCCGATCTAATTTATGATTTGTGCGCAAGAAATTAAAGCAGACGCGCACGACGTTTAAAGTGTTTCGCACGAATCTTAAAGCAAATCGACGGTGATTAAATCCATCGAACCAGAGTAGGTCCGATGCCCATCGGACCTACTCTCAAGTGCTCACCGAGACGAAATCCATTTCGGTGTCGAGTCTGCTTTGAAATTCGTGTCAGATGAAAACGGACGATGCAAATATCATCTGAACCTTGAAGAATAGAAGCGGCGAGATCGGAAAGAGGGGGATTAATTAAATAAAAAAAAATTGAGGACTTAATCAGGCCATGTGCAATAATTAAAGAGCAATATGTTTTGAGTAATTTTTTTTTTTTGGCGAAACTCGGCTGGAACTAATTTAAAGATAATTTTAAAGTGTTGTATTTATACAATTAATTTGATTGTTGTTAGCATTCAGAAAAAAAAAATCTCAAAAATCTCATATATCTTGTAAACTAATTTTTGAGATAGATGAGCGAATAAGAATTAATATTTTTGTCATGTCAAACAATTCTATTTATAAAATTATCTTACATTTCTGAAATTACAAACGAAATTGCTATCAATAAAATTATTAACGTAGACGTTCAATGTCCATGACCATGATTATAAATTACGATTCACGATTTTTTTTTTAAAGAATAAAAAAACCGAAGAAACAATATCATTTCCCACATGCGTATACGGTATAGTTGTATACCGACTACTGACGCTACAACTGTTTGGTACAATCGGTGGTCAGGAAATTAATTTATTGTCACACGTTGCGGTTGCGAAAATGATAGTAGCCATCAAATAATCGCTGTGTTCCCATGTGTCATCCTAGAAGTTGACCATGGAGAGAAAAAAGTCAAAACAAAATAAATAAATTAATAAAATCACGAGGAGAATTCAAATGTCTTTATTTTTTTTCTGGCCTCTATTTTTAAAAAAAATTAAATAATTCAAAATTTAAATCATAAACATTAAAATAAAACCGTTAGATGTGATCTATGTCATTTTCTCTATATGCTCATAAAAAATTATCACATTTTAATTTTTTTATGTGAATCAATAAGTTGAAAAATCAATGTCTATAAATTATCGATATTAGTACATTTTTACAAGCTCTTAATGACAACCAAAACAAAGTTGAAATGTCATATTTTTAACATATACATAGATAAAATAATGTAGATGATATCTAACGATTTTATTTTGATTTTTAAGTTTCAAATTTTGAGTTATTTAAATTTTTTAAAAATGAAGACATGATGAAATACAAAAAATTAGAGGCATTTGAACCCTCCTTTAAAATCAATTGGTGGTATTTGCTGTATTACATTATAACAAATTGCTATCCATGATGTAACAATATGGTCCCTAAAAAGCAACGATGAATTCTACTATGATGCTTAATTTTTAATAAGGAGGTTCTAATGCCTCTATTTTTTTTTGTCCTCCGTTATTTTTTATTTTTCTAATAACAATAATTATATAGTTTATATGTACAAAATTATTAAATATGATCTATATTATTTTCTTTATATGCATATTAAAAATTATCACCTTTTTATTTTGATTTTATGTAAATTAATAAGTTGAAAAATCATCGTCCATAAATTATCCACATTCGTGTATATTTGCAAGTTTTTTTTTTTAAAAACCTTTGCAGCTTCTGGGAGAATTGAACTTTCGACCTTTGGGTAACCAATAATTCTAGAATTTTTCTTCTAGCCAACTGTGCTATCTCCCATTTCTCAATATATTTGTAAGTTCTTGATAACAATCAAAACAAAAATTTAAATACCATAAAAATATTTAGATCATATCTAACTGTTTTATTTTCACATTTAGCTTTAAATTTCGAGTTATTAAAAATTAAAAAATGAAATTACGACCTAGACGCAAAAAAGTAAAAAAAGCTGAACTCTTTTTTTTTTTAATAATTAGTGGGTTAAATTGAAAGTGTTATACGACCAATTCAGGTGCTAATTATTCCCCATTTTTGTTCAACCTTTTTTAGTATATAACCGGGCTGATAAGTCAACGTGGAATTAATTGTTTAAACAGATTCTAATGGGAAAAAAAAGACAGCTTTAAAGCGGATAAGATATGTTTAGATTCTCAGTGACTTTGTCTTCAGAAAAATATACTCTTGTAAAAGGCGGATTTAGGAGGTATTGGATGAAAATACTCTTGTAAATAAAAAAATAATAATCTTGTTCTTTATATTTCATGTTTTTTATAAGTGTTAATATTTTTCAGATTCCTCATAAAATAAAATTACACCACAAGTAGTTTACTTAGTTATTTAATCTTAATTTTTTCTGATTTTGCCTCATAAGATTGCAACGGAGTTTGAATGAAATCTCCCATTAAAATGAATTTTAGACTAGGCAAAGTATCAAAATCTAAAAAATAACTTTTGACTTGAAAATTAAAGGCGTAGAAAAAACTACGCCAATATATTTTTATAGTATATTATGTTTTATAATATTTTGAGGAGGAGTGTTCAAATGTCTTTATTTTTTGTGCCTCTATCATGCTTCTATTTTTAAAACTTTAATAACTCAAAATTTAAAACTTTTAAATTCAAAATAAAACCGTTGGATATGAACCACATCATTTTATCTATGCACGTGTAAAAAATTATAACATTTCAATTTTGTTTTGGTTGTCATCTTGAGCTTGTAAAAATGTATACTAATGTAGATAATTTCTAGACGTTAATTTTTTAACTTATTGATTCACATAAAAGCAAAATCGAAATGTGATAATTGTTTATGAGCACATAGAGAAAATAACATAGGTCGCATTTAACGGTTTTATTTTGACATTTAACTTTTAAACTTTAAGTTATTAAAGTTTTTAAAAATAGAAACATGACAGAAAAACAATAGACAAAAGAGAAACAATAGGCGATGAAAATGGACAAGTTAAATTATATAAGCCAATAGCTAATAAATTATAAGTTCTTAAATAAAGCAATCTAATTTCTTTATCGTTATTTACAATAAAAATAATAAAAAAGAACGAAAAATAAACTATAAATAAACTATAAATTACTTTATTTCAAACACAAACTTGCTTACATGAGCACATGTACAATACTTATCTTAAATTTTTCATGATCATGCATGAATGATATATTTGATGATAGGCAGGTTTTCAGTGTATTTTAAGTACAATAAATAAGAAGATTAAGTAAAAGATTACAAACTGTATTATTTATGGACACATATATTTGTGAAACAATTACAGTCAGGCCATTATAGTACTGCGTAAAAAGAAATATAAATTAAATTAATTAAACACCTCCTAATATAAATAATTATCCATAAAAAGTACCACAAGTATAATTGACATAATTGGATTTGGGAAGAAAATATGAAAATAACAAACAATCGATTATTTCCGTAAACAAAAGGACATATTACTTTATTTATTTTCTTATAAAAAAAAGCAGGTCAAGCCTCTAACCAGTAACCAGTGAGGAAATTTTTATTGGTAGTAATTATTAGAAAAGAAGAGAGACAAACAGTAAGAGTACAGTAATATTTATATTGGTAGTAAGATCGGTAGCAATTTTATCGATCTAAAAATAAAAAAAATTGTATCGGTAGGAATTTTACTGATCTAAACTAGTTTTTTTTTTTCTTTTAATTTTTTCTAGTAAAATATTTTTTTTACAAACATAGATAAAGTACCTTAAAATTTAGATATATAAAAACATTCCATCTATTTTTGAGAACTTTTTATACTTTACTAGAAATCAAATATAAGAATTCTCTCCATCTATACATCAGATTAAAAAAAAAAGTTAAAATCAGTAAAATTGCTACTAATTTACTATTAATATAAATATTACTGTACTCTATTAAGTACTACTAATAAAAAATTTCCAACCAGTGATATAAGGTCGTATTAATTTATTGAATGTTGTTTCGGAGCAAGTCACAAGTCAAAGGATTCTAGCAGAGGTTTGATATTTCCCCAAAAAGTTTCATTGCTTGAGATATGAGAATCCCACAAGAAGTTTAGAATACAGTCAAACATGGACTTTTTTGCACCAAACATCTTATTTTGCTATGCGTAACTAATTGTGTACCCAAACTTCTATTGGAAAGAACTTTTTAGTAATATTTTTAAATTATTATTAGCAATACCACATTAAGAAAGCAATTTTAAATAATTAAAATTTAATTCTATAAAGGCTTATAATTTTTATTTTTAAACTTGCAATGTACTTTTTTTTTCTATTTATAAGCAAACAAACTTATTACTACAATTTCTATACCAGCTCTTGCTTTCATCTCATCTCCCGTGTAAGTATTTTTTATAATCGATTAGCAACTTTGAAAAAATATTCTCCATTACCATTAATTTTAGCATCAACTAAAAAAATAATACTATAAAATAGTAATTATAATTTTTATATTTTATAATTTTTACAAGTGCTAATATCTTTTCATTTTCTTCATAAAATAAAATTATACTATTTAATTTATTTAAATTTAATTCCTCCTGATAGTAACAATACAAAGTCAAGAAAAATCTTGTCTGGAGTGAGGTGTCAGCCAGTTTTAGACTTAGTACAATTTTTTTTTTTATTATAGCCCGTAGGCAACACACTTTTTTTTGCTTTTAGCAGGATTCAAACCCACATTCTCCGGTAGAAGACTGGGGTGTCTATCCAGCTGCACTAGCCAGCGGTGACGACTTGGTACAATTTTGCGTACAAGTGAGAAATTCACTCTTTAATCATAATCGATACTTTTGTCTTTTTCTGCATTATATAGTTTTCACTACCGTTGACTGGTACGCCAGAGAAATTGGGACTTGGGAGCAGAGCTTGTGTCGATTCTCTTTAGCTTTCTCTCTCCATCTCTTCTGAGCTGTTTCGCCATGGCGACGGAGGAGGTGATCATGGATTCAGGAGAGAAGCGTTTGAACGAGCTCGGTTACAAGCAAGAACTCAGGCGAGAGATGGTACTCCATTTATTTTCCTTTTGGCTTCTCCTCGTGTGTATCGCTTTGAAGCATTTTGACAAATACTTTGCGTTATAATCGTGAAATTTGGGGTAGAAGTAATGTTTTTGTTAGAAATTATGGTTTCTTACAAACTCCAACCTTGGCCTCTTCTGGTTTGCTTCTAAAGCATAGTGTGAAAGGAGGTTTAGTTCGTTGAAACTTGAATTTGTGCTTAAATTACTTCTAATTATTGAACTCTTACTAGAAAAGAATCTTTGAATCGTTTTTTTTGTATTTTTTTTACGTGCTCTTAGAGATTTATGTATAACTATGTGGAGTATCTCCTTTTATTTATTTATTATATACGTGAGCATGATGAAATAACATTCTTGTACATCTTTCTTCACTGAGAGAGATGTGCCACGAAACTTTTATCTCATTAGTTTTACAAGTGTGCTTTAAGGCACTCAATAAACTCCAATTGATCCCATCAAGAACTTAATCTTGATGGGTGTACAACTATATGTGTTTGGATTAAAATTCATAAAATTCAGATAGGAAAGAAATTGTTCAAAATAAATCAATTTGAAATTGTGTTGCCGGACCGTGATGTCATTCAATTTTCGGTGGAGTGAATCAAGGAAAGAGTTTTCTTTCTTTCTTCATTTCAGTTTAATTAGATATGAAATTTTCAGTTTAGCCCTCAATGTAGTAAATATTATAAATGAAGGTTTTAAGCAAATACATAGAAATGAAAATTTTGAATTTTTCGAATTTAAGTTTCAACAATATCTGATTTACTTTATTTTGAGGAAACATATCTGTTTAATGTTCAAGCATTATTGAATGTTATTCTTTATTAACGATAAACTCTGATTAATTTTTTTAGACATTGTTCAAGACTCTGGCTATATCCTTCTCCACTATGACCCTCTTTACTGGTATAACACCTCTGTTTGGTTCAAGCCTCCTGTATGCGGGCCCCGCCAGCTTGGTCTGGGGTTGGGTCGTAGTAACTTTCTTCACTTGGTTTGTTGGTATTGCAATGGCTGAGATATGCTCCTCTTTCCCTGTTAGTCCCTCTCTATATCTCTCTCCCCACTTCTTTCCATCAAAATTGCATTTTTTTGTAATGCAGTAATTGGGTTCAAGGGACGTTGATAGGTATATGGTTAAATTTGATACTGATTTGTTCAGACTGGGGCCAGAAAGATCAGATTTTTTTTTTTTTTTTTTTTGGGATGTATATGATTCAAGTAAAACTGTTAGAGATTGAAATAGTACCACTGTTAATGACTGGTACAGATATAACCCTACCAGTACACTGGTATTCCAACAAGTTTGTGTTTGTGGTCTTAAAAACATTTCTTTTTCTTCTTTTAATTTTTAACAAAAAACAGACGACAGGTTCTCTCTATTTTTGGGCTGCACACTTAGCAGGACCCAAATGGGGCCCGTTTGCATCATGGTGTTGTGCTTGGCTTGAGTCCATTGGCCTGATATTTGGAATAGGCACACAGGTATGTCATTTAACGAACTTGAAATTACCTTGACAAATAAAATAGTACTTTTTAATCCTTTAAGATTTCTCTTTCTGTCTCTCTATATGTTGTAGGCTTATGCAGGGACACAAACCTTACAAAGCATCATTTTACTTTGTACTGGCAACAACAAAGGAGGTGGCTATTTTGCCCCTCGTGGTGTGTTTCTTGCAATATATATTGGCCTAACTCTAATTTGGGCATTTCTCAACACCTTTGCCTTGGAAGTTATTGCTTTCCTCGACGTAATTTCTCTCTATTGGCAGGTAAATATACACCCCCCCCCCCCCCCCCACACACACACACAAAATAAATAAAATAAAAATAAAATAATTATAATTATGAAGATGATGAGAAATCTGTTTGTAGGTGATAGGAGGAACTGTAATTGTTATAATGCTTCCATTAGTGGCGAAAACAACCCAATCAGCTTCGTTTGTGTTCACGCATTTTGAGATGGGGTCTGACTCAACTGGAATTAGTAGCAAGGCATATGCTGTTATTTTGTCATTTCTTGTCAGCCAATACTCTTTGTACGGTTATGATGCAGCTGCACACTTGACCGAAGAGACCAAGGGTGCTGATAAAAATGGCCCGATTGCAATTTTGTCTAGTATTGGGATTATTTCGGTGTTTGGTTGGGTATACATCTTGGCTTTGACTTTTAGCATTCAGGTAATATAGATATATATATTTTTTTTTTTCTGTTGGTGCTTTCTGTTGGCATTGATCTTTAAATTATTGTCTTGTTTTTTAGCTAATTCAGGAAGTTTGAGAAAGAAATGCACAATCATAGTCCAATCACACATGTATATAGTATACCAAAACTAAGTTGTAATGGAAGGGAAATCAGTTGGATAAAATGAAACTGTCAGTATTTCAGGTAATATAGATATATATTTTTTTGCTGTTGGTGCTTTCTGTTGGCATTGATCTTTAAATTATAGTCTTGGTTTTTAGCTAATTTGAAGTTTGAGAAAGAAATGCACAATCATAGTCCAATCACACATGTATATAGTATACCAAAACTAAGTTACTTGTAATGGAAGGGAAATCAGTTGGATAAAATGTCACTGTCAGTATTTTTGTACTTTGAGAGTGATTTGATTATTAAATTTTGGTTAGTTATACATACATATTTTTTATTTCATAGCTAAAGTTTGAGATATTTTGTGTCTTAAGATAATGTTTGTGTTTCATGCAGAATTTTAGCTATTTATATGATGCGAGCAATGAAACTGCCGGTGCAAATGTAGTGGCGCAGATATTATATGATGCATTTCATGAGAGATATCATAACTCTGCTGGTGCTATTGTTCTACTCCTTGTTATTTGGGGTTCCTTTTTCTTTGGCGGCCTTTCAATTACGACAAGTGCAGCTAGAGTGGTACGCCTACCATATATTATGAAATTTTAACCTTTATGTTTTTTTTTCTAACTAATATAGTATTACCATTTTGTTTTGCATAGCCTATTCAAATCTTTAAATCATAGTTTATATTACCCACTGTTGACTTCATTAGTTTTACAAAGCCTAAAAATTTACTCAAATTGTAGCAAAAGATTTTTTTTTAACAAGAGGATGGGTCACAGCAATTGATTAGTCTGTTCTAGATTTTCCATATGTTGATATGTTTCCCACCTAATACGAAGTAGTAATGCAATTATTTCATTCTAACGCTTCCTTTATTCTACTAGGTATATGCTTTGTCAAGGGACAAAGGGGTACCGTTTTCCTCCATATGGCGCAAAATTCACCCGAAACACAAAGTCCCGTCAAATGCCGTGTGGCTATGCGCCGGCATATGCATCCTTATAGGAATACCCTTACTCAAGGTAAACGAAATATTCACTGCCATCACCTCGGTATGCACCATTGGTTGGGTCGGCGGCTATGCGGTACCAATCTTCGCACGGATGATCATGCCAGAGAAGAACTTCAATCCGGGTCCTTTCTATTTAGGGAAATTGAGTAGACCAGTTTGCTTGGTGGCCTTCTTGTGGATTTGTTACACATGCTCTGTGTTTTTGCTGCCTACAGTTTATCCTATTACATGGAGCTCGTTTAATTATGCGCCGGTTGCTCTTGGTCTGGTTTTGGGTTTGATCATGCTTTGGTGGATTTTGGATGCAAGAAAGTGGTTCAAGGGACCCGTTCGGAATATTGATAATCATAATGGGAAGGTGTGATAGAGCATTTAATTTTTTTTTCTTCTCCAGGGTAATCTGAAAAAGTGAAATTTACAAGGAAAAACTCAATGTAAATCTAAAAATGTTGTATTATTCTGAAATTAGGGAAAGGCCGAAACAAGATTGCTAATAATTATTTTATTCTATTCTATTTTTCTCGCTTGTAGCACTTAAACAATGAAAAAAAATAAGATAGAAAATCTAAGAAGTATGGTATAATAGTTATTTTTTTTACCATCCCGGAACAAATCATGAAATCACAAAAAGAGGAAAAGAGTAATAAATGTCGATCAAGGAACATGTCTATGGTGTAAATTTGGACACTAATTGTATCAATTTTAATGAAATTTGTATTTTTCTGATTTTATATTTTTATTCCAATTAATTTTAAGCTCCAATTATTATCTTCATAGTGATTTATAATTAGAAACTATTTTTTTAAGAGACACTATGAAGAACAAAATAATGAAATCTAATACTGAAAATTTGAATTTTTTGTTTAAATTTTTTGTTAAATTACTTCTTTTGATTAATAATTAGCATATTTATACTAAAATACGCTAAAATACTTGAAATTATAATTACACTATATTACTTTAAATTACGCTAAATTACATTACATTATGCTAAAATACATTAAATTACGCTAAATTACATATGAATAGGGACGATATCTTCACTGAAAAGGCGAAAAACGACAACGAAACTTCAAACGGCCATAAAACAGCGCTCGAGTGTCCGATTTCAGCAAATGACCACTTTTCGGAAAGCTTGCGAAAATACGCATGTGTCAGTGTTTACGATGTTGGATTTCATAATTCAGAATTGCCAAAAAACTAAGGGAAGAGCCTCAAAACTTGAGTTGAAATTTCCGATTAAGATTTTCATTTCTATTATTCAATCTAAGTAACTCAGTAAATTAGTTACATAATGAACTTGTAGAATACCAATTTTTACTATTTTCGGAATTTTTTACTATTTTTTATGATTCGTGAAAGGTGGAACAAAATCGGTATACTTTAGCGTAATTTTGCGTAGTTTAGCGTAATTTACCGTATTTTAGCATAATTAGCGAAGTTATTGTGATTTAGCGTAATTTAACGTAATCTAGTGTAATTCAACATAATTTATTGTAATATAGTGTAATTCAACATAATTTCAAGTAATCTAGTGTATTTTAGTATAAATATGCTAATTATAAATCAAAAGAAGTAATCTAACAAATATTTTAAACAAAAAATTCGAATTTTCAATGTTAGATTTCATTATCTTGCTCTTCATAGTGTCTCTATAAAAAAAAAAAAAAGAAGAAGAAGAGGAAACCGGCCATTTTATGGCCGGTTTGGACATTTTTGGAAAAACTCGGAAATCATGGGTAAATTTATTAATTTATAATTAACTTTGGATATTAATAAAAATGTCGGCCCACAACGAGTTAATTATTTATTTATTTATGAGTTTCTGATTGTTTGTAACACAACTACGTGTAACTGATGTATTGTCGTAATGATCTGACAAAAGTGATTTTACATGAACATATACACGCCCAATTTTTTATTCACATTATTAAGAAAAATAAATAAATAAATTTATGCAAAATATTCAAAACTAACAAGATCGCAATGATTTGTTGCGGTTCATAAACTGCAACAATCCCTTGCAGCCCAATTGCTCACAAGCAATAAGCTTAATTGTACTGGGTTGTACTCCAATATATCATTGGGTCCATGAACCGTAACAAATCATTACAACCTTATTAGTTTTGGACATTTTGCAAAAAGGAATAATTGAAAGTATATTTTTCAAAAATCTTGAACTTACACTAGTATCGTACCCGTGCGTTGCAACGGAAATATATTATAAGAGAATAAGAAAAAGTCTCATATAAAATGACATTTTCGCAAAGCAGTTCTAAAAAAATAAGGACCGCCAGAAATTTTGGAATTTAAAAAAAAAAATCAAGGGAAACTTTAGAAATTATATTTTTTGAGGATATTAAAAAATCGGCTCAAGAGACAACCTCATATGTCTTAAAAGAAATTAAAACTATGACACAGTACTTTTAAAAAAAATAAAAAAAAACATGAACTTTAATTTTCCTCTTATTCCATGGCTGGAAAAAAAATGCATCTCTTATTTGTTATTAATACACATTACAAATACATTGAAAGTACGTGCACCAACAAAAAGGTGTACCAGATATACATTTTATCATGCTTGCACACATTAAGATAATAATTCAAAATTTATTATGTAATTGGAAAGCTAAAATTAAATCCGAAATTTTATCTTTCAATCGTAGCCGTTGGCGGATTTAAGCCCAATACTGCCCCAATTTGCAGTGATAGTTGCTTGATGATTTTGTCGATTTGGGATTTAAGTACCTTGACCAAATGACCAGATGCTAAAATGTGACCAGTACTCTTCAGTAGTCATATTACCATTACCCACCTCAAGCATATCAGGATCTGAAAATAATTGATGAAAACTACTCAAAAAATTTACTCAATTTTTTTTTTAAAATGTACAGAAACCCATAAATTAGTAAAATTTGATTTGAGTGAAAATTACCATTCCAACCACCAGGTCCTGCGTATGATGCCCATATGTCACTCTCATCTGCCCGATATGTCATACTACATGAATTGAAAACAAATTAGCATTTTTTAATCATTAGTTTAAAAAAAAAAGAAATAAGAACACCTCTTTCAAGAAAAATAAGATAAAAAAAATTGTTCCAGTTGTCCTTGATCTCCAATTGTTCTCCAATTGTTTCTAATACTGCGTGCTCAAGTAGCCGGATCATTTTGTCCGTTGTATAAATATTCATTTTTGAATTTCTTATTATAACCTGCTAAATTTCAAGGGGTATTTTTAATTATTGTGAAGAAAAATAATTAGCAAATTAATTACTTACCATTCACAAAGAGAGAAGAAAATGTTCTTTCCATTAGTTTGAAGCAAATGTTTAAATAACGTTTATCGCGTCATAGCGGAACGGCTAAAAAAACAACGCTATTGTCATATAGCGCCATAGCTTTTATAGTCTGAAAACGCTATATTGCGCTATTTAGAACCCTAGTTTGAAGAGCATTGCACATTCTCTAATATCTGCATAAGTCAAAATAAAATTAGTTATAATTTCTCTGATAGCTGCATTATATGGTAAATAAATCATTCTAAATAAAATACCTTTGTTTTGGTTCTATATTGCCATTGTTGCAATTATCATATTTCAAGAAATCCACCTCTAGAAAGATATACAAACAAAAGATAGATAAACTGCCAACTTACTGACAAATTATGAAAATTAATATGAGTTTAAGATGAAAATAAAATAAAAATAACATACCTAGGATGCAAAGGTTTTAACATACCCTGTTTAAAAACCTCAAAATATTAGAAGCACTTCATGTCTCCTTCAAACAATTATACATGAAAGTATGGTTGTTGAGTAAAATTTGAATTTTCAAGCTACTTAGGGAGTATCAAATGTTATAAGATGATAATTATGGAATTATGAAAATTGCCATTCGGATGTGTCATACCATTATACATGAGAGTTATGTACAAACATTCAAAAGTAAGATAACTCGGCAATAATAGCTCCTATCATAACTCACAAGTATTGATCAATTTTACAGCAGCTTTTAAGCAAAAAAATGCGGCTGAAAAACATCTATATAAATGCAATCCAACAGCATTTTTGCACAAAAATTAATGAATTATATAGAATAAGCACAAATAAATCTTTGATCAAGTATCAGTTAATATTTGTAGGGTATCTGCCAGTTTTGGTTAATTTATAACATGAAACGAGCCCATAAATTGATTAACAAATTCTTAATACCAAAACAAAAGCAGATAATACTTCAAATGCATCTCTGAGATGCCATACGAAAGGAATGCTACTAAATTTTGGAAGGAACCAAAGTCATGTTCGTGACTCTTTTATAAAATTTATAATTTTATATGCATCAAGTGCCAAATTTTAACAAATCTGTACCAAAGAGTCCACCGGAGATCAAACCTACTGGGAAAAATATATGCCCACGGAAACAATTTTAACATTAAAAAATGCTAAAATTAATCAAAGATGAAATCCATCTCTCAAGCATCATCTAGAAATTATATCCTCATAAGACTTTAGTAAATACAAAGAGTAGTGAGATCTCGATCAAATATATAATAAAGCGATCCTGTTCATTTTTTCAAAGAGTATGTTCTAGATTTGACGAGATCAATCCAAGGAACTCACGATTGAATAAAAAACCAACTACCCAACACCGATTTTGTATTCCTAAAAGATCAAACTGAATAGGATAAAATAAGGAGGAGATATAAGAGAATAATTTCTTACTATTCTGGATTCATGGCTACGGGTAGAAGGCAAATTTAGGGGAAGATCAATCCTTTCTAATAGATGCGATAACAACGAACGAACAAATCGCCTAGAAGATCTTCTAGGGTTTCGAATCGAGGAAAAGGAAACGGAGAAATTGATTCTCTCCGATTTTGTTCAATTTCAATTTTAATTGTAACATAATATCGTGTGGCCATATGTGTGACGAATATATTTCTAACTATATATAGACTTCTACACATAAAAGAGATGCATTTAATCATAAGAAGACAAATTATGTGATTAGAAGGCTGAAATTAAATCCGAAAATTCATCTTTCAATCTCAGCTGTTGGCGGATTAGGACACCCAACGTGCTTAATAATGGAATGGAGATATTTCTTTTTCTATAATTCATAATATCATATTTACCCTTTTAAATTTCAAACACTCACACATTTATCCAATGTATTTCTTCTTTTATTAAAACTCATTATAATTCTGTAAACTTTTTATTTTCTTCTTTGCTAAAAAATAAAAAATACTTAGTATGTGTAAAACAAATATTTAATCTTCTAATCGACTGATTTGTGAGAATAAATAATGTTATTGTGTACGTGTCACAAATAGAAAAATGAACTATTTCTCCTTACACAAGCTATGTACTTTTTATTCAATAACAAAAACTCTAAAACTCATATGCAAAACTAAAACTGTTAGATGTGAATCAGTAAGTTGAAAAATCAACGTCCAGAGATAATCTATATCAGTGTATTTTCTTTTCAAATTATTGTTAATCAAAATAAAGTTGTCGTAATATTTTACATGTGCATGAAAAAATAATATCAATCAACAGTTTATTTTAACATTTGAGTTTTAAAGCTGAAGTTGTTTAAGTTTTAAAAGAATGAATGCATACTGAAAGCCCCAAAAGTGAAGAACTTGAATCCTCCTCACTTTCAAAAGAGCAAAAATAATAAAATGAAAAGGGCGTAAACGGTTCAGATTGGTTGGAATTCGTCAAGATCATCAATCCGATCAATTATAATTGGATTACAAAATTCTTAATCCATGGACAAATTTCATTTAAGAAAAATATTTAAAAAAAACAATAAGTATCAGTAATTTATAACTGTATAAAAGTATAGCATACTTTAACTAACAATAACAAAAAAAAATTCTTAAAAATTAAAATTAATAACATAAACTTTATTTCTATGGTGCTATTGTTATACTTATATCTAAATAATAGAAGAAGAAAAATAATGTACAACGGCGGGTTGGATTTTGCTCAATTTTTTTTAATTTGTATCTAAAATATATTTGTCTGATCAATTAAAATTCAATTCATATCTAACTAACCAAATTTATATTTTATAATTTTTCGAATCAGATCGATCGAACGAACGTTGAATGAATCGGATTAATCCAATGAAACCTACCCTTACATACACTCATGTGACATAAGTCCGAAAACACGTCGGGCCCGATAGCACCTGATTCGGCTCCGCAAAGCCCATATCGGCCCAATATAGCGATATGTAAAACAGAAACACGAATCATCGTTCCAAAATCCAAAGATAATCCTCATATTTGAGAATTCAGATCCAGTGCATTAACTCAATTTTTGAGTTTTGATCCAAACCGTCCAAGATGTTCTAACACGAATCTTAAAGAGTCTGGACCCCACAAATAATACTGGCCCCCTGCGCTACCACCGAATAGGCACCGTACACGTCTAAACTCAAAAATTGGGTTACTTTAGGGGATCCGGACTCCATATTTGATTGGGTTGCGTCTTGCGGTCCCGTGAAATGTGCTGCTTGTAGATTGGCTCAACAGTCACTGACTCGCACGAATTAAAAATAAACCTGATTCCTCAGGCCTTGAGCGTGTGACCCACACTCCAGCCAAGTGATGTACTGTACACCTGGTCTATTAATCTTCTTATTCTGTACAGATGCGTGGGCTCGCGATTCCATGTAACTCAACGCGACCTGATCTCATTCTTATGGACCCCACGCCACTACCAACCATGATACTCTCGTCCGATTTTGATCCAACGATTCTGATAAAAATAACGGCTGGATTCGCTGGCTTATACTTGGTCACTGAAGAAACCCGCTAGATGATTATCTGCCGAAATTTTTATTAATAGAAAATAAAATAAAATAATATCGACATTGAAAAACGTTTTCGCTGGAATTCGAGATGTAACAAAAACGTGATGGTCCATAACATCCAGGGCATTGTAGCTAGATGTTATGGTCGATAACGTCCAGTTAATCTGATCGCTAATTAACAAAAAACACTGTAGCTGGATGTTATGGTCCATAACGTCCAGTGTATTTTTTTTTTTTTGACTTGCTTTAGTTTGCGATTTTTTCGAAAAAAAAATACTATAGCTGAATGTTATGGACCATAACGTCCAGCTACAGTGTTTTTTTTGTTAGTTAGAGATCATTAGCGATCAGATTAACTGAACGTTATGGTTTATAACGTTCAGCTACAGTTCCCTTACGTTATGAACCATCACGTTTTTGCTACATCTCCAATTCCAGCGAAAGCGTTCTTCATTGTCGATATTCTATTATTTTATTTTTTATTAATAAAAATTTCGGCGTTATCTGACGGTCTGAAATAACTTGTCTCCGTTCTTGGCGAGTTCGGACTGGTTCAAGCTTCGTTCCGTGCTCGCGTCTAGACCTTTAAATTAGATGTTAAAAGCCGGAATAATGACATGTGGCAGACCATTTGACGTAATAAGTGCCCCAAGATCGAAAAGGCCACTAACGGCTCCCCACGTCAGCTATTTGTCTATATTTGTAGACCGCGTTTATGATGTAATCGTCAAACAAGTATTTTGTCGTACCCTTTTATAATTTCTTTCTTCATAGAAATTAACCTTTTTCCCTTTTTATTTACCTCGCGAGCCACCGAACAGGATTTTCTTTTATGTTCGTCTCTATTTTTGTACCAATTTGTCAGACAAGCTACAACGACTTAACTTCTTTTTCTTCGCTGAATTCTTCGAATTTGGGGCAAGTTTTCGAAAACCCTGGGGGTTCTCCTGCACAGGTAATTCCCTCATTCAATTATAGTTCCTGTTTTTGATTTGGATCAGTCTCCGTTTTGATTGAGCTATTGTACAATTATGGAAGAAATTTAGGGTTTTTGCTTTTTATTTGACGTTTTTCAAGTTCTTGATTCGTGCGGTTTGGGTTTTTTCCCCAGGTCTTGGGCATACAATTGATGCATTGGCGCTCCGCTTGATCTTTACTTCCCCTGTCTGAAACCCTAATACGATCATGCTTTAGGGTTTTCTGGGGCCAATCGAGATGGTTTATGGTTCCTCTTTTGGGGAGCCAACAGTTCATCTTGAGTCAATGTGCGGGTCTTCTTCATCAGACCCCTCAACAATTCTAGAAGAAATAAGCAATTGCACGCATTTTGAGGAGGGTTGTGGGCCCTCGTCAGAGCAATCAGAAAAGATTAGTGGAGGAGGAGGCATTGGGGTAATTAATGGCGTTACAGAATTTGATGCTGCCTGGTTTTCGCAAGAGAAAGCTAACCCAATAATGGAAATAGCATTAGAAAATGCTGTCTTGGAAATTGATGCTACTGGGTTTGTGAAAGAGAAAATGATTGAGGTGGTGAGTCAGGCAGCATCATCTTCCACAGAAATTGATTCAACCATAGTTGATGCAGTCAATACTGTCTCTCCAGAGGTTAAAGAGGGTTTATTACCTCCTTTAGTTAATGGGTCTGGCATATCAATTGACAACAGCAAAGGTGTTAATGCCAGGAAAATAGTTGAGGTAACCAGAATTTCAAAAGATGATGTGAGTCCGGCAGATGCTTTAAGTTCGGATCCATCAACCATTAGAGGCACCAGCTTTGAGCTCGAGACACCTGGTTTTAACATGGATAGCAGTGCGAATGCTGGCAAAGTTGTCGAGGCCACTGTAGTTTCAGAAGATAAAGTAGGCCTGATTGAGGCAGCTGGTTCAGATCCGCCTGGCTTGGTACTTCCCAGTGGCAATGATGTAAATAAAGAAGATACTTCTCAAATGGAAGGAGCGAATGCTAGTACCGAAGAGCTCCATTGCAACAAGGAGAAGGTTGCTCTGGCAAAGGCACCAAAAGAGAGAGAAAGGAAGCTTAAACCCTCAGAATTAATTGTCTTTACGCGAAGGAACCCTAAACGGTCTGCTACACATGCAGAATCAGATTTAAATATTGATCGGCTGATCAGAATAGGTAACCGTGGTAGAAAATTAAAGAAAGATAATGAGATTTTTGACCCAACAGTTTTAGTTAGCCTGATTCGAGACCCTAAATTGACTACCAAGAAAAGAAATCCTTTGAGTCGGAGAGGTAGAGATTCGGTATGGGGGAGAATTGAGAATTTATCACAGATTATAGACGTCAACGTTGAGTTTTGCAAGTTAAAACAGGAAAGAGAGGCAGAGGAAAAGAAAATACAGATGGCTCTGGGAGAGAAAATGGACGGGAAGAATAAAATCTCAAACCAATCTAAGCTTGATTTAAGGCATCTGAAGCAAGAGGGAACATTGGACCGAGATTTGGATAGTACATTAACTCATGAGAGATCTTGTGCAGGTCATGAAACTGTACAAAGGGCCACGAATGAAAGGGACGCAGCAGATCCAGGTTCTTCACCAGATTCAGTGGTTTATAATCCTCTCTCTTGCGAGGCCAGCCCTGTGGTGCTGCAACAGAAACAATCAACCAAGAACAAAAGAAAGAAGAAAAACAAGGGAGAAAATGCTAAGCCCAGTAGAAGAAGTGGTGTTCAAAATGTTTCTGTCAATGCAAATCAAGGGACACTTTACTGGTTCCAGATTGATAAAAAGGGGAGGCCAATTTCTAATGGGAAAAAGGAAGAGAAGGCTCAGGATTTGAGTGCACCTGGAGTTATGAGAAAGGAAACGACTAACACGTCAGATCCCTACAATGGTGTTACAATTGCATCGCTTTCTGGATTTACATTAAATGGTAATTTCTTGTAAATACCCTAACCCTAGTTTTTGCCAAGAAACTATGAATCCACATTTAATTTTGCAACAATCCGTGGAGAGGTGTTTGGTTTGGAAATTACACTGGAGTAAGTTGGAATTAGCTTCCTCTATGCCTGGTAGGGAATAAACTTTTTCCATCCAATTCTGTTTAAAATAATTGCTTTGTTTGGATTAGTTTAAAACAATTGCTTAGTTTGTGCTTGGCATTATTGTAAGGAGAGAACCGTATCAAAGGAAAGTTTTCTTCTATTCGTGTTGCATTAAGCTTCATTGCTGACAAATTGACATTTTAGTTATTAATTATGGTTCCTAATCTTTCAGTACACAATGTATTGACTTAAGTTGCCTTTTTTTTTTTCTCTTCAGGTACTCAAGAACCGTTCAGGTGCGGAGGTTTTCTGGCTCAACTCTTACCTCCAGCAAAGCCCCTAGTACCAGTGCACCTGTTGTCCATACCTGCTCCATCAGGTAGTTTACCAGTACCTACTCAGTCTGTACCCGTTCCTTCAAATACCAGATCCATCCCTGGACAGCCAGTACTGCCCAGACAACCCTATCCTGTGCACATGCAGTTAATATCTTCGTCCGTGAGGCCATTACACATGCCAACAAATCCAGTTTCTGCTTCCGGAAAGCTTTTACAAGGGAAACCACAGCCTGCGCCGACACCATTGCAGCTTATGAATGGGCCCGGTCAGTCAGTACCTGTTCCAGCAAAGCCTGCACCTAAGCTGCGTGTGGCTTGGGTCTGTTGTGATGAATGTGGGAAGTGGCGTTGCATTCCTTCTGGGCTAGCTGATGTCATTGATGAAACCAACTGCAGATGGTACGTAATTTAGTTAATCAGCTTATTTGTTTTTTCCTCCTTTCAACCTAAGTTGATCATTTAATGGCTGTATGGTTAGTTTTCTCATTATCATTATTTTTTTTTGTGAATATCACATATCTTAGTTATGTATCTGTCTCTTTTTTATGGGCCAGGTCTTACCAAAATATAGCTATATAGACTTCTTCTTTTTTCTTTTATCTTGTTTTTTTCTTATTAATTGCTAGCCATCTTTCCGCAAACACTGTATGTGAACAGTTCCTTTTTATTCTTCTCCATTATTCTTTTGGTTTTTATGTTTTTCTTTATAACTATTGCCTGGTAAGGCGTGCCAATTGGTCATGCATGTAGTAGGTGAAAAGGTTTTTGATTTGCCAAAGAGGCATTTAACTCTTTTTTAAGAAAAAATAAAAGAAATTTTTACTGCTTGCTTAAAACGGTGCATGCTTACCTTAACAAAGAATGTTATACCAACACTCTTGTAAGTAGGGGTGTTCCTTAGTCGGTTCTCTTCAAACCAAATTAAAATTTGCCAAACCAAACTTTTATTCGCTTTGCATAATTTTAAACTGAACCGACTGAATAATTCGATCAACTGAAGTACGAACTGAACCAAATAAACTGTTTTTTAATATGGTTAAACCAAATTAGTGTGAAAGCTTTAATTTATAACTAACAATACAATTACTAACTTGATAATTTATTTATTAGTATGTATAACATAACAACGCTAACGTAATAATTACCAATATACATAACAACACTAACGTATTAATTACCAACATTTCAGTTCATTTGGTTTTAATATCAAAATCAAACCGTAAATTGAGAACCAAACTTTTTTTAGCTTTAAACAGAACCGAACCAAATAAATCGAACAACTGGACCATTTTATTAAAAATAAATCTGGTTCGATAAAACCAAACAAACCAAAACCATTTGATCACCTTCTTGCAAATAATATATCTGTCAAGGCTAGTTGTGTTAAAAACCTGCTCATCCTTATTTACTAATCTCATTATCAAATTTTCTATTTGTATCTGGCTCCTCCGTTCACTAACTTTTTAATTTACTTCTTTATTTTAGGACATGTAAGGATAATGCCGATAAGGCATTTGCTGACTGCTCCATACCACAAGAGAAGTCAAATGCAGAAATTAATGCCGAGTTAGAGATTTCCGATGGATCAGGCGATGAAGGCCCATCTAGTCGAGGGTACAAATTGGGAGATGTCAATCATATGAAGCCATTAATTGGAGATATGAGGCCACATTCAACGAAATCAGCTAAAAAGGGTATGGCTATAGTAGTTGCTGAAACTTTTAACCCATTTGGATGTCTTTTTGGTTCTGAAGTCTCACAATATTTTGAAATAAGCTGATTGTTTTAACTCATAGACTGATTAAGAATATTTTCTTTGCTTATTTAGAACTTTTTTTTGTGTTACTATTAGCATTTGGGTTTATTTGGAAAACATTACAATTTCAGGTTTGGGGCCAGCTCCATTCACCCCTCTCAAGATGAATTTGTTTCTCCATCGGCACCGAAGATCTCAAACAATTGATGAGGTATGTTCCGTTATTTAACTTCTTGTTTTTATTGTTATTGTGAAAAAAATGTTTAACAAATTCAGGTTAAATTCATTTTATATAATTACAGATTATGGTTTGTAACTGCAAACCCCCCCAAAATGGAGGTATTGGATGCCGAAGCCAATGCTTGAATAGGATGCTTAGCATCGAATGTATCAAAGGAATGTGCCCTTGCGGTGAGCTCTGTTCTAACCAACAGGTAATTTGCCTTTTGTTTTTTTTATTTTATTTAATATTTTCCCCCTGTGAAACCTCTTAAATACAATTTAGATAAAAAAAAATGTTGAGTCTCTCTGTCACCCTCAGATTCCATTTAAGTAGTGCCCAAAAAGCTGTGCACTTTATTTATGAAGAGAAAATAATGAGGAAGAACGGGTATTTTCTCACCTTTTTGGTTGAATTGGAAAACGAGGTGCTCAGAGGCTGTTTCCATGTTTGAGGAATTTTTGTTGTACTTTGAAGAATCAGGAATGCAAGTGGAACTGTACCTACTTCATTGATACTATCTTTTTACATATGTGTTACTTTACCAGTTCCAAAGGCGCAATTATGCAAAATTGATGTACTTTCGGTCGGGGAAGAAAGGATATGGGCTTCAGTTGCTTGAAGACGTGCCTGCTGGCAGATTTCTTATTGAATACGTTGGAGAGGTCGAATCATGTTCTCTTTGTTTTGGTTTATTTAATGTTCATGAAAAAGTGCAAAGTATTCTGAAATATGGTTTTTGTTTTATTTTTAAAATTGGTGTAGGTGCTTGATATGCCCACTTACGAAGCCCGGCAGAAAGAATATGCTTCTAGAGGGCAAAAACATTTCTATTTCATGACACTCAATGGCGGAGAGGTATTTTCTTATTTTGTGTATACCATGGTATCAAAACCAGCTTCTCTGACATGACCTGGCAATGTATGCAACATGCAGTTAGTAAATGGGTATGGTTCTGATGTAGACATCAAAAATTTCTATGAATCGAATAATATAAATTTAATTGATTATTTTGGTTTTTAGTTGGTTAAATTGTTTTAACTGAAGTAATGTAGAATTTGAACACTCTTTGCTAGTCATGATTCAAATGATATTATATGAATTGAATTGTATAAAATAGTTATATGAATCTCCATATGGTAACCATTTTAGTTGATCATTATCTGTTAAATGACAGGTAATAGATGCATGTGCTAAAGGAAACCTGGGCCGATTTATAAATCATAGCTGTGATCCCAATTGTCGCACTGAAAAGGTTATTCTTCTACTTTTATTTTTATTTTTCTATGTAGTTTTTTTGGTAAGTCTATTCTACTTTTATTCAATTACTTGTTGCATTAAGTCTCTCAAATGTCCATAAAGAAAAAGAATCATTACTGTTTTTTCACAAGAGCCATCGGACATGTTTCCTCTTTTACGATGATAAACCATTACGAAAATAAATAGAAGAAAGGGAACCATTGTTAAATTTTCATTTAACTTTAGTTCTTCTGTAAATTCCTCCTTGTTACTATTGCTTTTTGTTAATGATTTCAACCTTTTTAATAGGCTTTTTGCCTACTAGTCTAAAACAAATTTTGCTTTATTTGATTTCATTGGCTAAGTTACAGCCTTGCAGAATTGACCTTGTCCTTCTCTTTTTCTTTTTTGTGAAAACAGTGGATTGTCAATGGAGAGGTTTGCATTGGGCTGTTTGCTATAACGGATATCAAAAAGGTACTTTGTTATAGTTTTCATTAAATTTCATATCCTTTTACATAAGAACCATTGCTTTTCAACTTGTTATAAAATGACGTTGGTGCATTTATTTTTTATTTTTAGGGGGAAGAACTCACTTTCGATTACAATTACGTAAGAGTTGTTGGTGCAGCTGCAAAAAAGTGTTTTTGCGGGGCGGCAAATTGCCGAGGCTATATTGGGGGTGACCCGTCAAGCACTGAATTAGTTGTTCAAGAGGATTCGGATGAAGAAGACTACTTTGAACCCGTAACAGCTAAGCAAATTCACAGAGCAGCAGCAGCCACCACTTTATCTGACAATTCTATCAAAAAGCAGCCACTACCTGATAAGCGGCAGAATAGATTTGGCATGTCCACAGCTGTTGTCCGGAAAGGAGATTCCGTTGAAGTCCATAAGTTGGGCTGTAAAGAACATTTAGCGGACTGCAAGCCCAATAGTGCAATTAGTCAACTTGCTAGTTCTCTTGTTAATGGACCGATGGATAAAGCACTAGCTGTACCTGCCAACTCCCAACAAGCTTTTGGACTGCTACCTCGAGGCAGTTTTTCCCAATCCATTATTCATCCTGAGAATTCATCCAAGTCAAAGATCCGAGAAAACTCGAGTCATAAAACTGATGCTGTGTTTATCAAGCCCTCTGATTCACAAGGAACATCTGAATCAGCTAATGGAGGAGGTTCATCCCGAGCCATTATAGGTGACGTGTCACAGTGCAAACCTGATTCTATGCTTAGTCTACCAGAAAAATCTCATAAAGTCTGTGAATCAATGGATAAAGAGGCTGATAAAAATGGAGGTATGAAGGATATGTCCCGGCATTCTTTGTCATCTAGTATTGCAGTGTCATCATATAGTTTATTGGAATTACATTTATCAAGGGTTAATTATCTTGGTGAATTAAAGATGGAAAATATCAATGGCTTATCCCAGCCTCCTGACACTAGTTTACCTATTAACTCGGTCAATGAGTACAAGCCACTGGAAAAAAAGAGCTTATTACAGGGCTTATCTGAAAAAGTTGTTCTTCCCGATAACTCTTTTGAGGAATGTGAACTGGTAGACAGAGAGAAATTATTCCATACCCCGCCTGAAGATGCTATTGACCAAAATAACTTGTATGATATTTGCCTGAAGAATAGAGAAGTGGATGATGTATCCACGCCTGTTCTACGTGATCATTCAATAGAAGAACAAGTGCCAATGGATATGGACATGAACAATTTATGCGAATCTTCGTGTGTACCTCCATCATCTTCAGAACATCTCAATTCACCAAACGAAGACACACCATCAGAAGAAGATGCAGCACGTACCCCTGTGCATGTGACTCGGTATTTGTCAGACAGAGTCCATTCGAGACGGTCAGGTGGTACGGTTGTGGACAAGATGGGCTGTAAAACCAGTTCATATAACGAGCCTTCTGACTCTGATGTCCGGCCAGAGCATGCGGATCTGTATCTGAAGCATCCAGATCAGCAGGACAGATCAATGTCACCTCCAGTAGGTACAAGTGGCATGAAGAGTATCAGAACAGACGCGACAGATGAGGATTTGGCGATGTACCAAGAGGTCAAGGAAATGTCACATAACACAGCTACTACTGATTTTGAGGAAGGTAAGGACCTTGTACTTTTGGTTGTGGCAGCACTGCTGGGCTGACCTGGGAAAAAACTGATTTTCAAATAGGTTCTTTAATATGCCCATTTGGAAAACCCAAACTAACTATCTATCAAAGAAAAATTTGGGGTTGTGGGGTGGTTGATTTAGTTGAGGTTTACTGCTGCAAAATGTGACGCTACCCAAATACGCCCTATCTAACACTTGTACCTATATCAGATATGTCTGATATGAATGTATGATGCTTACCCGTACCAGAAATATTTTATTATAAAATTTGAATTGATATGACCAAAAGATATGGTATTTTGCGTCTAGCTGGTAACATGAAATAATTCCAACAGATGAAACTCTTTTGCAACAATGTCGCAGGTCCCCATCCGTGCAATATTCGTTAATTGCATTTCTTTGTTTTGTGTTTCCTCCCTATTGCTTGTACAATATATAAACCTTTGGTATTCATACTTTTCTAAATTTATGTACTCTTAACCTTTTAAAATGAGAACTCAAATAATCATACTTGTCAATAATATTTTGAAGTTATGCATTTACACAAAAATAATTAGAAGATAGTATATAAAAGTATGTATCCTGAGTATTTTGAAAATAGAACTGATATAGTATCAGATACAAGACCTGCATATTTATACATGCAACATTCCACACAGTCCAACCTCACATTCTATTTATCATATACAAGACTTGCATGACTCGGTCCTACTTTCCTTTTCTAAGAATCATAAACAAATATATCGCCGCCTAGGTTTTGGCCTTGCTTCTATTACAAGGTAAACAAAATCTCCGTAGTCGCCCGTCTACTAGGGCAAATGTAAGCAAACACAATCATGAATGTGAGCCTATTTGCATCAATAGAACTCTTTTCCCAACTAAAGGAGACAAAAAAAAAACCTATTTAAATCATCAGAACTATTTTTTAATCAACACTACAAAGAGAAAAACACATCCAAGTTTTAGACTTCTACTTGCGTGTACCGCCAACAGCCCCAGTATTAGACCTTACATAGTCTACCTTTGTTCATGTCTCTGTACCAATCCTAGGTGTATCATTTCATCACAACTGCTGCTACCAGTTCCTACCCAGTTACCAATGCCTTCACCTCCTACTGGTGCATTTGTCCCTCTACCAGCCACATCGTCATGTTCCAAGTCTTGAGATCCTGTACTAGTTCTTGGCCAACCTACAGCCACAAGCTTTCTACATGTATACTTCATATTTCTTATTTAGCATGGATATATTTGGGAGCATGTACAATAAATTGTACTGAAAGTAAATTGGGTAATACTTAAAAGACTATTACAGTTTAGGATTGGGGTGTAGGGTTAAAGTTGGTAATCTCTAGTTTTATGGCTTAAGACAGGGTTAATTAATTGAGATATTTTTTTTGTGATGTGGCAGTTGAAGAGAAGCTCAACAAGTTATTGGATGAAGATGGTAGTATAAGCCGGCGCAAAGTAAGATCTAAATTCTAAATTTATTTATCTAAACGTGTGCAGACACTGCCTTTCTCTGATATTATAAAATACCCTGCATTATGTATACTTGCAAAATTCTGCCAATGAAATCAGTGATAAGTAATTGTCTGCTATTAAAATTCATGTATTGTTTTACTAAAAGATTTCTGTCAATTGTATCTCACAGCATGCAACTAAGGGGTATTTGAAGCTTCTAATTGTAACAGCAGCTGCTGGAGATACTGGTACATCGCAGAGGTGGAAAACTCTCGTAGAAAATTTCATTTTTCTTTTTTGTTCTTTGTTCTCTTTTAATTATTCCATTTATTTATTTTTTTAAATTATGCAGATTAAGAGATCTGTCCTTAATTCTCGATGCTCTTTTGAAGACAAACTCTTATAATGTTTTGATGGACATAATGAAGACGAATGGTACCCCCTCTTCCCCCACCACCCATGTACTAGAAAGAAAAGCTTAAAAAGGATTTAATGCTGATTTATCTTATTATTCTTACAATGTAGGGTTGCAAATGTTGCACACTATCTTGAAGCAAAACAGGGATGACTTCAATCGGATTCCCATTATCCGGAAACTTCTGAAGGTTATTTCTTATTCCCAGTCTTTATACATGTAAAATAACACTTTTTAAGGTTAGGTAACACTGCTATTTCCCGTTATAGGTCTTTTTGCAATGACACGTGTGGATAACATGCAAATTTATAGCATTTGGAGAAAATCTCTATAACTAACTTGTTTGCGAAATGACTATTAGGAAAAGAAGGGCCTTCATTTTACCATTATCCCATAATACCCTACTAAGAGTCTTAGATCCATTAGACCGCAAATTTAGAAAAATATTTTACCACTATTCATCCTCTTTGTTTGAAAATGATCTTTAGTCTATTTTATTCTCTCTCAGTTTGTGCCCAAATTTGTTAAATGGTAAGAGAATTACTGAGTAAACCAATGATTTTGTGGAAAAGGTGCATTGGTAGGAAGAGTCGTCCAACATGAAAATAAATTTGTATTTAAGGGAATATTTCAGTTTGAATATCTTTCTTTTCATTTAAAAAACTGGGAGTTCATTTTGCAACTAATACTGGGATCTTCCAGCAAAATATATATAGAGAGAGGTTGGCTAATATCAAAACGTTTGTTCCTAGGCCGTGGAAACGCTTCGGGTTTTACATTTTCAAAGTCCAAACTGTTCAACATTCAATCTATATTAAAATGTTCTTGGAGACCAAATTTTACGTTTTTTTGGAACTTTTTTACTATTTATTAAGTCAGTTTTAAAATCGTTGTTTTCAATGATCCAGAAATTTTTCACTGTTTATTAAAATCAGCGATTTTAAAACTGGCTTAATAAATATTAAAAAGTTTCCAAAAAATGTAAAATTTGATCTTCAAGCACATTTTAATATAGAGATCACATCTAACGGTTTGGATCGTCCGTTTGGACTTTGAAAATCGGAAACCAATTGGTTGCACCACAGCTCTAGAACAAACGTTTCGATATTAGCCAACTCCTCTCTCTCTCTATATATATATATTCTGTGAAAATTGCCCTTATTTTAAAAGTACTACTGACTCTCTCTCTTTCTCTCTCTCTCTCTGGGTGGATCTTTGCATGTTTAGGTGTTGGGCCATCTTGGGGACATGGGGATCCTGACACTAGAGCAGATGAATCAAGGCCCTCTTCGTCCTGGAATGGAAAGGTCGTGTCTCTCTCTCACACACACACACACACTTCCTCCAAATGTGCAAGGGAACTGACAGTGGATTTTTGTTATGCAGTTTTAGGGAGTCAATATATAAGCTGACAAAGCATAAAAACAAAAAGGTACGTCATAGTCATGATCTATTGATCTGTTCTTTCTGTGCACCTTGCTTGTGAGGTTCATATCTATGAGTCGGAACTTAGTATTGTACCGGCCATGGCACTTTTTAACTTAACTGGTGCGGTCAGGGGTGGACCCACCTGGATTTTGAGTTTTAGTGGAGATCTATCGGTCCCGACCGACTTTGCCCCTCCATGAAATTTTTTTTGCCCCCTTTGAATGTTTGATTTGTAATTCGGGTTAAATTTAGGGTTAAAATTGAAATAAATTTGTTGAATTTTGATTGGTAATTTGAATTATAAGTTATATTTTCTAAGTTAAAGCATTATTTTTTTATCGAGTACCCAATTAGTTAATGGATTTAAACCCGATTTGATACTTTATTCCCCCCCCCCCCTCCCTCCCCCGACGAAAGTCCTGGATCCGCCCCTGGGTGTGGTACCATTATGCACCATATATCTTATTCACACTGTGTTGTTAAGGTACTTTAAGATCCTTGTCTCAATTTTGTTTTAGACTTTCTATTATATTATTTTTTCTTATTTTATTCTACTGTTCCTCAGGGTGGTGTATACAAATATCACTATAACCAGCCTTGTCCTTGTTTGTAGAATTTTAATTTAAAATGAAAATGAGGGTTTTCTGCATTTTAATGCCCTTGTGGAAATAAAAAAAAAATTCAGGTACACCAGATTGCACGGGAATTCTTTGATCGATGGATGCCCAAGTCAATGAGGGTCCACAACTCGTTTTCACACACCTGTAATGCCTCAATTTCCAAGCGCAAAAGCCGGTGGGACCATCCATCAAATCCTCATAATCAAGATCCTAGTTTCCCATTGTACAACTCACAAGCCCAGCACTTAGAGAGACCCACTAAGAGACCTCATTCAGAGAATTTGGAAGAAGATGCACCACCTGGGTTCGAGCCAGTGGGGCCTCCACCTGGTTTTGGGCCTGCGTCACCACCTGGCTTTGAGTCTGTTTCACCACCCGGTTTTGGGTCTTTTGTACAACCGGCTTTGGGAGCTGGTTTGAATGTCGGTCCAGTTCAAGTGGCTTTGGGTTACCGGCAAGAAAGGCATAGACCTGGTGTCAGTGTATCATATGGTATTCCTGCAGTGACAGCTCAAAACCTTGGTGTCTTTGTACAGTCTGAAGGAAAGCTATCTTGGGGAATTGCACCAAGTATACCTTTTCAGCCTTTCCCGCCTTTGCCGCCTTACCCAACGATTGGAAACGGTAATATTGTAAACAATGGGCCAGGTTTCCGCAATGACAGAGTGAGAAGGCGTTGGAGTTCAAATTCAAATTTGAGAAATCAAAGGAGGTTTTCTAGGCCATGGAATAACAATGGTTATGCCCATAATAACACTAATACTCAAAGGTCTGGCAAGGATTGGCCAAAATGGCCAAGAGAACGCAGGTAGAAATTTGGGGATAGTTTGTTGGTTTTGCACATGCTTAAGCCAACAAAGAAAGAAAAAGAAAGGATGTTATGGTAGAATTTTTTTTTTTTCTCCTTTCGTCTTCTTTCCTTGAGGTAGAATTGCTGGTGGTGGTATATCAAATTGTTGTTTGGGTGTTCCTTTTTTTTAAGGTGGTTTAGAAGGGAATTGGCAATTGGTGCCTTCCTGTTTAATTTTGTTTAGGAAAGGCGATATGTTTCTTTATTGTTATATCTGTTTATTCGCCGCGATCTGTAAAAGCCAACCATTTGTTTATTGAAAATCAATCATAGGCTAACTTGTCCATAAAATGGATTATTGTGATATGATTTGCAAATGAAAAAGAAAACGATATGGACTACTCAATACAAGCATGTCCAAAATGATATCTCAAAACGGCGATCCAGAATGGAAGAGGGAAAGGAATGAGAGGGAAGAGGGCAGGATAAACAGTTAGAGTTCATCTTCTCTCCTCTATCCAGAAGCTCTTCTGGAGCAGACCCTTGAGCAATAGACGATCACTTGGGAATAACAGCATACACCTTCAATTTTAATTGTTTAAAAGGAATGGAAATTTGATTTGAAACAGGCGAAATTTTAGGTAATAACAAAACACACCTTCATATTTTGACGTAAAAGGAAAGAAAAATGGTTTCATATTTTTTTTTTTCCAAAAAAAAAAATTTAACCGTAGGCAGGTTCATATATTGTTACACAAACTGTACAAGGCATGCACTAAGTGGAGTTCGACAAAAGGAAGACAAATTAATCAGAATGTATAAAAAGAAAAATTATAACAACTCACTTTATTTTCATCCAATATCTGACAACCAAAAATGCTTGTTGAGAAAATATATTCCGTCTATATGTGATATTTTATACGAATATATCCACGAGCTTGCCAAACATATACATCACAAACTCATAATCAATACCGCTTAAGTGTTTTTCTGACTAACAAAAAGCATGCCGTCTTATAAAGTGTGCAGTACTTCCTCCAACCGTCAAAATATTTCCCAATAACAATTTTATAACTTGGCCTCTTCTTCACCAAGTTATAATACGCCAAAACATTAGGCCGTGTATTGATATACTGCTCTTCAAGATCCAACAGAGAGAGCCGTACCAGTAGTGGTATAAACATGGAATCAGCAAGTGTAAATTCTTCTCCTACAAGGTACGTCGTGTTTTCCAACTGTGACTCAGCCTCGTCTAGAATTGCACGCAACTCATCTTCACTTTGCTTTACAGCATCTAGGTTTTTCAATTTATCTTCAGTTTCATATGCTTCCCTTAGTTTTATGTGATACATGCTTGCTAGGTCAGGAGATTCTGACATGCGTGCAATAATGACCCGTCTGATGAACTTTGAAATAAAGTTGCGGTACTTAGGTGGGGTATGCGCTAGGGTGAATATTTTAGGATTCCAATTTTCAATTTTTTGAATCCACTCAGCTGTTTCAGTGTTTACTGAAGCTGCTTGACCACTTAAAGAGGCTGTAAGCCGGTCAATGTACCTATTAATATGTGGGATTTTATATGAATAGTATGATTTTATAAATTATGCCGAGCAAGGGTTTAGAACTTTAAAAAGAAAAAGTATAGCCAAATAATTAAGACCATCCCATGGTGCTTAATTTGAGGTAATGTCTTGACTTGTTAAAAACTGTGCGGTACCGACAAAAAATCCTTGTTGTTACAGTATTAGACTGGTAAAGTTCCTCGCGGTATTCAACTGGTACTATACTGGTTATATGTACATGTACTATATTATCCAGGTAATGGCCAATTCTCTACGTTATTGTCATAAACGGCATTATCACATCTGTGCTGATACAGCACAATAGGTCAATCTCCTACAGGTGCCATACAGCACTGGTCCAGTCCAGTAGCTGCAAAACCACATGGTAACAGTATGAGCTCTCTAACAATTAAATCCCAAGTAATTGTAATTGAAACATAAAAACAGCATCTTACTGGACGATGTCAATTGCTCGAAAAATGATGTGGGAACCATTTTGGAATACAGGTAGCTTAGCTGATGGGTTCATGCGAAAGAAGGAAGCATTCATATTTTTCCCGGTCAAGGGATTGACATGGTAAGATGTGTAGTCTATGCTCTTTTCTTCCAGTACTAGCCGTACCTTTTGGCTATCCATGGAGTATGGATGGTGGTACAGTTGCATCTCTGCACACAAATTTAAAAATATATATATATATATTATGTGTCATCTCTGTAATTCATTTTAAAACTATATTTTTTCTTATTTATAAAATTTCCCTTTTTATCCTTCCTTTTTGGTTTTTCGAGATTAAACCGTGATGACATTGATCGAACGATAAAGCTCCGGATTTGGCAAGTATACAACAGTTACATGTGAAATTCAAGTATATTATAAAGGAAGAGAAGATCGCTCAAAATTACTCTCAAATACATAATAAACCGCCTTTTAGCAAATTAAATTGATGCTTGTTATACAACTATTAAACGATTAATATGCCAGTCACACCATTAGCTAGAATTTTAGGGGAATTTTCAGTAGAAGGGACAGGTGAAATTGTTATCACTGAATATATATGTACTTGTTAAACTAATTGGGATGAAATTTAAAAATTGAACTGAAGTTCAAAGAAAGAAAGAAAGTACCGAAAAGCGCGACTAGCTTATAGAAAATTCGTCTCTGATTTGAGGAGAAAAAGAGAGCGCTCTTTGTGAAACCGCAAAGAGAAAGAAAACTGCTTTACGAACTATCTTTTTATCTTTTGTTAAGTGTTTTCTTCGCTTTTAATTTGGGTTTTTGTTTATGTAGGTTGTCTTTTCCCAACTGCCTTGCTTTGCGAGAGAATAGTAATTTATTATTTTTTTTCTATTTACCCCTCCAATGTTTGCTAATAGCACAAGAGGCTTTGTCAAAAACAAATCTTTGACACTAATTTCGAGTTCATTTTAAAGGATGAATTTAACATCGAAGCAGGATGGTATATGATTTTTAAAATTTTAATTACACATATTATAGTTTAATTACTTTTTTTTGCATGTAGGAGCTACTTCTTTCATCATGGGTAGTCTATGAAAAGAAAAATATTAATATTATTGTGGCCTATTTTACTTTCTAAATTTAATTTGAATAATAAAAAGTTACTAAAGATAAAAAATATAGCAGAAACTAATTTTTAGTCTCTCATATCCAAATTCCAATTTTGATCTTCTTTATTCACATTTGAAGTTCACATCTGCAAAAAAAATTAAAGGTAATTAATACAGTTGTAAAAAACTTTTTTAAGGTCTATGAAGGATCTTCAATTGAGACATTTTAAGAGGGGGAATATGGTATTTTGGCAGTTAAGATTATTATAAGAATATTTGAGGGGAAGGTGAAGCAGATCCAGAGTAGACGCGAGTCAAAGGATAGTGGATTGATTTCACAAGGTATTTCTTTAACAACTAGAATAATAAAGGATGTTAACAACTGTACAAAAAGAGACCGCTCAATTGTACGCAAAAAGTTAAAAAAAAATATAAAGACAAAAAAGTATCAGCCTAATTATTATTATTTTTCTCTTGAAAATGATATATTGAGTGAGAATTGATGTCAATTTCAGTCCAAATAAAAGTCGGTCGGATATATTTTTTAGGAGAGGTTTCAAATGCTCTATAATTTTTGTGCTCCAATATGCTCCACATTCTTTATTTTTATTTTCAAAATTCGAACAGTTCAACATGATATTCATAATAAATATTTTTGGAGACCAAATTTTATATTTTTTAAATTTTTTTATTATTTTTTTAGATAGGTACAATATCACTTTATCTGATGACCCAGAATCTCCTTAAAAAAGTGATTTTGTACCTATCTAAAAAAATAGTAAAAAAATTCTAAAAATATAAAATTTAGTATCCAACCATATTTTATTATGAAAATCATGTTGACCGGTTTGGATCGATTGTTTAGACTTTGAAAATAGAGATATGAATGTGGAACATATTAGAGCACAAAAATAATGATGCATTTGAACCCTCCTCATTTTTTAGATAGAGATGGGAGTTATATCTCTCGAGTTTCATATATGAGAGAGAGAAAAAAAATTGAGATAAGATCTCCAGTTAAAATTTGAACCTGCGACTGCTTGTACGAAGAATATTACTTTAAAGTTGAATACTATTTAAAAAAATATTTATACATGACACAGAAATTTCATTATTTTTTCATGAAAATAAGAGTGGCTTAAAATTTTTAACTATATTGAATTTATTTTCTACGACTTATTTGACAATAAAAATCCATAGCTTCATACGGCTATCACTCGAAGGGTTTCAGGTCATTTTTTTTATAAACTCTATATTATTTATTAAATAATAGTTTTAATGAAATTTTATCCAAATAAATTATATACGATAGTTGATGCAAACTTAATCAGCATTTGTTAAATACAAAACTAATAATCACAAATTAAGAATGAAGAATGAATTGTGCTTTAACTTACATATTATTGAGTAAGATTTACTATAACTAGGTTGCAGGTGTTATCACAAAATTAATATTTTATTATATTTTTTTTTTTTTTGTTATAGTTGACGGATAACCATCAACAAATATATTGATTAATAAAAAAAATTATTCACAGAGAATTAGCACTTGTTGACGCAACAAAAACTTTACGAATCTAGGATAGATAGCCTAATTATATATCACTTGATAATACATGATTGGTATTTAAAATTAGAAAGGGGGCCATAAATTTGTGGAGCACAAGATGAAAAAAAAAAGGTACATCGTAGTGTGATAGACATGACAAATTAAGCAAAGTTTAACTAGGCAATTAAAAGCGCTTCCCCTATTTTTTATTTATAGATTAGATTGTAATGTGCTCACTAAGAAGGATTAGTGAGCACAACTTTAAAAGTCTATTGAATTGATTTCAAATGATGAATTTAAACTGTTGAAATCCATCTACTTTATGAGTGATGCATGTACATGCAAACTTTTGAAAGTTTCAAATTTATTTAGTACAAAGTCAAGCAATAAAAGAAATAATGAAAAATAAATACATAAAACAACTTATAAATGTTCATATTTTTTACCGCTTGACTTTATACTAAATGAATTCGAAACTTCTAAAAATTATCATGTACAGACATCACTCATGAAGTAAATGAATTTCAACAGTTTGAATTCGTCGTTTAAAGACAATTCGATAAACTTTTGAAGTTGTACTCACCAACCCCTCTTGATAAGCACATCACACTCTAGCTTTGCTCATAAACATTCTTCAAAATGTCTTTTAACAAACTTTTATTTACAGAATAGTCCCTCCTACAACTCAAAGTATAATAAACATTCGAGCAAAATTAGATTGTAATGTGCTCACTAAGAAGGATTAGTGAGCACAACTTTAAAAGTCTATTGAATTGGCTTCAAATGATGAAATTAAACCATTAAAATCCATTTACTTTATGAGTGAAGCATGTACATGCAAAAATTTAAAAGTTTCACATTTATTTAGTACAAAGTCAAGCGGTAAAATAAATAATGAAAAATAAATACATAAAACAACTTATAAATGTTCATATTTTTTACCGCTTGACTTTATACTAAATGAATTCAAAACTTCCAAAAATTATCATGTACAGACATCACTAATGAAATAAATGAATTTCAACAGTTTGAATTCATCGTTTAAAAACAATTCGATAGACTTTTGAAGTTGTACTCACCAACCCCTCTTGATAAGCACACCACACTCTAACTTTGCTCATAAACATTCTTCAAAATGTCTTTTAACAAACTTTTTAAAATAATAACATCAATTTATTCTTAGAGGCCTCTTGCGATAATAAAACTTATATGTCGTTATCATTTATATTAGGATTCACTTGAGAGTAGGTCCGATGAGCATCGGACCTACTCTGGTTCGACGAGTTTAATTACCGTCGATTTGCTTTAAGATTCGTGTGGAATGCTTTATTCATGTGTGTTTGTTTCAATTTTCGTGCGCACAAATCTTAAATTATATCGGACGGTCATCATGCTCGTTGAACCTAAAAGTAGGTCCGATGGGCATCGGACCTACTCCGTTCTCATTAGGATTATGACTCTCCTTCAACAATTAAAGATATTTTTTTCCGGAGGGATTTTTCTTTCTTATTTCTACTCACTGATTAAAAAAATATAAATATTTATATTCACCAACATATCTCAAAAATAATAAGTTCAACTCTTTTACTCAAGAGCAAAATCAGAAAAATTGTGAATGAGAAATTGATAGCTTACCATATAGATTTGAAACTTTTTTTTTTTTTTCCAAAATCATCTTCTAAAATTAATTTCTTTAAGAGAAAGTTTGATTTTTATAAAATAAATTGCCGTGCCAGATATGAGTTTGTCATTAATTCTAGAGTCCGCATTATCCGAGGTAATAGAATTTTTTAGTTTGCCTAATTAAACTTGTAATGTATGAGGTTCTTTTATGATTCATGCTAGTATATAATGAATGGACCGGATTCAAACTTAAAAATTATGTTACCTCGGATAATATGAATTCTTAGTTTTCTCCATCAGGATTCAGGCCGAAATTTTTATTTATAGCACAACTTCAAAAATAATAAAATTTATTTGAAGCTGTGCTATAAATAAAAATTTCGGGGATTCAGGAATCGATGTCAAAAACATTGTAGCTGTGTGAACATCTTGTGCAGATTTTCTTTTTAAAAAAAATACTGAATATTTTGTAAATAATCAGTGAGAGATGAAAAAGAAATTAGTGCATTTGAAAAAAAAAATTACCTTTTTTCTTTCCCGAAAAAATATTTAATATATTTAATAATTTAAATAAAGAATTTTGTCTTGTGTGAGCCATTCATCCACAAAATCTTGAAATTAACATAATATTCATAATAACCAGCTAAATGTCTTGAGTGAGCATATTATTAGTCAACATTAAAATATCAAAATAATTAAAATAACCAGCTAAATGCCTTGAGCATATTATTAGTCGATATATAACTAAAATTGGCAATAAAAAAAATTCAAATGTAACCGTGACACAAATAAAAAGGGAAATTTTTTATTGGTAGTAATTAATAGAAAAGAAGAGAGACAAATGGTAAGATTACAGTAATATTTATATCTACCGATCTAAACCAGTTTGTTTTTTTTCTTTTTAATTTTTTCTAGTAAAATATTTTTTTTTACAAAAATAGATAAAGTATTTTAAAATTTAGATATATCAAAAACATTCCATCTTTTTTTTGAAAAACTTTTCATATTTTACTAGAAATCAAATATAAGAATTCTCCATCTATACATCAGATTAAAAAAAAAAAGTTAAGATCGGTAGAATTACTGTAATCTTACTATTTGTCTCTCTTCTTTTCTATTAATTACTACCAATAAAAAATTTCCAATAAAAAGGTGGGTTTTGGAAATTTGCAATGTACTTGAAACAGATAAAATATTAAGGTTTCAGTTTTCGTCTGAGCCTGAATGTCTAATTAATTGTTTCGCAACTTTTACTCTATTTTGTAAGGGAAAATTTGTAGTGTACCTATCAAAATTTTTAAAATAGTCAATTTCCCCATCAAAACATCTTAATATCCAATATCCCCATAGAAATTTAAAATTCTTTCTTCTATCCCCTTTTATTCATTAAATCTGTTAATTAATTATTTTAAAAGTTATATTGACAAATATACCCCTTCTTTTGAGATTGGATTGAATTGAATAAGAGAAAAAAATATGAGGGTTCCAATGCCTCCATTTTTCATGCCTCCACCATGCCTCCATTTTTAAAAACTTTAATAACTCAAAATTTAAAACTAAAAAATCAAAATAAAACCGTTGGATATGATTTACATCATTTTATCTATGCACGTGTAAAAAATTATGACATTTCAATTTTGTTTTGGTTGTCATCAAGAGCTTGTAAAAAATGTACTAATGTGGATAATTTCTAGACGTTGATTTTTCAACTTATTGATTCACATAAAAACAAAATCAAAATGTGATAATTTTTTATGAGCACATCGATAAAATGATGTAGATCACATCCAACGGTTTTATTTTGATTTTTTAGTTTTAAATTTTGAGTTATTAAAGTTTTAAAAATAGAGACATGGTGGAGGCATGAAAAATGGAGGCATTTGAACCCTCCTCAAAAAATATACCGTGGGAAAACTGCTGAAGTGACTCAACGAAAAAACATATTCTACTATTTTCGGCAATAATTCTCATTGCATTAGGCTGCCTCTTTTTTCCTTTTTGTTTACTTATTATCAACCATCTTTTATACAGACACCATGTTTTCACAAACGAAGATACTGTGGTTATTATAAGGATACTCATCAACCCCTAAGGCGTCTTCCAACAACACAGCCCATTTCACCGAAAATTAATCTCTTCTTCTCTTTTGTCAGGTCCCTGACCTGAGTTTGATAATCAAGTGTAGTTTGAACAAATATTCAAAGAATTGAATCGATTTCGAAGAAAATTTAAGAACCCAGAAAAGTACGACACACACAAATGGATAGGTAGAAACCACAAAATTTTTATTCAATAGCTTGATCCAACTGGTTACAATCACTGCCTATTTATAGGCGAAATTGTTACAGAAAAAAAATTCGAATTCTATCGAACGGATCTTGAGAATCAATATCGTGCTGACATCTCAGCGTCCATGTCGGTGTTCTTTGCCAATATTCTGTTCTGACAAAGTGGGACCTGCTCTGCAGCGTTTAAGCTTCTCAGCGCCTTCGGTCAGCAATCTAAATAGGGACCCATCTGCAGAGTATGATATTTAATCAAACTCCTGCCCGTAACCGGACCGCCTTGCCCCTTTATCCTTTCTTCTCCAATTAACATCTTTGACCAGTCAATTCTGCCAACAAATCTCCCCAAATCACGATTAGATCAAGACATCTTTCTCGTTCCCAGTAATTTCTTCAAAACTCTTTCCCTCTATCTTCTTCCCAGCCCATGTTAATTGCAGAGTGAGTTTGTTTTTTTTCCTATGAAACTTCAGTTATTTAGTCTTCTAGGATGGGCTTTCATTCCTCTAGGACCAGGTCTAGCACTATCAACCTTAGCATTAAGTAATTTATACACTCTTACCCTATCAAGTATTGGACTATTGGAGTATATGCATGGCCGGTATCCTCTTTGTTGGTTGGTCAGCTAATTTCCTAACTCTAAATATGCTTCTTTGATCACTACGATTTACTGCTCAAATGATCAGTTAGAGGCTAATTTCTAGTGCAACTGTACTAGCAGCTATCCTCTTTTGCCAAATACCGAGACCTTCAGTTTCCTTCAACAAAGCGAATGAGTTTAGGCAAAAAGAAGATGAAGAGTCTCTTCACTTTTTTCTCATGTTCAATTCAACCATGCCTCAACTTTTAAGAGACATCTCCATTTAAAAAGAAGGGGTATATTTGTCAATTTAACTTTTAAAATAACTAAATAATAGATTTAATGAATAAATGGGTATAAAAGAAAGAATATTTAATTTATATGGGGATATTGGATATTAAGATGTTTTGATGGGAAAATTGGCTATTTTAAAAGTTTTGATGGGTACACTAGAAATTTTCCCATTTTGTAATTAGTAACGTTGCAAATAGGATGTCTTTTGAGATGTTTTATTAATTCAAATCCTTGCAAAATTACATCTCAAGAGGGCATAACTATGCTCATTTTGGATCTTGAGCTTTACTTACTCGAATCCTACATTTTGGTCTCAAATGCACCTTACCGGTGAGTAAATTAATTAGTTGTGTAATATATGTATGTTCTCTGAAGTGTTATATTTTGTATAGATCTAATGAGATATTCTTACAAGGTCCATTAATGTCCATAAATTAATTGTAAGGATAATTGATTCTTAAGTTGTATTTTTTATTTTTAAAAAAAAATAGAAAGACACACACCAAAATGTAAGTCTACCTAAATCAATCATCTGATATTGCTAATCCAAACTCTGTTAATAAGTTCATATATTCTTTATTTTTTCTATTTAATCTTTTAGTGAGTTTCTTTGTACATCAAGACTTATTTATTTTAATATTTTTTATTCTACTTCAAATTACAAATTAAAATAAAATATTTTAATTTTGATCAAAATAGCTGTTTATTCCGCTAGATCAGGGAGACAGGGACAACCCATTACCCATGCTACTGTACGAGCACATTATTATAGTTATATCCGTGCAAAATGGTCACTAGGTATTTAGTATTTTATTAAATAGCGACAGCGTGGCCAGTGTTACCTCCATCAATTTCTTTTTTCTTCTTTTTGTGGTGCCGATACATTCTCCCTTCCTAAACTATTCCTACAACAGTCGGATACTCTGACACTCATATGCCGGAATTAATCACAAAGTCTCCTAAAAAAAAAATTCATATAGTTAATTTATTAAGCAATGCTTCACATCTCCAATTGTGGCGCTCCTATAAAGACAACTTTGTAAGAATGTCGAGTGATAATCTCTGACAAAATTAAAGAGACAGCTGTCGAAAGAGAGATGCTGAATATTATATTAAACATGAGAATATATTAATATTGTTGATTTTTTAATACTAAAACACACTTAATTTTGACACTATTAGTATCTAACTTAATTTAAGAGAAGGGGTCCAGGTCCTTGTCGGTCCCTCATCAATACACACTCTCTTTAATAACAGTGGACATGATTGAGACCATCAGTTATGATTTCAAAATTACTTGACTCTTAAAAGGTTGTATATATGTAAATTTGGGGCAATAAAAAATATAATATTCAAATTATGTCCATTGTCGGTTAGATATTTAAAGAGGATGAATATTTATATCTGTAGATCTCATGAGTTATCAGTTTGCTCATGTTTGATTTATCTAATTATTTAAAATATAAGAATCTCCTGGCAAAAATAAATAGAGAGAACATCATAAGTGTGTGTCAAACAATCACTTCAAAAATAAATATCACCAAAAAATTATATGATGGCACTCTACATTCATAAGATAAGACATACATAAGTTCATAATTCCTATCAAACAATTTATTTCTATCTTTCAACAAAGATCTTAATTGAAAACCAGAAGGGCTCCAAAAGAGAGGAAAAAAAAAAGAATCCAATATCTTATAATTGAGTCCGGCTAGTATAACACTAGTGTTATTTCAAATTAAATAACACCACATTTTAAACCATTGGATCTGCTTTAATATTCGTGCACAAGACTTTAATATTTGTGCACTAGTGTCTTGCACGAATATTAAAGCAGATCCAATGATTTAAGATGTGGTGTTATTTAATTTGAAATAACACTAGTGTTATACTAGCCGGACTCCTTATAATTTTGTCTTCACAAAAATAAAGTTTGCTACTACTTAGCTAGCATCAACAACAGTGGGTCTTTGTTGGTGGTCGCTAGTAGCGCTTGACATCATCCCCTACTCCCATTTTAAGCTCTGAGATTTTTTTCTTTTCTCTCTTTTTTACTGATATTAAAGCTCTAGTAGTCTAATTAGCGCGGTAAGCAACGGCGAAGACCAGTCTCTTACTCCGATTAACTCCTAAGAACTAGGAATACCATCGTATAAAAAGTTCCACGAACTGATCTGTGGGACCCATTATCAGTAGTTACAAGAAAAGCGCTCGTTTTGCTGAGGAACATGAATTAAAAACGTGAACCGGGTGCAAGAAAATGGTAAATCTCGACTTAGCGGGTCACTGGGCAAGCATTAAATGGGGGTCGCTTGCCCATCCGCTTTCGGTCCCCATATTATAACCTTCCCATTTGGAGCTTTCCTCGCGCAATTTCCACTGTGATAAGCTCTACGCACATTTTCTACGTACTACATACTTCATCCACTTGTCGACGTGTAAATATTAAATGAAGTTGCTCCTCACAGAAATTGCGACGCGTAAATTCGTCGTAAAATATTACAAGTGAACATAGATCGGTGCTTTTTGTAGTCCGCTTAAATTCTCGCTTTACACTGTTTCTTGCTGCTATCTCATGCTGAAATCCCTTTCTGACCGTCAGAGCTGCTCATTTGATCTCTTTCTTATCTCAGTAACAGGGGACAGAAAGAAACAGAGGTTATTTCTGTAATTTTGCATTGAGCACAGGAGGCAATGGAGGCGGAGGTCACTGGCGGTGAGGTCACCACGCCGGTGCGTGAGGTTCTTCTCGTGTCAGCCGGAGCAAGCCACTCAGTCGCACTTCTCTGTGAGTTTTCTTCTCCTGTGACGATGTGAGTGGCGTTATGTGCAGCGGGTTGATGTACCACTCGCTCCCGTGTATGGGCGGGTGCTGGATTGCAGTGCAGGGACCCGCACCATGATTTGATTCAGAGGAGCGTCAAAATAAATTTCTGTTCTGTTCATAAGGATTTTGTTTTGTCAGCAATTTTCGATTTTGTCTTTATTAATTTTAGTAACTAGTAACTGGGTGTGCTCTTTTGTTTTTTTTTATATTATATGATTCAAAATGCCTTATATTCTTCTATATAACTTTCCTTTATTTTCATTGTGTTTATATTTATTTTAATTTTCTTTTTTATTTTAGCTAAAATAATCCTAGTTGCTATAATCTAAAACTGTAAAAGTTTTTATCTATGTCGTCTGATCGTCTCCTATCATCACAAAAATGTACATCATCAGTAAAAACAAATGACATAAAAGAAAAAGGAAAAGAGAAGAACAATAAAACAAATTAGTTGTCCAAATCGAGTCATCCGTGTCCCAAAAAAAAGAGAAGAGAAAGAAGCAGAGAAACGAACTTTGGATTGTGGAATGGCAGGCAACTTGAAGTATCACAATTTAACTCGAAACTCGACCTTTAAGTAAAAAACTGTTTCTGGTTTTCATTTAAAACAGCTGGAAATGTGGTGTGCTCATGGGGAAGAGGTGAAGATGGACAACTGGGCCATGGAGATGCTGAAGACCGGACTCAGCCAACTATTATTACCACCTTAGACAGCCCCAGCATTATCTCTCTGATTTGTGGGGCCGACCACACCACTGCCTATTCTGAGTCTGAGTTTCAAGTCTATAGCTGGGGCTGGTACACATTTTCCCTCTCTTTCGTTTCTCTAAATTGAAGTAAATTACAACTAGAAAAAGTTTCATTATTACTTGGTTCTTTTTTCGGTTTCTGATGTTCCAAAGTTGTCCTGCTAGTCTCTAATTTCTGCCATTTGAACCTCATCAAGCATTTGAACCTCATAAAAAATGATGGTAACGATCAATTAAAATGTTGGATTACCAAACTGGAAAAGTATTCAATTTTAGGGGACCAAAATGAAAGGAAAATGTAGAGGTAATGCATAATGAAATTTTTTTTTTCTTTGTTCTTCCCTTAATATTGTGCTTTGTTCTTGTAGGGGTGATTTTGGGAGGTTGGGGCATGGAAACTCTAGTGATGTATTTACCCCTCAGCCTGTAAAGGCATTGCAAGGCATAAAGATCAAACAAATTGCTTGTGGAGATAGCCATTGTTTGGCGGTGACCATAGATGGAGAAGTACGAAGGTTATTATCTATTGTATTGAATTTAACATAATTCTAATAATAATATATAATTCCATATGCTGAAGGCAATATGTAAGACTGTAAAAGATTTTTTTCAAAGTTTAATTTGTTCAAGAAATTGGTAAACTTTGTAGTTTCTTGATGTTTACTAAAAGTATGATATTTTTATGTGAATAAAGTATGATGCTGGAACTTCTGATTACTTAATGTACCTTTTAAATTTATATGATAAAGTTGGGGGCGTAATCAGAATGGGCAGCTTGGGCTTGGCACCACAGAAGACTCTCTTCTTCCACAAAAGATACAAGCTTTTGAGGTAGAACATAATTTCATATTTTGAGAAATTCACATGTTTTTATTTTCATTCACACTCATCATACTGATATATTATTTTGAAGGGAATTTGTGTAAAAATGGTTGCTGCTGGTGCTGAGCATACTGCTGCTGTTACGGAAGATGGAGAACTGTATGGATGGGGATGGGGGCGTTACGGGAATTTGGGCTTAGGTGACCGCGACGATCGCCTCACGCCTGAAAAGGTTACCTCAACGGAGGTACATTTAGCTCCTTTATGCTCTCTTTTTGTTATAAACTAATCAATTTATTTGTGGAGTAGAACTAGGGAGCTCACCAAGCCCTCTAGTGAGCTTAACTCTAAACCATTTGGATTAGCTTCAAATGACGAATCCAAACCGTTGAGACTGATCTACTTCACTAGTGATGCGTTCACATGTCAAATTATAAATTTCGAATTAATTTAGTATAAAATCAAACGGTAAAAAAACAATGAAAAATTAACTAATAAAACTTCTTTTTTTGACCACTTGACTTTATACTAAATTAAGTCAAAAATTTATTAATCTGACATGTAAATGCGTCACTCGTGAGGTAGATCGGTTTCAACAGTTTGGATGCATCATTTGAAGTCATTCCGATAGATTTTGGAGTTAAGCTTACTAATTCTTTGGCGAGCTTAAGAACACCCTAGTTCTACTCTTATTTGTGTAGTTTTACTTTTTAATTAATTTACCTTATAGGGGGTAAAAATGCTCCTCTTGGCATGTGGATGGCGGCACACCATAACAGTTTCGACTTCAGGGAGTTTGTACACCTATGGTTGGAGCAAGTACGGTCAACTAGGGCACGGCGATTTCGAAGACCACCTTGTTCCCCATAAATTGGAGGCACTAAAGGACGCCTCCATTTCTCAGGTCCGCTAATCTTTTGAACAGTCCTGATTTCTTTTTACTTCTTGAGCATTTGCTGTATACTTTGGTCCTGTCTTATATTGTCAGATTTCGGGGGGATGGAGGCATACCATGGCGCTTACTTCAGAAGGAAAGCTCTATGGTTGGGGTTGGAATAAGGTATAGTAATTCATAACGAGTTCAGAATGGAGTTCAATTCATCTAGTATCTCATATTAGTTTTTAATTTCTGTCTTTGTGAGTAGTTTGGACAAGTAGGTGTAGGTGACAATACCGATCACTGCTCTCCAGCTCAAGTCAACTTCCCTGACAATCAGGTAAATATTTATTTAAGGTTTTAGAAGGTTATAATTAGTTCTGGTTAGGATGCTATAATATTGTTAATCAGTAAACCTTTTCTTTAATGAAATTTAACCCTTTTATGAAACTAAAATTTTAGAAAATTGTTCAAGTATCATGTGGATGGAGGCACACAATTGCTCTTACTGAGAGGAAAAATGTATTTTCATGGGGTAGAGGTACCAGTGGTCAACTTGGTCATGGTGACATTCTTGACAGGTAATTCTTTCTGGATAAATTTGTTCTATTGCATCTCATGCACCAAGGGATTTCTTAAGGGTGCAAATTTAGCTCTGAAAATTAAGAAAGGTCATATATATATTATCATAATTCTTAAGAGAGGCACAACTATATGATGGAACCCAAAAGAATGATACTAACTATCGGTTTGGACCTACTTCAAAAAAACTATTGGTGCTTCTTTATTTATTTTGTATAAGCTTATATTTAGTTAACAGTGCTTCTTTACTGTTCTTATAAAGGAATACACCGAAGATGGTAGAAGCTTTAAGTGTGGATGGATCTGCATGTAAGAAATTGGAAACCTCGAAGGTAGCCCCACTGTCAGGTTGGTTGATGCATTTAGAGCATACACACGGTACTTACCTGATAGTCATGTCGTATAAATATAACTTATTTCTTCTATGTATTTTCAGGGAAGATTTGGGTTTCACCTTCGGAAAGATATGCTATTGTCCCTGATGAGAATGTGAGTTTCTTTTATACTCAAGAGCACACTATTTTCAATTAGGGACTTATCTGCATAAAGTACTCTTGCAAAGTTTGTTCTGTGTTATACATCAAAGGGACTTGTTTCCAAATTTGCATTGAAAACCCTGCTTGTATTTTAAGAGATTTAAACATTCCTATTCTGTTAAGCATGCAGGAGATTGTTTTTATTGTTAAAAGTATAACCATGTGGGATATTGGAGCAAATTTCAGTTCTTGCAAGGGTGTTTGTGCAAATTACAATTGTTACCTTTTCATTCAACTGACTATGTGCCACACAAATGAGCAAATTATAGGTACCAAGGGGAACTGGAAGTACCAGCAAAGGCAATGGTAGTGATAGTAATGTCCCAGATAACGATGTCAAGCGGATGCGAGTCTAATACATCATCATGAATTATTATTGTATCACTTGCATGTAGTGAACTGAAATTACCTATTCCCAAGGTTCTTTCACTTTTTTTTTTATTCTTTTTACTTTATTTTTTTTGAACTTATTTGGTCTGTTTAGGTATATTACGGCAGTAATATTATGTGCAGAGATGACGTGTGTTTCTGTGGAATAGTTTTAGGGTATGATTTAGAGAAGGATGTCAAGGGGTTTCCAAAATTGTGTTTTATGAATTTAAACAAATAATTCCCTTTGAGCTTCAAGATACAAATTTCTTTTCACTATCATCACAATAATGGTTGTCCGAATTACAGATACTTATTATTTAAAACAACCTCATATCTTGTTTTCCTTTTAGATCTAGGCACACTCACACAAGTGAATATGAAAAACTAAGATATCACAAGCACAACTGCACACAACATAAACAATCTTAAATATAAAATCAACCTAGCACACTGTAAATCGACTCTGAGTACAACGAATTATTTTCCTTCGAGCTCTTTTTTCTTGAGAAGATATCTCCAACAAGGGGTACAATGGGCTTCATCTTTTGCACCTTTCTCTTCCTCGTCAAACCAAACTCATCTCCAAAGTCTCTAAGGCTAAGAGCTGATGCCAAGCTGGGTAAATACTCGTACTGTCCAGCATTTTCTACCGTCTCCTCTTCCCACCGGTTGCTCTGTACCATGCTTTGTTTTTCTCCCATGACCATACTTATCTCCTCTTCTTTTGATGCTTCTATCTCAGATAATTTTGCTATAGTTCTGTTTAGTTGCGCGTTTAGACTTGCCAAGGCTATCTCCATTTCGGTCTCTCTCTTTTTAAGTGCCATGAGTTCTTTCTTTGTTTCAATAACTTGTAATTCGAGCCGCCTCAAGTAGTTGAAAACTAGATCTTCAGCTTCAGTTTCATTTTCATTTTCCTTCTCTCCATTTGAATTTGAAACCGAAGAAGTGTAAGAGGGAGGTGATGAGGGTGCAGAGTACATGGGTTTATTTATCGGGGATGAGAAAAATGGTGGTGGAGGTGATGATACATGTATAGGTTTTGGAGATGCGTCAAGTTTAGGGATTGGGTCGGTATTACAGGAAAGCATGTTTCGGGTTTGTGGTGCAGCAGCTGGTACAGGCTCTGGAGATGCATCAAGTTTATTTTTTGCATTGGTCTTGAAGGAAGAAGAATTAGAGATTGTGTTGGTTTTAAAGGAGGAAGAGTTAGTGGATAAGATGCGGTCACCAAACACTGCGACGGCTTCTTTAACCGACCGAAATGGCCGGGTAGTATCAACTTCTGACCTAGCCATCGGAGTGGTTTGCACTTCCATAGGGGCTTTGGTTCAGGGTTAAAGAGGGAGAAAGACTCTCTATGTATATGAATTTGGTGGTGGAGGGGGGTAAGATTTATTTGTTTTCTTTGCTTCTACTTCAGAGATATTCTGGTAAAATAGATGCACTGTGTTAAGGGAAAGGTAAGTTTGCTTCTAGTCTAACTGGAAAGAAGGGGACTCTTCACCTAAGGCACTTCCAGGAGTGTACGTATTTGTTGGAAGAACAGGGAGTAGGTTTTAGAAAACCACTAATTATGAGCCCAATCAAGGATATATATATACCTTTTGGGATAAAGTTTGTTGGCTTATTAATCCTAGGATATGAGAGCGTTAGACGCACTTTTCATAATGATTTGATAAGATTGAGATCGGTATGTTGCAACTTAGGAGGTTTACTTGCTTGATTGCCTTTATGTGCGGCCTTTTTCTGAAAATTATCTGAGCTCAGTTTTTTTTTTAGGGTAATTATATTATACCTGTCATTCCTTCCCCCGTTTCATCCCGTCAACTGACTTTCCTTAATTAACAGTAATTACCGGTTTAGCTAATTAGTGGACCCGTATCTCTTCTTGCTTTATTACCTACTAATTTTGAAATTCTCAGTTTCCTTTTTTTCTGCGCCGCTCTGCTCAGGCGATCCTCCGCTCAGGCCATCAGGCAGTCAGGCTCCGACGATCATCCGCTCAGGCGATCTTCCGCTCAGGCGATCCTCCGCTCAGGCCATCAGGCAGTCAGGCTTTCATGCTGGCAGGTGATCGTGAAATCTAAAACTCTTGTCAGGTAAGTCAATGTTGATGCGATCTCAATTGATTTTTGATATCTGATCTTCATTTTGTGATTTCTGTTGAAAACATCTAACATCGCTATTTCTGTTTTGTGATTTTTGTTTATCGATATGATTATCTATTTGCTGAAATGAATACTTTAATGTCTAGTAGGTATAGGAATACTTAAAATGAATACTTGATATATCTGTTATGAATACTTCATATTTATGTTATTCCTTTTTTTATTACTGTAATTTGAATATTTGATATGAATCTGACAATCTGAGAATATGAGAATATGATGTAATGTGATAAGGATGAATACTTTCAAGTGTATATGTGTATACTTGTTATATTTGTGTAGTTTTCAATACTTAATAAGATTGTTTTTATGGGATGAATACTTGGGTCCTATGAATGAATACGTTCTACATTTGGGATGAATACTTTATCCTGTCATACTAAGTTCCTACCATATCATTGTGTACTAATAACAGTAGTTGTGAATACTTATTAATATTGCTTTATGGGATGAATACTTCTTACATTAGGTATGTATACTAGTACCAGTAGTTTTGAATTGTTAGTAAGGTTGCTTTTGTAAATACTTGGACATGAATGGAATAACACTTTATGTTATATAGTTAAATATTTTGTAGTATAGTAATGAATACTCTGTATATAATTTGTTGTTAGCACAATTAATTTGTAATTTAGGCATGAATACTGTATATAATCTTCAACAGATAATTTTTCAGGATGAGTTTTGATCTGAATGAAATTTGCGGAGATGAAATGTGGATGAAAAATAGCAATCTAGAAGTTGATGAGGTTAACATTTATTAACAGTTTGAAGATGTTTATCGTGCAAATGAGAGAGTGGTTGATAATGTTGGCAGCATGAAGCATATATGTGAGTTGGATCTAAATAAGGAGACTGTCGACAATGATTTACATAAAGATAGTAGCAAAGTTGATGTTTTGCAAATGAATTCCAATGGTTTACATGAAAATTGTGTGAATACTTGTCTCTTTGTTTTTATGGTTTGGCTACTTGTTATTTGCACTTGCATGTGGTCCCTCCCCCTGTCCTTATTAAGCTAATAGAGATTATCAAGTTATGCACTATTAATGCAAATTCGGAAAAATCAATACATCAATTACATCCAAACTACAAAAACCAACAAAGACTACATTCAGAACTTGATGTAGCAGGAGGAAAGAAAATCATTTGTATATGGTAAATTGTAACCTGAACAACTTCTTAGTTTGATGTTAAATAGTTTGGTATGTTCTATTCATCATTCTCTTCATAAGTATTCATTCTTTGCACCATAATTGTGTCAATACTTGTGTCTTGTTTTTTCGGTTTGGCTACTTGCGTGTGGTCCCTCCCCCTGTCCCTTTCAAAAGACGTTAGCGGTCCCCCACATATGTTGTTTGTGGTCCCCTACTTTCTTAATGCGCTGAATGTCGTAATGTTTCCAAATATACTTTTATCGCAAAGATGAGTACCTTCATTTAGATGAATGTATACTAGTCATATTACAGATGAATATTTTTTCGCAAATACTGAAAATGCGCTGACGGTTATGCGGTCCCTCCATTTAATTACTGGTCCGCCGGTAGTTAGCGATGGCGGTTGTGCGGCCCCCCACTTAATTACGCGTTTTTTTTTGTTTTTAGAGGACGGCAGTTGTGGTCCCCTACTATCTTCGCGTAATTTAACGCGTTTTTTTTAAGTGGACGGCAGTTGTGGTCCCCTTTTGGATTTGCGTTATCCGAAGGCGGAGGATGAAACGGAGAATGGATACCGGGGATAGCTAGACTCTCCCTTTTTTTTAATTGTGCGCTTAATCAATCAGTTATTTTAAACAAATCATGTTGACAAGGTAGGTGATATCCATATTATATCCATTATAGTGTATGCAACGAGCGGTGTTTGCACTTTGTGAACTGATTTAACAATGGAATGTTGTTTTTTGATGGAACCATTGGGATAATTTTATCATTATCTTGTTTGATCATCTCCAATTTTTTTATCTTTCAAGTTACCTAGACCATAGTGACAAATTAATTATTCGGGTTTGGTTCGGCGGAGTCAAAAATTCGTGATTCGGGAATAATTCGGAAAAAATTCGGTCCCACAAGAAAGCAAAAGAAAAAAACTCCAAAATAAATGTACATGTACTTATTTTAATTTTTTTACTTTTCAACTTTTTTTCATAAAATTTGGAGTAACAAAAAGTTTGAGAAATGCTGTATAATACATTCAAAATCTCCTGTACGAACTACCAAGTATGAACTGAAATTACTTAATTAAAAATTTGATTTAGTTGAAGATGGTGCCACGTGGTTGGCCCTCCCTATGCCTTTCAAAATTAAAAAATGTGCCCCTGCCTCACCCACGTGGGGGGTCCTACCACGCAATGAGTCCTGCACGGACTACGGAGCAATACATTTACACATAGCCACGAATTTTTCGAATAAAACGCGAATAATTCGTAAAAATCGTTTTATTCGCCTTTTATTCGCGAATAAATCGGTAAAAATTCGGTCAACCGTTTTATTCGCTGTTCGGTTCGGAAATCTCCAAAAAACGTTTTATTCGCGAATAAAACGCGAATCATGTTACTATGACCTAGACAGCTATGCGCCTATGCTAGGAAGTAAAGCAACAAGACTTATTTGTGAGGGTATTTGTTCGAAGGATTTCAGATAAAGTTTTATTTAAAGTTAGATTAAACCTATATGATTCGTGCTAAAATTTGTGCTAAATTTATGGGGCATTTAAGTTTATTAGTTCTACATTTGTTTGCATGAATCTCAATACAGATTTGACAATTTAAGTCTGATTTTGAATAAAGTTTGTCCAAAACCTTTGGACTCCACATTTATGGCACTAGACGTATTATCATTGACTTCGGTAGTACGTTAAGAATTAAACAGTTAAAATTTTAAATCAAAACAATTTCATCTAGCAAATCAGCATAGTTTGTTGCCATTTCCTTCTTTAAAGTGATACAAAAATTTTAAGAATTTGTTGCATAATTTCTGGGTTCTCATAGCACAATCTACAGAATTGTTAGAGACCGTCAGATCTCGCCAAGATTCCTGCAATTGATATCCAAAGTTTTGTTGCGACCTAATTTTACATGGGTTTTTTTTTCTGTAACATTTTCTCTATTACGGTATTACCTTCTGTTTATCAGGGGCTGCGATTGAATGCTAATGGATCATATTCAGCACTGCACCAGGGGCTGCGATTCGTTTCCTGCAACAAAGAAACCGCGTGATCTCCACGTGGCGTGGTCCCGTTGAACGATTACAACTCCGTTGAGCGACGTTTATTGCCAAAGGTGTAGAACGGGTGCTTCCAATTTCCAAATTGTCCAAGGCCCGCTGTAGCTAACGACACCGTATTCCATCTTTTGACCTGCCATACAAAATACAACCCAACGCTTGATACTGACCCGCCCGAATTTTTTATTAATAAAAAATAAAATAAAAGTTTATCTAGATTTCGCTGGAATTCGAGATGTAGCAAAAACGTGATGGTCCATAACGTTCAGGGCACTATAGCTGGACGTTATGGTCGATAACATCCAGTTAATTTGATCGCTAATGATCTCTAATTAACAAAAAACACTGTAGCTGGACGTTATGGTCCATAACGTCCAGGTACAGTGTTTTTTTTTCTTGTTTCAGTTTGTGATTTTTTTTGAAAAAAAAACCGCTGTAGCTGGACGTTGTAGACCATAACGTCCAGCTGCAGTGTTTTTTTTGTTAATTAGATATCATTAGAAATCAGATTAACTGAACGTTATGGTTTATAACGTTTAGCTACAGTACCCTGGACGTTATGGACCATCACGTTTTTACTACATCTCGAATTTCAGCGAAAACGTTCTTCAATGATATTTTTTATTTTATTTTCTATTAATAAAAATTTCGGGGGACCCGCAAAGGCAGGGATCATACCAACAGCACATAGACACGTGTCATGTCCGTATGAGGTTTCTCTGTTGCTAGTTTTGAGTGGCTATTTTTTTTTGGTGGCAAATACCATAGTCTGATTTAGATCAAATGGCTCCATATTGCTGCTTTTAAAAATATTCCAATTTTTTTTTTCTCCTGCATCTTCCATCCTTTTGATTTTGATCGGATGGTACAAAATTTTGCTTTATAATATAACTCTATACTATTCTTCTTGGAAACAATGAGCCTGAGGCCACATTTTGTTAAATAATATCGGCTATACGATTATGTTTTATTTGTGAATATGTATTCAAAAATTTAACACTACCCACCTAATCTTGTTAATATTTTAAAACGGAGATAAAGTGCCATTATTCAAGAAAGCTGGAGACAACAAATAAAAAGTTCGTTATGTTGTACATTTTATTGACAACACTTGACATAAATGCTTTATCACCCATATATAATAACCTTAATCAGAAGTCAAATTTAGTATATATACAAAGCACCTCTCTTGTCATGATAGAAAAAGACACTGCCACTTGTCAAAGTTAGAGGACAAAATTGAGGTTGATTATGGAGCCCATACGACCTTAATCTTTTTTATATGAGGAAACCGGATCTTCTGTAACGCTCCTTCTTGACCATCTGTGTCGTTATAATAGAGACCTTTGTTTTTTCTCAGGTTTTTTAAAGGTTGCAAGTTGAGCTTGTTTGTGTTCAACTTGAATTTAGCACAAGTTTAACCCGATTGATTAGAAGATTAACTAGCTTGAGTTTGAAAATAAGTTCAGTAGCATCTAAATTGACTCAGTTAAGCTATTGATTGTATTCTGAAATATTTACTATTACGTTGTTCAATTTCAACTACCTAGTCACTTGACTAATATATCATGCTCACTTATAGATTCAAGTATTAGATTATTTTAGATATTTATCATAAGATTATTAAAACTTAGAAATTCAGAAATTTCACTTAAAAAAAAAAGGAGTTGTTCAACATTTTATTTTAAAAAAAAAGATGCTTGAACAAATTCAGCATATACAGAATTTGAGTTCATATTTATCTCTAAATTATTCTGAGTTCAACGACTCTAAATTTTTTTTGACTGTTTTTATCTAAATTCGACTAATAACCGAATCAAACTACAATTAGAATAAATTGGATGAGTCAACTCTCTTGCAGCTATAATTAGTTTTTTTTTTTTGTACATTTCTTATCCTCTGACCCTTAGATCCTCTGTACAAGTTAAGATATATGGACCCACTTGAAAAGAAAGTCACAGATTTGATGCAATATGCATGTATTTATCATAGTGACAAATCAAAAGTTCAGGTTCAGTTCGGCGAGGTCAAAAATTCATGATTCGGGTATAATTCAGGAATGATTCGGTACAACAAGGAAGCAAAAAAAAAAACCCCCCCCCAGAAAAAACGTAAAAAAAAAAAAAATTCGAATTTTTTTTGAAAAAATTAAAAAAAAATATTTTGGCGATGTATTCGTGTTTTTATCGCGAATAATTCGTAACTCGCGTTTTATTCGCGAATAAAATGTTTTATACGTTTTTCAGCGTTTTATACGGAGTTCGGTTCGGCTATGCCCAAAAAACGAATTATACGTGTATAATTCGCGAGTTATGTCACTATGGTATTTATAGTAGTAACATGCCACAGAAAACCTGAAACACCGGCTGATTGGTGATTACATTCTAAATTTCTAATACACTAATATAGCCATCCATCACTTTTGGTTTAGTTGGTATCACCACCCAACGGCCACTCCAACAAGTGCTCGGGCCCACTTATCACGTAATATCTACCAATCCTCTCCAGTCCACCCATGCACTGGTTATATGCAGTGTATTAAAATTCGGTTTATTCGGCCGAATATTCGTATTCGGTTGTAATCCGAATAGAAAACTAATATTCGGTCTAAAATTTGTATTCGGTCCTGAATATTCGGTCTAAAATTTGTATTCGGTTTAATATTCGGTTCTGAATATATACGGTTCTGAATTTATGTGGCTGTGCTGCTGTTTATTAATATGAATTTTTATTTTAAAATTTGTATATTCGACCGCATACTGTATATTTGGTATTCGGTGGCCTTCCGAATACCGAATATAAACCGAATTTTAAAACACTGGTTATAGGGGCAGATGAAATGAAATGGACATATCCAGTTCTAGATAATGGAGAGATATGAAGTGTATCACCGGTTGGAATTTCTGTATTGCCCGCCGGTAGATTAGATTTTCCTACCTACTGATAAAGAGGTATCTTTTTCACAACAATCCCTGATTTATATATTTGTTTCTTTATTTTTTGATACATCCCTTCATTTTAGTTTACTCCTTCCCAAAATTAAAATTCTAATTATATCATTGTACCAGACGCATTACCACTAAATCATCATCAAGCTCTACTGTCATCATTTTATAGAGAGGGAGAGAGAGAGATCATGGAAGAGTTTAGTTTTCCTATAATTGCAACAAATCAAGATCCACCCTTTCAACACTTTGCCTCCTCTCCTCTGTGGTTTTTCTCACCAAGTCACGATAAGAGCCCGAGAAGCATACTCATGAGAACTCAACGAGATGCCGAGATAAAGAAACCGGATGAAGATAAGATGGATATGCTATGGGAAGATTTTAACGAGGAGGGTATTACCGCCGCCAAATGCGATTTGGATAAAAAGTTGGGGTTTTCAAGTGAATTTGACGTGACAAAAGACGGTCGAATTGTGAGCCGGAAAAGGATTGGCATGGTGGTTATGCTTAAGGTGTTGAAGAGATATTTCAATGAGAAGATGAATACAAAGAAAGAAAAGGTAAGAAGGATTTTGTAAGCTATCAAACGAGGGAGAATTAGTGTTTGTTTTTGCATTTGGTAAAGTTAGAGAGTTTGTAAATTTGTTGGTTTTGTTTGAATTTTGTTCTTCTTTCTTTCTTCCTTCTTTTTCATAATAGTACTGTTAGGAATTTGAAGCATGTATTGCACAGGCAGTGTTTTGTTTTCAGGAAATGAATTTTGATTTTATCAAAGAATATCTATTAAGTCTTATTAGTTGTTTAAGTGGATTTTCCTGGAAGATAATCATACTCTGTCTTGTCTATACTTGACATTAGAAACAATATGTATTTGTGAAATTGTGATTGACCAAAATAAAAAGAAAAAACTGCAATTTAATTATCTCTTTCTACTTTTGTTCTTTTAGTCTTATTATGTACCATTAGGTCTGATACCAGCATGTATTTTTATACTGTTAGCTATTCTTGCATTTCAAGTTTAGCATTAAAGAGGTGAAAATTGTACTGGACTACTGGTGTTTTGAGGAACCTTCAAGAAATAAATTCAATAATTGCTTTAACTTAGGCTCATATAAGCCATTCAATCCAAATTGCACAATGAGATGTTTCCAAGGCACGATGTGCACCAAAAGCTACTAAAATACTCTGTTTATGTGCTATTGTGGAGAAACCTAGCACTCTTCCCCATTTAAAATGATAACAAACTTTTCATATATATCTTAAATGTAAGTCCTACGACATAGTAAGTGTCTAACTAAACTAGACCTATTGTACATGATCAAATGGAAAGCAAGTTGTAGTGATGTGCAAATTGCTTTCAATCAAAGAAAGTTATGATAGCTTTATACAAAAGCCTGCTATTTTGGTATGGAAGCACAGATGGAGACCACAAGGCAAATTGCCAAGTATCTCAAGTTTTAACCATTTTTTTATAATTTCTTATTATTTTTTTTCATTTGCATTTACAACATTAATTAGACAAGGACTTGTACTTATTCTGACAAAAAGAAAATTTAATCACATATTGTAGGTATCTTTTATATTTAGGTATAACTATGATATTTGTGTGAGGCTATAGTACTATGCATAGCTCAGATTGGTTTTGTACTACGGATTAATATTTTCCCTTTCAAAATTTAAATAGTCAATATGAACCGTTCAACATGACTTTTTTATAAAACTATACTTGTAGACTAAATTTTATATTTTTTATATTTTTTACTATTTTTTTAGATAGATAGAAAATCACTATTTGAATGGTCTAGAATTTTTAGATCACGTATTTTCTACCTATCTACAAAAAATATTCTAAAAATTCTAAAAAAATGTAAAATTTGATTTGCAAGTACACTTTCATATGAATTATGTTGGACGGTTCAAATCGATTGTTTGGACTTTGAAAATGGAGATATTAATCCATAGTACGGACCAATATCGCTATGCATAGTACTATAGCCTTACTCATGATATTTTTACTTAAATTTCTCTTTGAAATATTTTTCCAAAAATGTTCTTGTGATAGCAATCTTTTATCAGCACGTAAGAACAGTAACTGGGTCTTTTGTGGAAATAAATCTGCTGCGATTCCAAAGAATCGCAGGGACCCTGCTTTTCCAAATCCAACCGTTTATATATTTTGAGATTCGTGCATAACAACTAATTGCTTTTGAGATTCGTGTATTTCAAAAAAGTAATGGTTGGATTTGGAAAAGCAGGGTTCCTGCGATTCTTTGGAATCGCAGCAGATTTATTTCCGTCTTCTGCACACCCCTTTTCCAAAATATAAAAAAAGAAGAAGAGTCAATGGTTATTTCTTAATCTGCCTTGAAGAAAAGCATCTGCATGTTTTACATCAGTTGACAATATTTACGAACATTAAAATGCCTAAAATTCCAATTATTTGTAAATAAGCAAACAACATATGTGGCATCATATAAACCGCTACAATCTGCTAGATGCCGCCAGATACTTGGTATGCCGTGCTTGTGCTATTATTTTCCCGGTTTTTTTATTCACGAAATCAATAGAGGTGACACCGACAGATTTCCCAGCTCTCAGTAGATTTCCTTCTATCTCTATTTCATCCTACAAGAAAAAAATAAAATCAATACTGTACTGGAAATTTTAAAATAAATGGAGGTCTTTACAGTAAAGATATATTCACTTAGTGATAAAAATCATTACCCAAGATAGTAATACAAAGAGGATTACCAGTGCAGCACAAGCACAGCACTAGTTGATACCAACTATTTACCAGAACTGGACTGGTACCGGCATTAAAAAATGGTAAATAATGGAATATGATATACTCACTCCAATGAAAGCGGCATCAACAAAAGAAACACTGATCTCGAGGGAAACCCCACTTGTATGGATACCGGCACTGTAGAAAACAGCAGACCCTACCACATCCGCCAGTGATGCAATTGCTCCTCCGTGGATGTAGCCTCCTGAGCTCTACTTTTAAGTTAGCAAATAGAGAAAATTACAATACGGATTGAACTAAAAATAATAAATTAAGTCATTTTTCTGAAATGATTGCACAAATACTGAAATATTACATGGTGAATTCGATTAGGGCTTTGTCATTCGATTATGGATTTAAGTATCTTTCAGGCACATTGTGAAATCAAATCTGGTTTTGCAATTCGATTACAGTTTAATTGCACAATTGAAGGTAAAACAAGACACAATTGTACAATTGAGGATTATTTGGGGGCTTAACTGAGTTTAATTGCAAATCATAAAGCCATAACATCACTAAATCAAACACTTCATTCAATCTGTATCTAATTGGTGCTTTAAACCAGAGGGGAGAGAAAGAGGCGAGGTGATGAAAGGAGACTAACGGAGGAGAGACGGGGAGGGACGGGGAGGGAGCAGAGAACACGGCCGTTGTCAACGGCGTCTACACGGATGCCGTGAATAGCGAACTGGTCGTAGAAGTGGTCGGGTAGGTGGGAGATGAACTCCGCCTTGTCTTCGCCTTCAAGCGATCGCTTCACCGCATCCGGGTCCATTTCTCGGCCTCGATCAAACCCGATCCGATGGATGCGGCCTCAGTAGATCCGATCGGGGGATATAAAAGAGAAATTGCTCGATTTGCGGGGGAGTTGCAGAATACGGAAGAATGATGATTCTTTAATTCCTTTTTCATATGCATGCGTACCCTTGAATTTTTTTAATATTTGATATTGTTCTTCAGGAACCATATATTTTTATCTCGGACGGAGTAATTTATTTTGGTACGTTGACAGATGAAAGAGATGCCGCAAAAACATCCAAAATTTTTATTAATAGAAAATAAAATAGAAAAATATCGATATTGAAGAACGTTTTCACTGAAATTCGAGATGTAGCAAAAACGTGATGGTCCATAACGTCTAGGGCACTGTAGTTGGACGTTATGGTCCATAACGTACAGCTACAGTGGTTTTTTTTTTTTTTTGCTTGCTTCAATTTGCGATTTTTTCGAAAAAAACCACTGTAGCTAGACGTGGACGTTATAGAACATAACGCCAAAATTTTTAAAACTACCATTGTTTAAAAAAAAAATAAACCAAAAAACCATTGTTTTTGAGAAATTCGAAATCTAACACGACCGCAGAATAATTCTGCGGCCCCAAATACTGTGGACCGCACAGTTGTTCTGCGGACTCATATATTATTTTTTTTTTGTCAAAGCAAATTTTGAGAGATCTCAGGGCACACATTTCTAGAACAAAGAAAAAATATTAAAAAATCAAACTTTGAGATATCCCACGTGGTGCTGCATAATGGTTCTCAAAACCAAAAAAAATATGGGTCCGCAGAATGCCTGTGCGGTCCTCAGCATTTGAGATCACATAATCATTCTGCGGCCGTATTAGATTTCAAATTTCTCAAAAACAATGCTTTTTTGGTTTATTTTTTTTTAAACTGTGCTAACTTTAAAAATTTTGGAACATAACATCCAGCTACAGTGTTTTTTTTTAATTAGATATCATTAGCGATCAGATTAACTGGACGTTATGGTTTATAACGTCCAGCTACAGTGCCCTGGACGTTATGGACCATCACGTTTTTGCTACATCTCGAATTCCAGCGAAAATGTTCTTCAATGTTGATATTTTTTATTTTATTTTCTATTAATAAAATTTCGGCAAAAACATGATACCAAACAGCGTCAATGAATTTTATACGACTATATCTCAATTTCATAGATTTATGTGTTTAAATAATTAAAAAAATTGCTTATATTATAATGATACATACTTTGTAAAGACGTAAAAAAAAGTATATCTTTCTAAATATTTTTTATGCGCATCGATATACCTCTAAGAATTGGCAAATCAACATATATTCAACTAGTAATTTTTTCATTTGTACAATTTATATGCCAACATCTCCATTTTTTTATATTATGCACGTAGTTGTTCTGATCCGCCCACGGCTGAGATTGAATGATGAATTTTTTAATTGAATATCAGACCTCCAATCACATAATATGTCTTCTTTTGATTAATTACATATATTTTATGTGTAGAAGTCTTAATTTAGTTGAAAACATACTCGTCACATAGACTGCTACATGGTTTGTCACAATTAAAATTGAATGAATCCCTAGCGATTTGTTTCCTTATTTCTCCTTACAGCTATCTCTGATTCCTGCAATTAAATTATTTCCTTATTTCTCCTTTCCTCCGTTTAATTTCTCCTCTTCCTCTATATTTTCGACAATGAAAATGGAAACAATCGTATCTTTTCGAATTTTATTTAGGGCTGCTATATCTTTGTGAATAGATGAAGAGCATATCTTGTGCTGATGGAAACAATCATATCTTTTTGATCTGGAGAGAAAATGAAGAATATTTAGAACTTTCGTGTAGAGAAATAATTTATAGAGAAATTTCCATTGTTAAAATAATTTCCATCATGAATATATATTTAGAGAAAATTCTTATTTGAATCATTTAATCATATCTTTTCCAATTTTGTTTCTTTACATATCACTTCTCCTCTAAATCGTTTAATGGCTTGTCTTGCTTGTGGAGAAAACTAGATATTAAACCGCAATGATACTTCAAGAATTTTTTTCATGTTATATTTGATCCGTTTTTTTTCATTTGTTGTTGTTGTTTCTTTTATTGTTATTTATTATTTGAATATATGTTTTTTTATTTGTGTCTTTTATTTTCATTTAAATATATTTTTTCTTAATTTTGTGTGAATGTCAAACAAAAATGTCTCTTCATATTCTATTCAATCTGATAATATGTTCATGTTGCAACGCACGGACACGATACTAGTATAATTAACTTTATGCTAACATAGATGTAATAAGTACCAAATTTTTTTGTAAGTTTTCTAAATGTACGACATTGAACCTCATTTCCATATATTGGACATACAATGCATAATTAACCGATTTTTATTTTCATATATTGGACATATAAATATATAATGCATAATTAACCGATTTTTTAACTACAGCATTTTAAGAAAAAAATTGCAAAGATACTTCTATTGTTCACTTGTTACCAAGTATTGCAGATTTGAGGGACATATAAGTAAAAGTCCAAGAAATACGTCTAGTTGGCGCCATCCTTCAGTCCATACAGTCCCTCACCAGTTCAGACCAATGAAAACCCGCCACGTAGTCCCTCTTCCTTTCATCCCCTCCAGCTCATCTTCTCTCCCGCGCGCAATGGCAACGACATATCAACGCCGCCGCCGCGTAAAACCATCAACTCCACCACTTGACTCCACCCCTCCCCCTTCCCTGTCACCGTCTTTGCCCAAACAAAACCCTAATCCTAACCCTAACTCCTCCACGCGTCGCTCTCTAGCGTCTTCTTTCCAGTGGGAGCCCCTTCCGTTCCCCCAATCAGAGCTTTCTCTTCCCCTTACGCTCCCCACTGGTCAGTCCTTCCGCTGGCGCAAAACTGGACCTGTCCAGTTCACCGGAGTTGTGGGCTCTCACTTGATCTCCCTCACCCACGTGGACACCTCCCCTTCCCGCCATGTTGCGTATTACCTCCACACTGATAACTCTGCCTCATCAGCTCATGCTGCATTGTCAGATTATTTCAATCTTGGTATTGTCATATCGTTTAAAAGATGCATTTATGTTTATCATTATTTTTTATCTCAGTGTTCATAGTTCATTCTCAATTAGTTAACTATCAATCAGGTATATCTCTTTCTGATCTATGGCAAGAATTCTCAGCCGTGGATTCCAGATTTAAGGAGCTGTCAGAGAGGTTTGGTGGAGGTGCGCGTGTTATGAGACAGGATCCAGTTGAGTGTGTGTTTCAGTTTCTATGTTCATCAAATAATAATATAAAGAGAATTGAGAAGATGGTTTCTGTTTTGGAGTCCCATGGTAAACATTTGGGTTCGGTTGGTGGGTTTGAGTTTTATGAATTTCCTTCGATTGAGAGGCTTGCTTTGATAACAGAAACTGAGCTCAGAGAAGCCGGTTTTGGATACAGGTCTGATTTCTTTTTAGTTTGGTTTTGAATTCTGCTCCTTTGATCAACAACTCAGGAGTGAATTATTTTCTGAAATTTAAATAATCAGAATCAAAAGTTCAGAACTGCCATCAATTGGCATTACAATAAAATGCTGGGAGTATAAATTAGTATATACCAGAATATCTCAATTCAATGAAATAACTTAAAACAAATAGAAACTGATTGATTTGCACGGGGGCCATTGCCACACCTAATGAAATCAGTGAAACTATTGAGCTTCATTAGTTGAGTGATACGAGTGAGACCTGTTAATTCAATAAAATGAGAACAAAAGGGAAAACCTGCCAATTCTAATCTAGGTTGAAATATAAAATAGGGCAAAGTACGTGGTCGGGACTGCAAAAGCACTGCAAGAAAAGCCGGGCGGAGGCGAAAAATGGCTCGCATCTCTGCGCCAAATGGAGCTTGGCACGGTAGTTGATGCGCTTTGTACATTGCCAGGAGTAGGACCTAAAGTTGCTGCTTGTATTGCATTATTCTCGCTTGATCAGCATCATGCCGTACCCGTTGATACCCATGTTTGGAAGGTGATCTTTTTTTTCCTTTTTCAGTTTTTAATATTATTCATTATTCTGGTCACTGTATTTTATTTTTTGGGCAGAAAATTTTTCCTGCTCGTCTAGAAACTCAAGTCGTCATGAATTCCTCTGCTAAACAAGAAATAATGTGTATATTTCCATCCCCATGAAAACATGGAGCGATCATATCTTATTATTTACCCCATTCTTAAATAAATTGTCCAAAATACCCCTTTGTATTTGACTTCTTTAGTAAAGCATATCATGACAAAACAATAAAAAAATTCGGCACATCCTCAGGCAAGAAGAATTGAGAAATAAATACAGTATTATTTGTACAGTTTGCTTCTACTGCCATGATTTTGATGGCAGGTTCCTGCAATTCTAATCAATCTAAATTATCATATTAAATTCTAGTGGTCCAGATGGGCACCTTGATATTTTAGAGGTTGCATCTGTTATCTGATCTGAACCATCCAATTGAAATCGGATGGTTCCCTGCCATATCTGCACCATTTGGTAATGACAGCAGATGTGAACTCTTATTTTGTACATTTCTTATGTTTGTGCTGGCAGGAATTTTATTTTCTTTTTAATAGCTTTGTTCTGGGAGGTTTATTTTATTTCCCGTGGGACTTTATTTCTCCAAAATAACATGAATTAACTGTACATTTTATATTTCAGATTGCAACAAGATACCTTATGCCGGAGCTAGCAGGCATGAGCTTGACACCAAAGCTATGCAACCGTGTGGCCGAGGCGTTTGTGGCCAAATATGGGAAGTATGCTGGTTGGGCTCAGAATGTGCTCTTCATTGGTGAACTCTCCTCTCATAAGGTCACTTCTGCAGTTGGTGGTGTCACCCCTCATGCAGCAAAGGCGGTGAAGAGAAAACGTGCCACAGAAGATCTGGCTATATCAGAAGACATTGAAGGAAATTGAAATACACACAACACATTGCTTGTATTGTTGTATTCATTGATATTTGGAGTATTATGCCCCAATTTTTTCCCCTTTTTTTTAAAGTATTTTGGGGGTGGTTTGGGTGAGTTGGTAGGGCTTGATAGGTGTTAGTTTTTTTTTTTTTGTAAGTGAGTTTATGTGGTTTTATTGCAAATTTGCAATTAGTTGTAACATGAGGATATGATATAGTTTGCGGAGCTAATGCAGCAACATTTCCTTTTTAAGTTTATAAGCCAATTAAGAAAAGCCAGTTTGGAAAATTGTAAGCAATTTTATAAGATCCAGATTTCTTTTTATAGCCCAAGAAATGAATGCAGGCTATGCAGCTTTAATGAATGTGGAACTATGCATTTTGGTCCCTGCAAAGACTAGTTATTTAATAATATTATCTACAAATGTTACCAAATGAGAAAATTCCAGGACAAAATTAGAATGGGCTACACACCGAGAGCCCAAGAGGCTCTGAGCTTAGAAAATAAATTGAAACTGATTCAAAAAGCTTTTGTTCGGTCAACAATATGTTGGATTTCAAACTCATTTTCGGCCCGCTAAGGTGGAAATTTATTGAAATTGAACTGATTTTTCATTCATTATATAAAGAAAGGGATGGAAATCTTTTTTGTTATAGAAAAGACTTCCATTAATTCCGATATGATATCTATTCTTTTTGCAGATAATATTTTATTAAAAATTGAACTTATGTCTCTTTGTAAAGAAACAGATTAATCACCATCTGTATTAGATTTATGATTCTAAAGGGATATAAATCTAACTATAACAGTGATGACTGATGAGTATTTGGTTGTGACTTTGGAAGTGGAAAGGAATTGGTCCAAAGCAAAAAACAGGTTCCAGAGAAGCATGGAAGGAGAATGGAAAAAAATGATTGAAACTACATATCAGAATTTGCTTGGAGGGGTGAATAGATAAAGACCTATGTTACATTTGTTTCCAGATTTTAATTTTATGAGGTAAGTGTAGGGGAAAACGGTTCTGAATTATCCAATTCATATTCACTCTGAATCCGCTTAAAATTCGAATTCAGATTAAACGGAGCAAATAATTTCGGGATATCAGAAAAAAAATTAAATATGAAAAATAATCTGAATTCTTTTTTTTGAAATACTGGCAGAAGCTGCCATCTCTTTGATTAAATGAAAATACAGATCAACATACAAGGTAAGCCCCAGACATGAAAGTGTTCAATCCAGTTTACACCCCATCCTAGCCTTTATTACAGTAACATGCAACGTGGCCCTGCACCAACATTCATGCGGCAACTACGAGTACCTCTACATTTGCACTACTATACACATCTTATTCATTAACAATAAATGAAACTTAGAACTTAGCAGTATTTAAGCCACTCTTTCATGTTTTGAACACACTTGAACGCCAAGGTTTGTGCATCTTTGCGCTTCCCTCTGAATATAATTTCATTCCTGCTCTTCCAGAGGTTCCACACTACACATAGAAAACGAGAGGCCCAGATTTTCCTCTGCATCTTATCCTTTTGTTGAACCATCATCCACGACGTATTCCAAATCTTCTCTACTGATTCACCAATTTTCATCAGGGGCTGCCCTAAAATGTTCCCCACATAGAACCAAACCGCCACAGCAAAAGGGCATAAATAGAATAGGTGTAAGGTAGATTCAACCGGGCAGTTTTGACAGGTTACACATTCCATGTTCAGCCTCATACCTCTGCGCCTCATGCCATCTTTGGTCAACAGTTTATCACAAAGTAAGCAGTAAGCAAATAATTTAACTGTTGGAGGGACTTTGCAGGACCAAATGAATTGGTAGTGCCAACCAGTTTAGCCTCCTTCACTTAGTATTATGTATATAGATCTGGGTGAGTATATGCCATTGAGTTCCCAGTTCCATCTCACTTGATCTTTTTCCAGTGTGAAGGCCATATGTTCCCTCTGTGTTCCTGATTGTTCTAAGACATGCACTATGGATCACGCATCTCTTAATTTGATCTAAGACATGTAGAATGATCTGAATTCAAATCAGGGTAATTTGAGAAATAGATAAACGGAGCGGATATCCGTATAGAATCCGCAAGCCACTCTCTATCCAAAATCCAATTCGTAGTCTCTCTTCCTACGCTGCACCTCCTGCTTATTAATTTTATAGTTCCTCCCTTGACAACGAGCTGGCTCGGTCCGAGCTAGGCCCTAGCTCAGCTTGTTAATTCTGGACCGAGCTACAGTCGAGCGAGCTGGACCTAGGGCATCCAAGCTAAAACTTCAGCTTGAAATCGTGACAAGACAGTCCAAGCTAGCTCGCAAGCTGACGAGCTGGCTCACTGGGTTTGACTGGATATTGTTTTAAGAAAAAAATAAATTCTAATCCATTCTTCTCTCTCGATTCTGATCTCAGCCCGTTCCCTACGCCCCCGATTTTGCTTGTGCAGATTAGAGACGAGAAATTGATGAAAGAAAAGAGGGTTTGAAGAGACGATGGCAGCTCCTCGATTCAACCTGATAACTGATCTCGAATTACCTTTACGGGCATTATCTGAGGCAATCTCGACACTAATGGCGTCACTCCATGAGTTGAGCAAGGTTAACAAGGGAGTTGTTGTGGACGACTCTATCAAAGCGTTATCTCGAGCTTTGACGTCAGCACATAGATCCACGCCTCTAACCTTTCAGCATGCCGGAAAATCCTATTGGCGCAAACCACACGCCGACACGGGACAGCATAGTCGTGCGGAGATTGTCCAAACAAAGCTTGCAAAACTCAAAAGAGCGTCGTCTCCATCTGACCCTTTGTGCTTCAAGTGCGGTGACCGGGGACACTTAGCGGCGCAGTGTTACAACGCGACACTGTGCTTTCTTTGCAATTGCCATGGCCACTGATCCTCTCAGTGTCGTGCAATCACCTCTCTCGAGCTCTCCAAATCTGGTCCACTGCTCTCAGAAATTCCAATCGGTAATTTTTCAGAGATTCCAATCCATACTCCACAACTCCTTGATACTGGTTACGAGTCACGCCACCATTTCATACCCTCTGGATCTGAGGTATCAACTATGCCTTCACTCAAGAGGATGGAGACGGAGTTAGCAGAATTGAAACACGAAATGGCATTGATGGAAAAGAAACGATCTGAACTGGAGATGGCCATGGCAGGTATGAATGCTCACATTCATCCAAGTCAATCCAATTTGGAAGTGAATGAGGTTGCTAACACAGCACAACAGAGCAGTGTGATACAGATTGAGGATGAGAACATAAAGGAGGTGCATGCAACAACAATTGCACAGAAGGTAATTATAAGTCCTAAGAAAATTTTAGATCGTGACATAAATGAAGTTGGAGGGGGATTCAAAGGGGTTGCATCAGTAAAGGTAAAAATGGTGGAGATACAACAAACAAAAGAGGGTATTGAAGCTGCAAGGAAGAAAACAACTAGTGTACCGAATGATGAAGGGGACTTAGAAGGGGTTGACCAAGTAAAGATGCAGCTGATGGAGGAGATACAAGCAACAAAAACTGGTTTAAATGCGCATCAAGGGGTTGCCGAGGAGGCCAGGATATATCCTGAGTGGTCCTTCTTTACTCTTCAAGGAAGACGAAAAGGTGGTTATTTGCATCCATGGAAGAATAAGAGCCTGAGGGTGCTAGGACTATCTGTGCCAAAGAAAGAAAATCTTACACATGAAACTGAAAATGAAGCGATCTAAGGAGGTAGTTTGCGTCTGAGGAAGAGTGGGGGACGGAGAGTGAGAAGATTATTTGCATAGTTCAGCGGATTCGAAAATGATGAGGTTATCCAAGTATAGAGTGTTAGAAATTTAGTTGTTACATTTACTGATTTTACACTTTGTTTTATTTCTCTTAATAATGGTTTAGAGTTTACTGGTACAGAGGTATACCAGTTGTAATAAGGGTTAGAGTTTTTTTACTTCATTTTTTGTAAATTTAACAGTTTCGAAATGAAACGGGCCTTGCAGCTTTTTTATCAAAAAAAAAAAAAACAAATTCTACGAACTTTTTGGATCGAGCTGAACAGAGCTAGACAGTATAAAATGCACATAAATTCATACAAATTCACAAATTGATGCCTAGCCGAGCTAGCTCGCGAACAGCTAGGCCCCTGCTTGAACTCGTTAATTCTGAACCGAGCTGTTAACAAGCCAAAACTAGTGACGAGCTAGCTCGTTAACAACTCGGTCCAGGAGCCACGGACTACAAGCTTTTTTGCCACCCCTATCCCTCCCGCTGTTCTCACGTTTTTTATGCTTCTCGTGGAACTAAGCAGCCGAGACTTCAACAGTAAGATTCGGATGACGTTGCTGCTGCCAAGGAACTATTGCGGTTCCTTTTTTGGGCTGCTCAACGCCTCTGACTTTTATTGGACCGCTCCAGTGATTAGTGGAAAAAGGTAGGTTCACACGTGATTATACTATAGCTGTCCGGAACTCACCACCATGAATTGGGTTTATTCTATACGAATCCTAACCTTATCAATCACACCTCAGATTAAGGGCTAAGAGAAGCAAACATTGATGATTTTACGGAGTAAAAGGACTGGTCATTGACTGGTAGGGGTCCAAACTTGTCATTGGTGAGTTGAATCCCAACTACTAGTGCATCACTAATAAGATCACACCGATCATGTCATCTTGGCCATATTCATATATTTTTATATTTAATTTTGTTAATTCTGTTAATTAGTATTTGTATTTTAAAGTTTATGTGATTCAATTATTCCATAACTATTTGTTTCGTATCTATATTTGAATATGTATTCGTGGATTTTCTTCTCTGTATTTGTATTCATTTAAGACAAATTTGATTTTTAAATTTTAACAACTTTTTATTATCCGTATCCGCTCATTGAAAGACATGTATGGATTTAGTATTAGCATTATGCGCTCCGAATTCACTCTGTTTTCACTCCAAGTAAGTGAAGAAAAATAAATAAAAATTTGGTGCATTACTTCGTAATTTTTTGACCTGTAATTTAGAGTATAATCAATTTGGCCTTTATCTTAATTCATTTTATTGACTTTTCTTTTCCCTCAAACTCGGAAGTAAACCCAAAATAAACAAATAAGGGAGTATGAACTACAGTGCCATCACATTATAAATTAATAAAATTGAAGCGAAAACCATAAGTACAAATTAGTGATTTGGAAATCTCTCAATGTCATCAAAAGGACGTTGCATCCTTCCCGCAGACACAAGCTACCATTGTTAATTACCCTAATTTCTCTAACCTCCAATTCACCAGGATTCGATAGCAAAATATTATCTTAACACAGAAAGTATATAGAATCGTTCAAGTCAAAGTTTATGTTTCTAACTTAGCTTATTCCTGTCATGCAATTAAGCCACCAAAAATGCTTCGATTTCACACATGTTACTAAAAATTAGTAAATCTAAAAAGAACATGAAATTTTGTGTGTGTCAGAGACTACACGAAGGGATTTTTTTAAGGGATTTTTTTTATAAACCATAAATAGAAAAAAAAAATTAACAAACCAACTTGATGGTTTTATTTTTTATAAAAACCACAAGTACCGAAATGAGAATTTGGCCCAGACTATTTTTTTTGTACCGAATTAGGATCTCGGCCCCATGATTTTTACAAGTTGTTAGGGAGAAGGCCATAGAAAATCAAATTTCTCTTGTGCCGAGATGGCAAGTCGACCCTCCATTTTTTTTCTCTTTGTGCCGAGATAACAAGTCGGCCCCTCTCTATTTTCCTTGTCATATCATATCGGTCCTCTATTTATTTTGGCGAGACGTACCATTCCAGTCTCTTTTCGTTCCATTTTATTGCTTGTGCCGAAATTAAATTTCGGCCCACTAGTTTTTTGCTTTGCCCCGAGATACTATTCCGGTCCCAACCATTTCAAAATCAATCATCTTCTTTCTCCTTTCTCCTTTCTTCCTCCTCCTTTCTTTCCATACAATTTTTTTTCCAACCTCATAATTAATTTATTTTTTGTTCTATTCACATATATTGGGATGAGCTATGGTGAGACGTGGAGTAAAACCAAGTTTTTACTCCATGGCACTATATTTTCATTTTAGAATCCAAACAACCGATCCGAACCGTTCAACATGTTATCTATATTGAAATGTGCTTGGAAACCAAATTTTACATTTTTTGGAATTTTTTTACTATTTATTAAGCCACTTTGAAAATCGCTGATCCGGTGGCCCAGAAAATTTTACTGTTTTTTACTGTTCACAGTGGATCAGCGATTTTCAAAGTGGCTTAATAAATAGTAAAAAAAATTCAAAAAAATGTAAAATTTGGTTTCCAAGCACATTTCAATATAGAGAACATGTTGAATGGTTCGGATCGGTTGTTTGGATTTTCAAAATGAAAATATGGCGTGGAGTACAAACTTGTTTTACTCCACGTCTCACCATAGCTCATCCCCACATATATTTGTATAGTTTTGGAAGGAGAGCAAGATGAACTTCAGATCTACATATTTCGTTAGGTATGTGGTTAATTATTTTTTTTGATAAATAATCTGAATTATATAAATTGTTTGTAGTATAAATAATTAATTGTAGACTAATTTAGTTTTTTATAGTGTAATTTAGCTTTTTGTAGTGTAATATAATTTTTAGTGTAATTTAGCTAATTGTAGAATTATTTATTTTGCATGTAGAGTAATTTTTTATTTTTATGTAGCATATAATTAATTATAAATAATTGCATGTAGAGTAATTTAACTTTTTTTAGTGTATTTTATTTTTTTTTAGTATAATTTAACTAATTGTAGTATTATTTATTTTGCATGTAGAGTAATTTTTATTTTTGCATGTAGCATAATTAATTATAATAATTGCATGTAGAGTAATTTAGAGTTTTATTTATTTTTTGCATGTCAATATTTAATTGTGCAAATAAGGGTCGATAAATAATTATATTGTGCAAATAATTTTATGATTAAATGGCATTACTGCGATTGCCTTCGGAGCAACACAAAATGTGGATGGCGAATAACCAGGTATTTGTTTAATCTCGGTTTGGATTTATAATTTACTGATAAACTTGTAAGTTAGAATTAAATTTAGTGGTTATATTTATTTTGCATGACAATTATTGTTCCAGCCATCATATACACTGCGTACTGGTTCTCGCCAAAAGGGCATTCGTTACCAATTTCGGATGGAAGAAGCTTTGATCAATTTAGGCTTGTACCAGATGGTCAATGTGACCCATTGCAATATTGATAAAGGGTTAATCAGTGCTCTTGTTGAGAGGTGGAAGCCCGAGACGAATACTTTTCATCTTTCGTTTGGGGAGTGTACAATGACTTTGGAAGATGTCAGTTGTCTGTGGGGCTCACCTGTTACTGGTAAAATATTTTAGTTACTAATTTATATTTTTGTTAGTAATTTATATTTAATGCAAGTATATGTTTATCTAACATTTATGTTTACATGATCGGTCATTTCTGGACATACCGATGACAATTGGACATAATTAATTTACGAATGCCTTAGGACATGAAGTGTATGAGGATTATGAATGCCTAGGATATGAAGTTGATGAGGATTACGAAGTTGATGAGATGACGATCGCGATACTAATTTTTTATGTCATAAGTGGGACAACAAAGGCAAACCCAACGAGAAACTATCATTCTCACAATACCATTGCCGGCTTAAATGGTTGAAGGCCAACTTTGATGGAGAATTGACAGAGTTAACCAACCAGCAGACAATTGATCAATACACACGAGCATACTGCATGGACTTGTTCGGGACTGTAATGTTTCCTGATTCGAATTCAAGCGGAGTCCCAATAATGTACTTACAGTTTTTAGAGGATTTGGGACCTCGATCTATAGACTACAATTGGAGAGGTGATGTGCTTGCCTGCTTGTATCGGGAGTTGTCCCGTGCTTGCAGAAAACCTGCGGCTTCGATCAATGGTCCATTACTACTGCTCCAGATGTGGTCTTGGACTCGATTTCTTATAAGCTGGCCCATACCAAAAAATGATTTACCATTTGGCGGCACCGATCTACTAGGTAGAAATGTTTTTGGAGTGAGATGGACTATTTCGCATGAATGAGATAGTAACCTTATCAAAGGTACATTGTGCATTTTAATAATTTTTTTTGTTTTTCAATATAATGTAATTATCATGTGTTTACAACTCAGGCATAAAACAATTCCGGAATATGTTCGAGAAATTAAAGGTCAACGTTGTCAACTGGAGGTTGTACGTGGGTTACTACGATAATCTACCTTTTCGTGGGCTGAGAGACCAACAAATGCTAATGTTTATATGCCGCGTGTGGTGCATCCATTTCTGGGATGTAGAGATTCACCATCTTGAAAGAGTTTTTCGACAGTTTGGATTATTTCAGATAGTGCCTCCGCCGGCTCCAGAGAGGTTTGAACTGCTTGAAGAGCTTCGCACAAGGAGCTGTGGCAACGGTTTGCTCGGTAACGGGCACTTTGTGGACTGGAGAGACCAATTGAATGATCAGTGCGACCCCCGTTGTATATGCAGAGCAGATGCCTTACGTACCCAGTGGTCTTGGATCTATGATGAGTAGTGTATAGGTTGGGTACATTAAGAGCATGGTCTTTCTAGTGTGTAGGTTGGGTATACTACATACTATATAACATTTTCAATTATACCACATACTATATAACATTTTCTATTATACAACAACCCTATATAACATTTTCTATTATACAACAACCCTATATAACATTTTAATATAAGATACATACTATATAACATTTTAATATAAGATACATACTATATAACATTTTAATATAAGGTAATACATAGGACATAGCAAGATTAATTTTAAAAATTTATTTACAATTGTTTTATAACTGATTTACAATTGATTATAATTTATTTATAAATGATTTGTAATTTATTTTTTAACAAGTTAATTTATTTAAAATTTTGTTTGCAGATATCACTGAGTATATGGAATGGTTCTTCCAAAATGGCATGCCATTGCTTTTTCCAAGTCAAAATAATAAAGAAGTTCTGAGCCAACCAGTGTCAGGACCGGAAGGAGACGTAGAAAATCTCGGGTTTGTCTCAGATGATCTGCAACATGCTCGAATCGTAAGAATTTTATTTTATATTTTAAATATTTTTTTCATTACATGAACTACCTTTTAAATATATCATTTTCTTTGTAGAAATTCCGCCTCTTGCAAACCAATGCGAAAGGTATTTGTATGGTAAAGACACAATCTTCAGCGAAAGCTAAAAACACAATGCAGGGCAATCTGTAGATAATAGACTTTCTAACACTTGATTTATGAACCTTCGTTTTCAGCTAGAAGAAGAAAAAAATAACGGCTAAGAGTTGGAGGGAGAAAAAAAATAGTATTTATAAGCTAATTCTAAATAATTAAAAATTTATTTTAAAAAAAACACTGTGAATAATGAGGAGTGGGGCTGAGTCATGAAGTTAACGTGGAAATTGTTTTTGGCCGAGAACCCAATTCGGCACAAGGTAAAAAAAAAAAATTCAACATTTCGAAAAATGTACTGAATTTGTCAAAATTCGAAGGAACAAAAAAAAATCTGTGTCGAATTGCCAATTCGGCATAGTGTGGGAAATTGTGAAAAAAAGGTTGGGCCGAGTCTCCATCTTGGCACAGTTAAAAAAAAAGTAATTAACAGTTTGGTTTAAAAAAAATTGAAAATATCATGGGAACGATATAACATTTCGGAACACAAAAAAAAATGGTCCGGACCGAATTCTCATCTCGGTACTTATAGTTTTTATAAAAAATGAAACCATCAAGTTGATTTGTTAATTTTCTTTTTTATATTTATGGTTTAAAAAAAAAAATCCTACACGAAGAGGACCAACCGTTTTTTTTTTTCTTAAACAAAAGAGAGGGTTTAACTTGTCACCACACACCAACCAAACAGAAAAGTATTGCATAGCTCTGCAATCTGTACACATAGGAAATTCACTATACCTGCCTTTATATTAGAAATAGACCTGACAATGTGACTTTGATGATTTCAACATAGATAAAAATTGTAATCTACATATATATATACAATAACATCATGTGTAACTTCATTTGTAACTTTGATGATTCAACAGACATGATGTTTTTGTAGATGACGTAACAAGGAGCTATGTCAGCAAAAGTGCATTAGAAATTATGTTGCTTTGAATTTGGAATTGGAATTGGGTAGGTAATTGACTGAAGTAAAATCTTAGTTAGTCTTAGATTAGCATTGGACATTTTTAAGATATAAAAGTCAATTCTAGCAAAAGATTGAAATTGGATTGTTAAAAAAGAAGATACATCAAACCTTCAATAACTTCAATGTCTAAGTTTTCAAATTTTATATATGATAATAAGTTTTAAAAGCTACAGGTGAAAAGAATGTAATAAATAAAAATTGTAATAAATTTATGTTAAGTATTGAGAACTGACATCTGATTTAGTGTCTAAAGACAATAATATTCTTTATGTGAGAAGTCGCATGTTTGAAATACATATGAGGAATTATTTATGATTATTAAAATGTGGAAATTTTACCTCTTATCTTTATTATAAAAAACAATTAAAACAATTGAATGATTAATATGTACTATCTCAGATATGAAAATTGAACCCCAATTAATAAAAGTGTTTCCAAAGTCTAAATTCCTGACGAATATCCAATGAGAGTTGCTGGGCTCTTTTTTTTTTTTCCATCCAAGTTCATGCAATTTCTTCATTTCTTTAAAAAATTTGTTTGACTTGACTTGTAAGGCAAGGTTGCAAACAAACAGAAAATCATATTAGAAAAGTAGATGAACTAAAATTCATGTAAAATTTCCACTGAATGAAATTTCAATTGGGACTGCATGCAGTTTCCATTTTATTCTATACATCATTTCTAACTTTTTGACTGAATATAATTTCAATTGCGCCTAGCACCCTTCAGTTTGTACTAGATCAATTCTAATTCTTGACTTTCTACTTTGATTGGTATACAATTAACCTAATTTGACAATTCTGTATTCAGTAGGTTAGAAAAAGTCAGAGGCCTATTAGAAGACTTGGAGTCCGTCAATTATATTTACTATTACCGCAAGCAGAGACCAAAGTCATGGTCACATGTTTATGTCATCAAACTTAATTTAAGAAGTTAGGAATTGAGTCGTCATTTCTGAGGTTAAGATTTTCACATATCCATCGTCATTTATGATGTATTGTTAATGATGTAAATGATGGGTTGTTAGATGTTGATGTGTTGATGTTGAGGTAGATGTGATCAATGGATATAATTTTATTTTATTTAATGAATTATACTTGACAGTGGCTGTCAAGATTTAAAAAAAAAAGATTTTCACATATTCACTCAACTATTTATTTAAAAAAAAACTTTTGCTATTACATATTTAATTGTTTTTCAATTTTCAATAAAAAAAATATAGACAATGTTGCTTTAATTTTGGGCATTCAACACACAATCAATAGAGTTAGAATAAAAAAAAACACATGATTTGTTGTATGAAATTAAAACAACATTGTCACTATTTTTACTCGCAATTTAAAGGAAGAAGGTCCAATGGAAATTGGACTCAAATCAGTCTGATAAACATTTAGAAAAATCCAATTTACTTCATGATCCGTGTCAATTGACTCCACACGGTTCAAGATTTCCCCCAAATGAATAAGTTTCTATGTGTGGCCGTATATATAGGAATCCGAAATTTTTAAACCTATCATTGTTTTAAAAAAAATAAACCAAAAAACTATTGTTTTTGAGAAATTCAAAATCTAACACGGCCGTAGAACCATTCTACGGACTCAAATGCTGGAGACCGCACAGACGTTCTGCGGATCCATTTTTTTTTTCAAACTTTGAGATATCTCATAAAGGGGGCGCGCATTCCTAGAATAAAAAAATATTAAAAAATCAAAAAACTTTGAGATATCTCATACATACAGATGCACGTGGTGCCTCTTTTAATTACATAAAACACCCAAAAAAAAAATGGGTCCGCAGAATGGTTCTGCGGACCCAGCCTGGGTTAGCAGAACGCCTGTGCAGTCTTCAGCATTTGAGTCCGCAGAATCATTCTGCGGCCTTGGTAGATTTTGAATTTCTCAAAAATGATAATTTTTTCGTTTATTTTTTTTAACTGTGCTAACTTTAAAAATTTCGGAATAGGAATAAACATAGGCATATCCGCATATATGTAGGAATAATTAAATCTACAGCATGTTGGACGCGTCTAATCATGTTGGCAACTAATTAATGAAAGTTAAATTTCAAATCATATAATTATCAAAAGTTCAAAACCAACCCATATCATTAAATATTATACTAAATCAACAGAATACATCAAATATTTTGTACGCAAATTAATTTGTTGATTATATTTCACGCGTTTGCTCGTCAAATTTGTACGCAAATAATTTTTTATATTTGTAACATCATTGTAGCATTGTAGCATTGTGCCATTAATTAAATTTAACATTTCATGCAATTCAATACGGAAAGCAACCGTAATTCAAGGAACTTAACCAAGTCAATGTTTACGGTTTTAATATATTGTTATTAAATATAATAAATTAATACATCAATTGCCGAGTGATCTTTGACTCACTATATTCCAATTATTTCTAAGACTATTGTACCGACACAATTGGATTATTCTAGAAAATACATGATACAAATATATGTAGAGACTTCTAAGACTTACAAGTAATTTCTAGTAACTTTGACCAAGTAATTACTTGAATAATCTAGAATAAATTATTGGGCTTGAGTAATTACTTTGACACAATAATGCATGAAGAATTTGCGCACCGTCTCCGAATCTAATTAGGCATTTTGGATATGTTTGATTGCTTATTAAGAAATGAAAATGAATTGAAGGAGTTAGAATTAATTTTTTATTTCACATTTACAGAAGTGAATACTTCACACTTATTTACATTATTATGTTTTATCATTTTATTTATTTTGGTAGATTAAATTAAGTTGTCAAACGAGACATAAAATAAAAATAAAACAAATGAAATAAGCAATTTAATTCTTTTTAAATTCAAATAACAATCTAACCTTAGTTTTAGTTTTGATTTAGAGTTCTCAACCCTATTCTTTCTGATTATTTTATAGTATCTTAAAGGAGAGATCGGAGAAATGTTTTACTTCAAGCAGGGGCAGATTCAGGATTTTCGTCAGGGGGTCAACAAAAATATCTAATCGGGTTTAAATACCTAATCGGATTTAAATCCATTAACTAATTGAATACTCGATAAAAAATAATGCTTTAACTTATACTTTCCAATGATTTGACTTGTAATTTCTGATGCTCTGACTTATAATTCTAATTACCAATCAAAATTCAACAGATTTATTTCAATTTTAACCCTAAATTTAACTCAAATTACAAATTAAACGTCCAGAGGGGAGCAAAAAAAATTTCAGAAAGAGAGTCGTTTGAAACCAATAAATTTCTACTAAAACTCAAAATTCAGGAGACCCCCTGGAGTACTCTGGGTCCGCCCCCTGCCTCCAAGAATAAATCACACCACCACATTCTTATGCCGACACCAATTAATTAATCTGAGCAACATGCAACACTTTTGGATAATAGGGAATAATGCTTAATGACGTGGCAATGACACTGTTATTACTTTTTCTATACAAATTACCAAAGTGCTGATGTGGCAATGACATAAATTAGTGGCCGGTTAACATAAATTCACAAAGGATTTTCACCTCTGGTCAGGTAATCTTACCTTACAAAATTAACATCAATTTTTTTTGCTCAGGTAAAATTCACCGGGTTAATTACATAAATTATGAATTTATACAAGGACATGGCTGCAATTCCTTACGAAGCTCCCAATGTTGGTGTCCACTCAACAACATGCCAGAATGTTCCAGTCAGAAACCATTTGTTTTAGGCTCTTGCCAAGAAACTTCATAATATGATTCATATCGGTTCCTTCTCTTTAACAAAAGCAAGTATTAATTTCTCAGAGAAGCAACATTCTGTACACATTGACATGAGCTAAGAATGTTCTGTACACATTACTCACATCCCCACCCCCCCAAATCTCCAAGAAATTTCCCTTCCTTAATAAATTTCTTCCCATAATACATATTCCATGAGAAATAAACCTATAAATATAGATATGATCAAGATTGTCACATTGACATTTTGTTCAGTTCTTAGATTCCTTTGTCTATTCTTCTTCTCTTAATTTTATTAAAAATATCTGACATAGCCAGGAATATCAAAATGGGGAGATTTCCCGTCTTCGATTTGATTCCGTGCTGCTCATACTCTGTTTTGCCGTGCTATCTACTTCATCTATCCAAATATGCTCTATGTTGTAGCCTCAAAACAGCGCGCCTTTGTTGCATGTATTCGTTGCTTATTGATTATTACGGGTATATTAACAACCACCACCACAGCAGTTACAACAACATAAACGACGAAGAAGGAGAAGGAGAAGGAGAAAAAGAAGAAGAAGAGAATGCACTACCTAATTGCGAAAAGCATGATACAAAAGACGAGCTAACATACGATAACATAAACACGGTGATGAGTAGTCTAGGCGTAGAGGGATGGAAAGACATACAAAAACATGACAAAGAGCTAATACAAGAGGCACACAAGTTGTTAGATAGCAAAAATGCAAGTTTGGAAGAATTGAAAGAGGCATTTTACGTGTTCGATCGAAATGAAGATGGATTTATTACCGCATTCGAGTTATGGAGTGTGTTAAGGAGATTAGGGTTGAAGGAAGGAATGAAGTACGAAGATTGTGAGGAAATGATTAGGGTTTATGACAAGAATGGCGATGGAAGGATTTGCTTTAACGAGTTTAAGAACATGATGGAACAAGCTTTGTAATTAATTAAATTTAAATTGTATATGGGTTGTTCGCTTTAATTAACTTATTATTTTTAAATGTACCATCATTCTTAATTAATAAAATTGAATTATTTTTACGAAACATGGTGAAATCATACTTTTTCTTTATGTTTTTCATGTCAACAAAAATATATATTTTTTTTAAATAAAAAGGCATAGTTTCATTAAAGAAACTGAAGAGATAGTATCTTACAGCCTACTTACACTAGTGGAAAAACGCATATCAGGGTCGGTTAAAAACGCACATCAGGAACGGACTACAGGGCGACACTGACCCAGCAGTTACAGATAGTTGGACTAATCAGTGTCGGCTCAATAACCGATACTAATACTCCTCAATCAGTGTCGGCTCAATAGCCGTTACAAATTGTACTAATCAGTAACGGTTCTTTATTAATAGGCGATACAAATTGTACTAATCAGTAACGGTTCTTTATAAATAGGCGATACAAATTGTACTAATCAGTAACTGTTATTATTAAAAGGTGATACAAATTGTACTAATCAGTAACGGTTCTTTATAAATAGGCGATACAAATTGTACTAATCAGTAACTGTTATTATTAAAAGGTGATACAAATTGTACTAATCAGTAACGGTTCTTTATAAATAGGCGATACAAATTGTACTAATCAGTAACTGTTATTATTAAAAGGTGATACAAATTATACTAATCAGTAACGGTTGTTTATTAATAGGCGATACAAATTGTACTAATCAGTAACTGTTATTATTAAAAGGTGATACAAATTATACTAATCAGTAACGGTTGTTTATTAATAGGCGATACAAATTGTACTAATCAGTAACTGTTATTATTAAAAGGTGATACAAATTGTTCTAAATCAGTAACGGTTCTTTATTAATAGGTGATACAAATTGTTCTAATCAGTAACGGTTATTATTAAAAGGTGATACAAATTGTACTAAATCAGTAACGGTTCTTATTCAAAGGCGATACAAATTGTACTAAATCAGTAACGGTTAATGAAGAAAGGCGATACAAATTGTGTGAATTAATTTTAAAAAAATATTTTTTATATTTTGGCTGGCTACCATATTTTTGCCGGCCTATATGCGAGGCATAAATTATAACAACCAGAAAGCAGAAAATTGCTGGCCTATATTTGGCCAGCTACCATATTTTCACATTAGACATAAATTAAAACGAGAAAGCATTAGACATAAAAATTATTATAAATCAACGTACTAAATTATTACAAATCAGGATACTAAATTATTACAAACCAGAAAATTACAGTTTTCACATCCTAAATTAAAACATGTTCACACCCGAAATTTTTTACAAAAAACACATACTAAATTGATTTACTTTTTTCATCTAATACTTCCTTCAAGAAAAATTTACCCCACACCGTGCGAATGTTGTCGATGCTTGTTGCGTTATAACTAACGGGGAAATCCTGCATTTTTTAGAGCATATAAGAGCACGATTAATTGCATATTTTTGAAGCAACTATGCATACCTTTGGAAAGAAAATATGTATATATATATACCTTCAAGTTTGGAAAAATATCGAGGAAACGATTTATTATGTCATGAACGAACAACATGACATAATATCCACATTCCCAACCATCGCGTTGTTGCGGGCACTATATTAAACAACAAGATATATAGTTAGAAAGAATCATGATATGGTCCATTTCCCAAAAGTAAAAGAAAAAATCTGTAGCTATCTATTCATTACATGGTCCAGTTGTCAGATAAAAGCTTCATGATATGGTGCATGTACTCACCAAAGAATCTACATGCATTCACTAATTAATTATCAATTTGTGCTGAATTGATTGTGAGAAATGAGAATATGGGTCCCTAAATCAGTCAACATTTGTACACTATATTAACAAGAGAATCTAACTTAGATTTGGGCATTCAACTTTTGCGAGATATTACCTAATATATTTATTAGATGCAATACTGAAGGAGCCTGTTATACAGTGAAAAACTTGATTTGTTCACAAGTAAGAGAGTTTTGAAGCTGCATTCAGATCCTTGTTTGAGGTAAGGAGTTCTAATCAGAAATGTATAGGTTCTTTATTTTTTTTTCTTTAATAGTGGTCTGAGGTATAGATGATTTTTGGGATCTATGAAGTGTCCAGGAAGGTAAAATCTGATGGGCATTTTGGAGCCTTTTTTATTTTTGGTTAGGTCAAAGTGCTATTTAGAGAGAATTTGATGTTCTGGTTGAACATTCAATGATAGTAATAATGATTTTAGTGGATTTTATGGTCTGAGTAGCCACTAGTCACTAGAAATGTATTACATCCTTTTTCACTCTTATTTTCCCTTTTTTATCTTGCTCGAGGTATATTCCTGGTTTATTTAACAGAAAAATGTTGACTGGTTTGATATGCAAGTGCAGCCCATATGTTCTGTTAAATAATTAGTTGTTACTAGAAATATATATTATGCAAGTGCAGCCCATATATTCCTGGTTTCTTCTCCTATTATGCAAGTGCAGCCCATACTATATATTATCTTTTAGCATAACTTTTGTGAACTTGAAATATCTTTTAATAATATTAGTTTATTTATATTCCTGGTTTCTTCTCCTAGCTAGCTAGCCTTTCTTTTTACTAAACAAAACAACCTAAACTTGGAAATTCAAGCACCATATAACGGTGTGCACCCTTAGGACATACACACCAAATTACGAAGGAAAAGAGGATTCGGTGACAAGGTGATATCAGGAAAGATATAAAGGCCTGGATATATATTTTAATTTAATTATTTGAAGGACCAGAAAAGATAAAATAATTCAGGATGCATGATTCATGAATTGATCAAATCCTTACGGAAGTTGATTTAACAGAACGTACTTGAATCAAATTATATATATATACATGAAAAAGATAGAAACTAGAAAGGGAACATGCATGTAGTTCAAAACTTCAAATTCTGAGAGAGAGCTATCAGTTCATCTGTGTTGAATGATATGTTTGTTTGCTTCTCTCAAAATTCCTTATTCTTCCATGACATAAGGGAAAGAGTGACACTATAGTAATATGCATATTACAGATCCAAGTCTACTTGAGCATTAACAGTTCAATTTGTAATTTTATATCAGTGTAATGTTAACCTGCCAATATGAGATATCAAGACCTAGCATGTCACTAAGCAAGTTATCATATCAAAACTATAGTAATATGCATTCAAAACTAGAAAGGGAAAGAGTGACACTATAGTAATATGCATTCAAAACTAGAAAGGGAACATGCATGTAGTTCAAAAAATCTAAATATCAATATTACCTTGCAATATGTAACCTTCAAATTAGCGTTTTTTCCTAATCCTCCAATACACCTATTCATTCGGTAGGGGCTGTTATAATATGAATACATTGAACAATCAGAAAACAATTATGATATTTAAGCATGATTACAACATTCAAGTGCGAAAAACTTACTCCGCAAGTGCATCGATGATCTTCAACTTTTTTTGATGTTTCTTATTGGACTCAAACACGTACAACTCGCTCTCACTTGCCATAAGCACAACCAATACCCAATGATCCCTGCATGTTAGGTACAACATGTTATATTTTTTAATTTCTATGAAATGAAATAAATTGAAATAAATTAGGATATATGAACTAACTCCTGATGATACGGTATAAATAGAAGTTTCTTGTCCCGATTTTCTTTCAATGCTTTCCTTATGTATTTATCGGCATATTCTCGGCCGTGATCATCATCTTTCAGGTGCATGTAGCATGTTTTTTCAGGGTCCATAAAACCAACACTACAAGTAGGAAATTCCTCCTTGTAATATTTGTGCGCATACCTGCAAATAATGGCAGAAATGTTGTCATTACTATAAAATCAGAATTAAAAGTACTTAATTTTGGCATTACATTTTAACTCACATCATGAAGATCTGGATAATTGGTCCAGTGAGCCACGTCTTTGGTGTAATCAAATCCCTCAAATCATCTGCATGAACGGTTATGAAGTCATCGCTATGGAAAAGGTCAAGTGGAGTATCGATCTGAAATTCATTGTTGTCTTTCTTCAAAAACCGATCACGCAAATGCTTGAAAATTGGACCCAGCTTGTCAAAATTGAGACCATCAAACTCCTTGTATCGCTTTGGTGCAAACGCATCACTACGAACTGAGTTCCCACTTGTAGGAACTTGTAACTCTTTGCGTGGTTCCTGCAATTGGTCCAATAAAAAGTCAACGCATGACTACTAGTTAAGAAATTATTTCAAGAGGACGTGATATATTGTAGTTGACAACCTTCACTAGTCACTACATACACAGAAAGTAAATTATAAGTGGTGGAGATGATTAATGTTTTTTCAAGGGAAAAAGAGAGAGAGAAAAAGGAACATTTACATCTATATATATATGGAATGGGGATCTTTGGTTGCTGATTTCTAGTGTATGTGTATACAATCAATATTAGATTAGACAAACAAATCCCTCGCTCTCTTTGCCTAGCTAGCTACAAGTTTATTTGCTGGCTTCTAGTAGAGAGCCAACTTTGAAATTATTCTCAGCTGCTCTTTGGCTGCTGGCTATCTATATAGCTAGTCTCTCTATAGTATATATATACAACCAAGAGTTGGCATGTATATATTGCAATAGAAGAGGCAGAGAGAGACCAAACAAACAAGAAGTGTTTAATTATCGGAGCCCAAGAAAAGAAATGAAGGTACGTACTATATATATATACATACACACACACACTTGCTGTTAATACCATATAAAAATTAATTAAATTCGTGTAAAACATATTAATTAAATTTAGGATTTGCATTAATTGCAGCAAGAGATTGTGATGAAAGTGCAGATGAGATGTGACAAATGTCGCACAAAGGCCATGGAGTCAAAACAACAATAGCAGTTCAGAATTGCAGTTCAGAATTGTCAGCAAAACAACAATAGCAATGCATATGTCACCCAGTCAAAACCAGTATAGGACCTGACTGGTAAATGTATAACTTCACATGTAGACATCTAATGCCAAATGGATCAGATTCTTTCACATAACCTATGTGTGTGTGTTGTTTGTGTGGAGAATGAGAGACAGACCTCAGTGGCATCACGGCGCAGAGCAAGCGTACCAGCCTCAACACATACAGCGGTAAGCTGGGCCCCATTGAAGTCGTCGGTGGAGCGGGCCAGCTCCTCCATGTTCACATCAGGATTAACATTCATCTTTCTCGAGTGTATCTGTTTCATTTATTATTATTTTTAATTAGTCAGTAAAATGATATTTAGATAACTCAAGAAATAGTATTATGAACCAAATTAATAGGACAGATTATAAGTGTGCTCTTTCAATACATCAAACAACAACAAACAATGACAAGAGATGGCTGCTATACCTGAAGACCCTTTGTTCGGTTTAATTTTCTAATCTTTTGGCTTATTAAACTGGTCAATCGTGCAAGAAAGGCAGCAAAATGGCTATTGTTGTTAATTCTGTCTAATTGCATTGCTATTGTTGTTTTACTGTAAAACTACTTTTATTATGAATTAAATCAAAATAAATACTAATACAACAGAAAAAATTATACAATTATGACCCAAAAACAAAAGAATAGACTGCAATGTTAATCTTCATAGGTTGTCACATGTAAAGAGTATAACAAAAAAAATAGTATTCGCCCGTGCATGAACAGCTAAGAAATCAAAAACAAATAAGATCAGAGGAATATAATTGGTGCAAAAACCATGTGTAAAGGATTTACAAAATACTTCTTTAGTTGCATAAAAAGATAAAACAATTAACTATTTCTACAAGAAATTGGAATATTTTTCTCCAGAAATTCGTACACCGTAAAAATGAGAGATGTTCACTTCAAAAAGGGGTTGAAAGTTCTAATTGGAACTCAGAAAAATAATGTAATAATATCTATATCAAACTATTGTTATAGTTTTAACACATAAATTCTTATCAAACTTACATTCTAATATATAAGAATTTTTTTTTTTTTAACCTTATAGTGGTATGCTAAAGGTTCTCAAAATGGGGCAGTTCTGATATAACCAGAAAAAGCAGGAACAAACATGAAACTGATGCAACCGAACTAATTTAAAAATCTGAAACACTACCATGAAAAAAACCAACTTCAACCCTCAACCTAAGCTCTAAGCTGACCAAATCTTATTAGCTAATACTACTAAACCTGATGTACTACTTCAACAGAAAAAAAAAAAATCAAAAAGGGCTGATGAAACCTCAACTATTCACCACCAGAACCTAATATGATCATCCAACTATTTGCCAATTTTTATATTTCATGCACAGGCGAATACATACTTTTGAGTAATTTGTAATTTAATTTTTTTTACCTCATCTAAAGATATCAAATCTTTAGGCCATGCCGTGAAACTAGAGCGGGCTGAGCGAAGAGTTTCCACCTCGCCATTTGGTACGGGTACAGGGGTATCATCTTCACCGGCAACATAATCATCCACCATTACTTTCGCATGGCCGGCCGGCATAAGTCTACCGTGAAAAGATGTGCCTTGTAGTGATGGATTTATCGTCCCTACGCCCACTTGAATCTTCTTCCCTTCTCGGACCAAATAGAGTTTGCATCTGCATTCTCCCTTTGTGTACAAATAAATAAACTAAGTCATGTAGTGGTATTCTTCTTGTTGTTCACATGAAATAATAGGTATTTGTATTACCTCAATTGAATCGATAACGTGTAGTGGTTGGACTGACTGGCAGCTGCTCGTGCCGACTCTTGGGCTACCTATATCCATGTCCATTTTCTGTTGGCCCATCAACATGGCCATTTGCTTCATGAGAGCCTCTTGCTGCTCGCGAATAGGTTTCACTCTCTCCTCTACCTTCTCCTCTAACTGAGAAGATAACTCTATCTTTACTCTCTCATCTACCTCTGTCTGTATTCTATGTTGAATAAAGTCCTCATACTCCGAAGAAGTGTGTCTCTTTCTTTTTCCACAAGATTCATAAGTTTTTTTTTATACCCACACGAGATCCAATACCTCTCACCCTCCCAGGATGTTCTCGATTTGGTAGAGAATTGCCTAGAATATCGTCGTATCGGTCGATGGTCATCGTGCCTGAGTCGAAAGCCTTTTCTTGTTCGTCCTGATATAATAAAGCCAACAACAATGGGTTATATAACATATTAAATTCAGATTGGATTTAAATTAAGACAATTTCAAAAGTGTACTATATATCCTCACAATTATCTCGATCATTGCTTTTGTTTCCGGGTTCGGATAGACATCATCCCCATTTACCACCTTGTGCCTTCCGAGTTTCCATGGGACATGCCTATGTTGAATCGACATATCAACAAGCTGGTCTTGTGACAACTCACTAGTTGACCCTTGAGATGACAAATCACTACTTGACCCTTCCTTCGAAGCAATCTCTACAAAAGCTTCTTTAAGTCTCTTCTGGAATTTCTCACCACCGTAACCTCTGGATCCCAAGAAATGCGGGTACATGTTTTTCTCTTGATTCGCCTTCCCTATTTTACTTAGTTCCTACAAGTGTAGCAAGAAAACAATTTGCCTTAAGAAAACCAAAGGAATTTGTTTGGTGAAATTACCACTCAACTCTGCTAGAGGGAAAAAAAACATGTATCTGTTGCATCTGGTGATTTGACAGGGACAAAAAAACAGGGAAACGCAATACAGGGACGCTGTATATTGGATGAAATTACCATCCAATATAGGATCTGGTGCATCTGTTGCATCTGGTGTATCTGTTACAATCTGTTGCATCTGGTGATTTGCATTTGGTGAAATTACCACTCAACTTAGCTCACCTGTATATTGGATGAAACGCAAATACAGGGACGCTGTAAACCAACTTGTTAATTTGACAGAGACAAAATATGCATCTGGTGATGATGAAGGATGTATTAAGATATGAAATATGAAAACTCTTTCTGACAAGTGTTCTACATTTTTTGTGGTGCTCATTAAGTAAAAAAGAGTGGCGAGGTAGTTGCCAAATGAAAAAAAAAATACCTTGAATTCATCCGATGCATGGTACTTGACAAATATGTCCCAATCTTCCTGTGTAATCGCGGTATACAAACTGAAGGGCGTCTTATCCTCCTTCATAAACTTGTTGTGCAATTCATGCCTGAACTTCCTAAATGCTACAGCCATGCGCATGTACACATCCTTCTTCATGACTTCGTTGTCAGGTAACTTCCAGTCCAACTGCGAAATAAAGCACATCAAGTTTTGAAGTTAGCCAATATAAAGTGAAGCTGCTGAATTTGGTTTCATGATATTTACCTTCATTTCATGCCAAATCTTTTTCTTAACATCATCTGGTACTTCAGACCAATCCTTGTAGCGTACTGAAACTTGGGCTCTCACTAAAATCCCAAGTTGCGTCGGAAAACTTGTTGTTTCTTCGTTTATAATAACCCTCCCAAGTTTATCAAATTGAACCTCCTTGTTGGACTTATTAACCACACGTTTAATTTTTGTAGGACCTCTTCCTGGTTTCTGCGTCTTCGCCGGCTCACTACCATCACCACCACTAGACATGACTAGAGCTGAAAACAAAAATTTGGGACCATAAAAAGTGTGTCTGAGTATACAAGTTTTGTTCCTTCAGTTTATTTCAAGTATGCATGATATATATGATATGGTCAGTTCAATCATAGAATATACAAGTTTTGTTCCTTCAGTTTAGATCAAGTATGCATTATATATATATATATATATGTACAAGTTCACCCATCACAGAATATACAAGTTTTTGGATTGGCAACCAAGTTTAGTTAAATCAATATGCAACTGCTGTACTTATTCGAAACACTAGTGGTATGAAAACCAAAACAGGTACTGCTGGCCAGCAGCACTTAAAAAAATGATTAAAAAAATAAAGCAAATTTATCATGAAAACAAATTTAGTCAAGATGAGTAATGAGTTCTGTCTGATGCATTCTTTTTGTTTCACATGATACAGAGATTTCTTTTTGTTTCACATGATACAGAGATATAGATAGAGAAAGAAAGAGAGCGAATTGAACCTCAACTTGACCGTGAAGGAATCTGATGTAGCCAAATCTGATGCAAGTTAAGAGCGAATTTATTCTATCCCCTAGCTTCTCCTTTCTCACCTGAAAAAAAAAATAATGAGAAGAGCAAAAAGTTAAGAGCATAGATAATATAAGGATTACATATAAGGATTACATATACTTGATTCAGGTAGGGTGCTTTATGAAGGAAATAATTAAGGTAGGGTGCATTGAGAGGAAAGGATAGTTTTTTTCTTGGGTGATTTGCTATTCTTTTCTTTGCTACGCAAGTGAAGATTTCTATCGTTCTTAACATTATCGGCGGATTAAAAAGTATCACAATATAAAGTTTTTGAAGAATGCTGGATGAATTAACAGTCACGTTGTCTTCCATGGTTGAAAGTTAAGTTATTTACTTTTGCTCTTCAAAGAATCAATTTCTGGCAAGAAATCATTATACAATTGAAAAAGAGAGAACAAGTAAATATATTACACAAAGTACTTGCAGGAATAAAGAAAAGCTATTTGTTTCACCGTGACATTAATTTTTTTTGTTCAATCCAAATTTCTCGGTGAGTTCCTTCCATCATCAGGAATTTCAAGACTGGAAGATAAATGATTAAAAATAAATATTAAAATATTGCAATGAACCTGATTATTTTTTTAACAAGTCACAGGATTTGTTTATTCGAATATTATTTTCTAACTAACAATTAACACACTTCGACATTAAGCTCAGCACAATAGCAAACTATGTCAAATTAATACATATAAGAAATCAATGAGACTGTCACATACAGAACTAGCACTTGGCACCCAAGAATAATATTGCAATCTCAGCAAAAATGTATCAGATACTAGCTGTTTTTTTTTAATCAACAAAAAGAGGCGGTTTGATTACCTTCGAAACCGTCCGATCAGGTACAAATATTCCTTGATCCTCCCCTTCTGTCTCTTTGGCTGCTTTTATACACACCCACCCAGCTCTTGATTGCTCCTTCCCTCTCTTAGCTCCTAATCTACAAAAAAATCAGCCATCAAAGCTTGAATTTGGACATATGAGAATTACTAAATTCGTACATACAATCCCTCAGATTACTACCTTCCCTAAATTTTCAAATTCCAGCCAGCCATGCCCGAAAACACACACTATAATGCCAAAATTTACCTCTTTTGAGCTTAGTTCTCCGCAAGTAGGAGAAAGGGTGGCACGATGGTGCAGTAATGCGAGATGGAAATAACCCGCACGCTGTTATTGGCCCCCACAAACCCGAAGGTGACCTCCAGGTGCGGCGGTAGAGCGAGGTGACCTCCAGGTGCGGTACAGCGAGGTGACCTCCAGGTGACCTCCAGGTGCGGTAGAGCCTCCAGGTGACCTCCAGGTGCGGTAGAGCGAGGTGACCTCCAGGTGCGGTAGAGCGAGGTGCGGCGGAGCCGCCCGAGAGAGAGAGACCCCGGGATTGAGCGCGAGAGAGAGTGTGTCTGAGTCCGAGAGATTTCAAAATGAGCCTCAACCCTAGCTCGGCGCAGAATGAACTACTAAGTAGCGCGAAATTAAAAACTTAGCGGCGCCAAATGAAAATGGCGAAATGAAAATGACTCTCTGAAACAGAAGGGAGAAATTAAAATTAATTTCCAACAAAATAAAAAAAAAGACTAATAAATAAATGTCTGCTATTTTTATATTTTGAAATCAATTAAAAAATGATTAAACCTATTTTTATATTAAACCTATTTTGAAAATGATTAAAAAATGATTAAGAAATATTAAACCTATTTTTATATTTTGAAAATGATTAAAAAATGATTAAACATATTTTTATATTAAACCTATTTTGAAAATGATTAAAAAATGATTAAGAAATATTAAACCTATTTTAATATTTTGAAAAACCCGAAAAAATGATTAAACCTATTTTTATATTAAACCTATTTTGAAAATGATTAAAAAATGATTAAGAAATATTAAACCTATTTTAATATTTTGAAAATGATTAAGAAATGATTAAGAAATATTAAACCTATTTTTATATGACATACCAATAAAAATTTAGTAGCCTTTTTATTCAATCCATTCTCCTTCGTTATGATCGTGCCGCACGTGACTTGTTTCATTATCCTCACCAGTTGGTAAAGATGCCATGCCAATTGAAAACAGCGGTATCTCATCAAAATGATCGTATGCTTCTTCGTCATCTACATTATCAATCCCGATGATACGTCTTTTTCCGGATAGAACAACATGCCTTGAATGATCAGTAGGATCAATTATGTAGAACACTTGTGTGGCTTGTCTTGCAAGTATGAATGGATCATCCTTATATCCAACCTTATTGAAATCCACCAAAATGAAACCGTCGTTATCAACTTTAACCCCCTTACGGTTATCGACCCATCTACACTGAAATAACGGGATCTTAAATTTTCTGTAATCTAGTTCCCAAATTTCTTCAATAAACCCGTAATATGACATCGATGCATGCGATGGCCCGGCACCTTTACCTCCTGAAAAATCACTCGACACGGCTACTAACGTCACCCCACTGTTTTGCACGGTACTCTTGAGATCTTGACTTCTTGTGTAATAAGTATACCCGTTGATATCAAATCCCTGGAATGACCTCACAACATGGACTGGACCAAGAGCCAATAATTTGACAATTTCTTTAATGTTTTCTTCTTCCGGATCTTCCATGACTCTACGTGTAAACCAACCTTCAAACTTTTCATTGTGTTCACCAATCAACCACTTATCAGATTTCTTAGGATTCTGTTGCCGCAATATGGTCATGTGCTCGTCCAAATATGGATGAACGTCGGTGAGGTGTTGCAAAACATGAAGATGTGCTCGTGCCATCATTTTCTGCTCGGGCACGATTAATTTTGAACCAATTGTGCCTACACCGTGAAGTCTTCCCTCGTGCCGAGATTTAGGGATGCCGATAGCTTGCAAATCATCCAGATAATTAGAACAATACTCAATAACCTCTTCGGCAGCATATGCTCTTATAATGCTGCCCTCAGGACGATATCGGTTTCTGACATATCCCTTTAAAATTCCCATGTATCTCTCGAACGGATACATGTAACGCAAGAAAACTGGTCCACACATCTTAATTTCTCTAACTAGATGAACAACTAAATGAACCATGATATCAAAAAAAGACGGCGGAAAATACATTTCAAGGTGACAAAGAGTGACAACAACCTCCTTTTGCAAATCATCCAACGTATCAGGATCAGTTACTTTGCAACAAATGGCGTTAAAGAAAAAACAGAGCCTAGTGATGGTCTGCCTAACACACGGTGGCAATATACCTCGAATTGCAACAGGTAGAAGCTGTGTCATTAAAACATGACAGTCGTGGGACTTCATACCTGTCAATTTTAAATCTTCCAGTGAAACTAGGTTTTTAAAATTTGAAGAATATCCAGATGGAACTTTGACACCATGAAGGCATTCACATAAACTTATTTTTTCAATTTTCGACAACGTATGCATGGCGGGTTTTAGATATGTGCAAATTTTACCATTTGAATTTTTCTTCTCGACTGGTTGTAGATCCGGTCGTATGTTCATTATTTGCATGTCTTTCCGAACATTGATACCGTCCTTAGTCTTTCCCGGAATATTCAACAATGTTCCAACCAAGCTATCGCAGACGTTTTTCACCACATGCATCACATCGAGACAGTGTCGAACCTCTAAGTGCTCCCAGTATGGTAAATCCCAAAATATTGATCTCTTATTCCAACAAATTTTCGGAGCCCCTTTCTTTCTCCCCTTCTTTTTCTTATATTTCCCCAATTCGACCTTGATATCCCTCACTCGCGAATAAACTTCTTGACCGGTCAATGGATAACGCACTTTGTTATTCTCGGTCTTTCCATTGAATGATTTCTTTCTCTTTCGGTGTGCGTGATTGACAGGAAGAAACCTACGATGACCCATGTACACTTTTTTAGAGCAATTAGGTAACCACATATCGACTGTATCGTCTTGACAAATAGGGCACGCTTTTTCTCCTTTAACACTATAACCCGACAAATTACCATACGCCGGAAAATCATTAATGGTGCAGAATATCATAGCCCGTAAAGTGAAATTCTCCTTGTTATATGCATCAAACAACTGCACTCCTGGACACCATAATTTTTTTAAGTCCTCTATTAATGGCGCTAAGTACACATCTATGTCATTTCCGGGTTGTTTGGGTCCTGATATCAGTAATGTCATCATGATGTACTTGCGTTTCATACATAACCAAGGCGGAAGATTATAAATGCACAATAGAACCGGCCAACTGCTGTGTTTACTGCTCATGCTACTGTGCGGATTCATTCCATCTGTACTCAACCCAAGCTTTAGGTTTCTGAAATCACCGCCAAAATCAGGAAACTTTCTGTCAATATTCCTCCACTCAGGAGAATCAGCGGGGTGCCGTAATTTTCCATCTTTTTTCCGGTCTTCGGCATGCCAACGCAATAATTTCGCATCTTTAGCATTTGCAAACAAACGTTTGAATCTTGGTATCACGGGGAGGTACCACAACACTTTTGCCGGAGGCCCTTCTTTCAATTTAGAATCACCACTGTTATCGTTGGTTACCTTCTTTCTTATGTAACGTGGTGCACCACATTTTGGACAATCGTGAAAATCTGCATACTCATTTCGGTATAAAATACAATCATTTGGGCACGCATGTATTTTTTGAACTTCTAAATCCACTGGACACAACATTTTCTTCGCTTCATAAAAATTACATGGTATCTCGTTTCCATCAGGTAGAATTTCTCTTAATACTCCTAATAATTCAGTAAAACTTTTATCAGTCCAACCATTAGATGTTTTTAGGTTATACAATTTTAATACACCTTCCAATTTTGTAAATTTACAACCGGGATACAAATTTATTTTAGAATCTTCGTACAAATTTTCAAATACACAATATTGCTTATCAGTACCAAAATCCTCTTCTAAATCACGTAACATTTGATCAAAATTAACACCTTCATTTACCACCAGATCATCATTTTCATCGCCTTGCACATCACTTCCGCTATTGTAATTATGATCTTCCTGATCATGCCCAGTACCAGTATCTATGCCGGTTTCCAAACTCTCGCCATGCCATATCCAATGGGTATAATGTTCCTTGAACCCACGACGGATTAAATGATTTCTCACTTGGAGGGGGTTTGAAAATTTCTTGATATTGTTACAATCACGACATGGACACGACATCACCCCATTCTCATTGTTCGCCATGTCTTCCATAGCAACTTTCATAAATTCATCAACACCTGCCAAATATTCATCTGAAACACGCGAGGTTCCATACATCCAACTGCGGTCCATCTGCAATTATAAGACAACTCAATTAAGTACACGCTTATGGTCAAATGTTGAATTTAGGGCTTACACGGGGCCGGTTTACAATCCTATCCCACTCTTTGAATACTTTGTCTCCGTAGTGAGCACATATTAGTCGTGTTTTAGTATTTAAGAAAATTTCGGCAGCATTTCCCCTTAATTCCCCAGGTATCCGGGGAACTAATAAGAGGAAATGCTGTCGAAATTCTCTTAAATACTAAAACACGACTAAAATGTGCTCACATCCTAATTGAGACAAAGTATTCAAAGAGCAGTCCCAAACCGGGGACTATTCAAAATTAACCCCTATTGGATTAATTTTGAACGGGTATCATGACCTAAAGGCATAAATAATTCGGTTGTGGCTCATAGACAATACTCTAGCTAGCTAGATACCTACCAACCGTAGATACATTTAATTAACTACATACATTTATCATAATACACATCCAAGCATAAAATTAAACACGAGTTTTTATATTATATATACTTACAATTTTTTGGAATCGATTACGCACGGATCGAGTGATCTGAAGAGATTGTAGCACCAAATCCCTCAATTATAGCCAATCTACAAAACCAGATTTTTGTTTTTTTCATATAAGTTCAAGCTAAGAAATTTCCAAGCATGCCATATAGCAATTGCATGAAACCATGCATTTGTGTGTCTAATAAGATGAAATAGCAAAAGAGTATAAGAAATTTGGATGAAACCATGCAATTGATGGTGTACCAACAAATAAGTTTCGACACCGTATTTCACAGAACTACTCTAATTTTTCTATGATGTGGGGGTGTAGGCAACTGTTTCAATATTTCTCAGAGATACACACAATTGTATTTCGAGCTACATAAACTTTTTTAATTTGACTGAATATGCGACAGTTCTTACATGACGAAAATTTCAATCTATAATGAACTGTGGGGCTAAGACAAATTAATATCATATTGACTAATTGGTAGTGCATTTATATTGCTCGTGTAATTGTATCATCTGGTAAGATATTTTGCAGCATTGAACAAAACAGTGCTGCATCAGTGGTTAAGAGTGACACGCTGGCAGATAAAGATCAACCATTTACCATCTTATCATGGAAAGAGCATCTCCGTAGAGTTTGGTTATGTGAATTAGCTCATGGTTGTAGGATTAGGAAATAGCTAGCTAGGACGTTACATGACTAGACTGATCTACAGTGTAGGGATATTTCAAAGATCTTTTCAAATTACTGAAGAACAATTCCTATTAATTAATTATACTCTATTGAAACTTCGAGGCATAAATGACCATCTAACTCTGTTGCTCATGATCAGATTGTCGAAATTAAGAACCCAGTGTGAAATACTCTAATTTTTCAAGCATGCCACGAGTATTTCACAGAAAATAAAAAATATCGGTAACTCAAGATTTTAAAAACGGCCACAGAATTGCTATATGCTCAAAGATTAATTTATATTACCTCAATCCACAGTATTTCGCGTAGAGTAAGAGAACTGCGACAGAGAAATTTAGTCTTTCGCGTAGGGACATAAGAGATTTAAAAACCTAGTCTTCATTCGCGTCAGCCAAACCCAGTATTCGCTCAAGATATATCATTTGGAGAGGGAGAGTTATTAGGATCGGTTATTAAAATAACAGTTCCTAATTACCTATCAGTAACGCCTGTTAAAAACGACCGATACAAATACTACTAATCAGTAACGCCTGTTAAAAACAACCGATACAAATACTACTAATCAGGAACGCACCTAAAACAAGCGATACAAATACTACTAATCAGTAACGCCTGTTAAAAACAACCGATACAAATACTACTAATCAGGAACGCACCTAAAACAAGCGATACAAATACTACTAATCAGTAACGCCTGTTAAAAACAACCGATACAAATACTACTAATCAGGAACGCATGTTAAAAACAACCGATACAAATACTACTAATCAGTAACGCCTGTTAAAAACAACCGATACAAATACTACTAATCAGGAACGCACCAAAACAACCGATACAAATACTACTAATCAGGAACGCACCTAAAACAAGCGATACAAATACCACTAATCAGTAACGCCTGTTAGAAACAACCGATACAAATACTACTAATCAGGAACGCATTTAAACAAGCGATACAAATACTACTAATCAGTAACGCCTGTTAAAAACAACCGATACAAATACTACTAATCAAGGTCGGGTCCGTATTGTGCCCGTTACTGATCTATATCCGTATCGGTTAGGACATAAATCCGACACTGATGGGGCGACACTAATTGTACTTTTTCCACTAGTGTTATTATTAACTATATCCATACTCCCTTATATACCTAGTCAATCTAATAACAAATAAGCCTGACAATATAAACATGTCATGTAACCCAAGCTATACTGAGGAATGCTGCTATATCACTTACTAACATTGAACTAAAAACCAAACACAGTAGTACGTACATAGTATTTATACAAAATTGCAGAACAATTAGGAGTGAAAACAGTATGGATAATATCCGATCCGTATTCAATCCGTATTCGAAAAATTAGATTTGGATATCTGATATTTGAATATATGTGTGGATATGAATACTGATATAGTTTTATGTTTCAATTATCCGTATCCGAATAGTAGATATATATCATATATTTTAATATATATTATGAAAAAATATTGTTATTCACTATTATGAACTTTGACATTTTTTAATATTATTTTAATAAATATCCGATCCAATTCGTATATATATCCGTACTGAAAAATTTTAAAAATATAAATATAATTTTACTATTATCCGCTCCGTTTTCACCCCTAAGAGCAATTGCTTGCTATTATCCAAAAAGAACCATAAGCTAATTCCTTCTCTCATCTTCATTTAGGAGGCCATCCGATTCGGCCCGAAACAATCCGGGCCTTTCGGGCTGGGTCGGGTTTTGTTGAAAAGTCAAAAAATGATTCGTTGACGATCTTCTCAAGTTCTCAACTCAAAGAACGCTGCATCTTCTCTGACAGGACACGTGTCTGCATCGCAGTAATCAATGACTGTCTCCGTATGACGCACAATTGGAGAGGAGCCGAACCGGTCGGTCCGACATCGAACCCATCTCTCGCGAACCCTCGCTCTCTGTCTTGTTCGATCCGACCTTTCTCTCTCTACTCCAATCTCGGTCGGATCAGACCTTCGTCCGATTCCCCTCTTCTTCTCTCCCTCTCTTTTTCCATTGAAAAAGTTCCGAATCTTCTCACAGGAAGAAATCGAGAGCCAGGTAGACAAATTCTCAACTTTCTTCCTTTCTTGAGACCTAATACTGCTTTCTTTCTTCTTTTTTTTCTTTCTATTGTGACTATCGCTACCTCTAATTGTAAATTTGGTAGCGGAATAGGTAAAGTGTGATGAGGGTTTAGAGATTTGCTTCTTCCTATATAAAATAGTTCGTTGTACTTTTCTTTTTTGGTCCTTGATTAGAGCTACTTGCACTTGGTTTACTCATAGCAAAGTTGGTTAGGGCAGGGGCTGTTCTAAGGTGACTTAAGATACCTACTGGAATTATGCTTTGAAACTAATTTGATTTACTGAATATGCTGGAATAGGTAAAAATTGGATTCAGTTCCTTGTCTCAAATCAAAATATATTCTAGGCAATTACGTCTTTATTCTCCAAAATTTATAACGGGATTTTTGTAGCTATTCCAAAAAATTTCCTTTATCTCACCCCTTTTTGCTGAAATATGTTTTTACTTTCCATTTTATGTTTTTTATATAGTTATAACTAACTTAGCTTTGTTGCTCTCTGCTAAATCCAGGTTCATGGACTATATTCTAGCCTTGAAAATGACAGATCCTGTAGTAGATAAATTTCAAATATCTGAGACCGAAAGTTGGATTCCCAAAGTAGACATGGTTTTTGAGTCAGAAGACAAGGCATACTGGTTTTATTGTAATTACGCAAAAGAGTTGGGCTTCGGGGTCAGAAAGCACCATGTTAAGAGGCGAGCAAATGGATCAGTTTCTGGTAGGGTTTTCTCTTGCTACAAAGAGGGTTTTGGCCGAAATATCAAACCAAAGTCTAAGCCGAGACCTGATGTGCGTACTGGTTGTGGGGCACACTTGACAATTCGATCAATTGAGAAGGGACAGTTCCGTGTTACAGAATTTGAACCAAATCACAATCATGATCTCATAGCCAAACCAGTCAAACCAAATGACGGTTCAGCTAATACCTCAGCCCTTTCAAAAAGTGTGAAACCTAAGAAAACTGCGCTCGTCAAAAAGTATATACCTAAAGCTGGCACATCGACTGCTAGTCTCATTGTTGGTACCAATTCTTCTACTTTAATCCGTGGTGTGGCTACTAGGACGCCGAATCCTGGTGCTTCAGTTGGTACCACTGGTAGCCGCGTTTCAATTTCTGTTCTAAATTCGTTGGTACCTAAAATGGGGATGGAGTTTGATGATGATGAAGAGGCATACCGGTTCTATGTGACCTATGCTGATAATATTGGGTTCAGTGTGAGAAAACATCAGGTCAAGAGACGCGCTTCAGGTGTGGTTTATTCCCGTACTTTTGTTTGTCACAAAGAGGGGTTTAGAAAAAAGGCGGACAGTGATAAAGGTAGAGAACCAAAACCTTATGACAGGACAGGCTGTCAAGCTTTGATAACCGTGCGACTAATGAAAAATGGAAGGTTTCAGGTTATTGGGTTTGAGCCGAAGCATAACCACCCACTTGTTATACCATCTAAGGCTCACTTGGTGAAATGGCGGTGGAGGCGGCGGTACCCGTCCCTCGTACCACCTGTTGAAGAAGAAGAGGAGGAGGCTTTAGGGTTTTCAGAACAGGAGCAAGATGAGCATGCTGAGAATTGCATTGTGGTCCCAAAAGATTGTAAGAATTACATTCCATGTAAGAAGAAAGCAAGCGCGAGAGGTGGCGAGCTAGGGTTGGCAATGCAATATTTCCAAAAGAAACAAACTGCTGACCCATCTTTTTATTACGGGTTGCAGTTGGATCTAGTGGATCGGGTCACCAATATCTTTTGGGCTGATTCAAAATCTAGGTTCGACTTTGAATTTTTTGGTGATGTAGTTTGCTTTGATACCACTTACAAGTATACCGATTCGGTTAGACCTCTTGCATTGTTTCTTGGTTTAAACCACCACAGACAAATAGTTCTTTTTGGAGCAGCATTTCTATACGACGAATCTGAAGAATCTCTAAAATGGTTGTTTGAAACTTTTCAAAGTGCAATGGGGGGGAAGCAACCTAAGGTGGTCCTCACAGACCGCCACTTGGCGATTGATGATTGGTTGAGCACCGTTTGGCAAGGCACGATGCGTCGGTTTTGCGTATGGCAGGTGTACAATGAAGGATTGAATTTCTTAAGTCCGGTTTTTCTCGGTTCAAATTCATTTGGTAAAGAATTTAACAGGTGTATGTTTGATCTTGATGATTCAAAAGAATTTGAAATTGAATGGGAAAAGATGGTGGAAAATTATGATCTCAGATCCAATGTTTGGTTAACTGAGGTGTATGAAGAGAGGGAGAGGTGGGCTCCCCCTTATGGCCACGAAATATTTTGTGGGGACATCAAAAGTAGTTTGAGAAAAGAGAATATAAGTGGCATGGTTAAGAAACATTCTGACCTAGATTTAGATTTCATGGAATTTATCAGGAACTTTGAAAGAATTGTAGAGGAGACACGACAAAATGAGTTACAAGCGGATACAAAAATCGAGCAGTATCTCGTTCTGTTTCCCTTCACACGGATGTTAAAGCAGGCAATGGATTCCTACACTGCAACTGTGTTTAAGATATTTCAAGCCGAATTTGAGTTCTCGTTAGATTTTATGGTGTATGCTCTGAGCTCAACCGGTACCATTTGTGAGTACAAGGTCACAAATGGGGATGAACCTAATGAATTTTTTGTCCGATTCGACTCTTCAGAAGTTACAATCGAATGTAGTTGCAAAAAGTTTGAACATACTGGTTTGCCATGCCGTCACATCATTAAAACCCTTGATATTGTTAATATAAAGGAATTGCCAGACCGGTATTTGCTAAAGAGATGGACTAAACAAGGAAAACAGGTTGTTTACTTAAGGGAAGATGATGTAAATGTATTTGATGGCGAGTCCAATGTGGCGAGGCGGTACAGTGCTTTGTGTAACATTTTGACTAAGTTGGCAGTACGGGCATCGGAGAGTGAGGAGACTTATAGCTTGGTCAAGAGCTTATCTGGTCGCGGTTTGAGTGGGGTCCACCATAGTTTGCTTATAGAAATGCATGGGGAGGCTACTGGTAGCTAGGTTTCGGTTTCGGTTCTTTCTCAACTGAATTTTAGAAATTTAACCTCTCTCTCTGTCTCTCTCTGTTGCTGGCTCTATTTTTGTTTTATTTTGTAGGAGGTAAACTTTGAGACTGTTGGTAGCTGTTGTAATGATTAGTTGGCAACTGATGGATGCTGTAGCTAATTTATAACCTTTTTATCCGGTAATCCTTGCTATTTTGAGTTTGGAATTGTGTAAACAAGTCTGATTATGTGCTATGAATATTGTAAAAGCATCAGTTGCGAAATGCTGATATGTATTACCTAGTTCTTTAGTTGTGATTCGTCAAGATTAGTGCGCTTGTCCAGTGTGAATTATTATCAAAAGTGCACCAGCTTGTCAACAAGTTCTCTTTCCTTTTTGTGGGTGGGTGTGTGTCAAATTTATTGCTCTTGGGGATCAAAATGCGAAAAGTTTTGTCACTGGTACAAAGTAAACCTGGCACACATGGAATTGTACCATTATCATGCCAAGTGCAGTCCCATCAGAATTGACATGAGAAGGCAGTGTGTTTGTAATAGTCTAGTGTAATTATTATATTCTCTTTTGAAAGTAATGTATAGCTGCATCCCGTAATTTCAGCATGTTTAATTAGCATTCACACATTCTGGTATTATATTGGTTTTGAGGTTTGAAGAAAAGAAACAACTTCAATTCTTTCAGTTGAGTGAGGCTACGGTGCTATACATACCACGGATGGGGTCCGTGCTACAGCTCAAAATTTGATTTTTCAAAATTCTAACGGTCGATCCAAACCGTTCAACATGATTATAAAATGAATATGTACATGCAAACCAAATTTTACATTTTTTCGAATTTTTTTACTATTTTTTTTAAAATCACTTGATTTGAACATTCTGAACCATCCAAAAACAGCCTATCTAAAAAATAGTAAAAAAGTTCGAAAAAATATAAAATTTTGTTTGCAAGTACATATTCATTTTATAATCATGTTGAACGGTTCGGATCGACCGTTAGGATTTTGAAAAGTTAAATTTTGAACCGTAGCATGGACCCCATCCGTGCTATGCATAGCACCGTAGCCTCACTCCTTTCAGTTTAAAGCGCATTTTACGTTAGAGCCATTGCAGTAGTGTATGGATGACAGTATCTCACTAGGTGCTGATTTTTCTGTGTTGTTTCGGCTACATTTAATTGATAATAAGTGTTGCACAATTGGGTTAGCACTTAGCAGAAGTTTTTTTAATTTTAATCTTGTAATAATGTATCATTATATTAAAGAAACTTTTTAGTAAAACTAACCATGTGTCTTTGACATCAAACAACACCAAACTAAATGTATATATAAAATGTATTAATAAAAAAATGTATAAATAAAGAAGCACTTGAGGAAATAATTTAAAAATAAATGTCTACAAGTTTTAACTAAAAATTACCCTAAATAAATTTGTAGTAAAAGCAGTCACTAAGAATTTGAAATATATTTGAATTTTAGAAAGAAATTTATTTCGGTAAAAGGGAACAATAAAAATTTAGCATTAATACAAATTACAACATAATGCACATATTCATATTGTTTAAAAATTAATACAAAACGTCCAAAAGAAGCTAATTTTTTTTAGAATAAACAATCGAGTTCGATCATTAAGACGATTCGATAACATAAACCAAACGGAAAATTTATAGTTAGCTAAACTAATTCTGTTAATTAAAAAAAAACATAGGAAACGATTAAACAAATAAACAAAATTTGAACTATGTAATATAAATCATGTTTTAAAATATACTCAAAGAATGGAAAAATTAGCGATTTTTATATTAAATTTAGCAAATATATATCTTTTAGTTTCAAAGTCACCAAAAGATAGAAAACTATATCTAATGTTGAATCATTTTGTTGTAAAAATAAGACAAACTTTCCGGAAAAAAAGTACTATAAACTGATATATTTATAGAGAGATACACATTTAAATAGAAATAATACAATGCTAAAATATTTCACAATTCTAGATACTTTCTTGATGTTTGTATAAACAACAAAAATATCAAAATGGTTGCAAAATAAAACTTACAAAGAAACAATATTGTTAGTGATAATAGATAACACTTTTGTTAGAATATTGTTAGGATGTTAAGACAGTCTGTTAGGATATTGTTAGAATGTTAAGACGGTTAGGTAATGCCTATATAAAGGCCATCAGTGTACATGTAAAGAACAAAAATAAAGATAATACAATTCATTTCCTCTATGATATACACTTCTCTGTAATTAACAAATATAATGTGGCGAAGTAGAGTTTATTAATGTTTATATCTGGACCATTCTTTTTTGTTTTGAGATGAAGCCCGTAGGCGATATCTGAACCATTCAATTTGGATAAGATTGATCCGGATTATGATCGGAAAATCTGAATCTAAACTCAAAATTTTACTTTAGGAGTTTCAGATCCGCAAATTCGGATCCACTAAAATAACTCAAAATTTGGGTTTAGAATTTAGATCTTGTTTGATCAGAATCTGCACGAAAGTTAAAGTGTTAAAGGGTTCATGTGTCTTCCGTTCAGATTGACTTGAATTTTTGATCGGATGGTCAGGATCCAAACTCAAATTTGGAGTTATTTAGGGGATCAGACTCCTCAGAAGGTGTGAGTTCGACATTGCACATGTTTGTAGCAGGGCACAAAACAAACTATTACCGCTACTAGGAAAAGACGCAAGCACAGTTAGTCAGCCACAAATTTAAACAGCACATGCAAATACCAAGCACCAGCCAGCACCGACCAAGTTGGTCTGACTAGCAGGGTGCAAACACAGTTTGATAGATTGATTCATGTCAAATCCTATTAGAGATAATTACATGTATGGGTCCCAACCATCCCGGTTTCACCTTTTATTATGCCACCAACAGCAACTGCATCATGTAGCATTGGAAGTTTAGAACCCAACCCAATCAAAATCGGTGTTGATTTTATTTTATTTTTCAAGATGAAAATAAGAAGAATAGAAGTGGCTAGGGGATGAATCAATCAACAGAACCTACTTTGGCCACTACGAAAATATCTCTAGTTTATTGATTTCTCCCTTCCCAACACTATTGTTGTTCACAATCTCCAAATTTTTATTATTGTTTTGTTCACATTTTTTCCCTCATCTCCAATCAATAAAAATATTCAATGCAGTATTCATTTGCTTAGATCTCAGCAGCAGTGAGTAATTCAGTTACCAAAGTTAAGAAAGAAGTTGTATCCCGTGAATATAATAAATTCCGATGTTTTAATATTCGCGTACTCTTAAAAAATGAAGAATTATGTTCACTTGGAATGGAATTGGTTGGTGCTAAAATAACTCACAATCTCGAGTACAATCAAGGTGTTCTTAAGTGAGCTTAATCTCGAGTAGAACCAAGGTGTTCTTAAGTGAGCTTTGTAAACTTAATTCCAAAACATATCTTTTTTGAATTTGTCAACTTAATTCCAATCAATTTATCTTACAAGTAATGAGTCTTCGTGCACAAATAACTTTTTTGAATTAAAATTGTAACGAGTCTTCATGCATAAATAACTTTTTGAATTAATATTTAACGGAGCAAGTGGTCAAAAATATTAAAAAAATAAATATATTAAAATTAATTTATAAATCAATTTCAACCGTTTGAATTTGAATTGAATTCAATAGATTTTAGTTTGAATCCAATTCAATAGATTTTATAATTCACAAAAAGAACTTGGCAAACTTAAAAACAGTTCGACTCCATAATCCAACATTTAACAAAACAAAAAATAGCCAAAACAGTCCGGTATGAAAAAAAAAAAATTGGTAGTATCAAAATTCACGAACATTTACTTCGGGAAAAGAATGTCTATCAATCATTATAAATCTCATTGAGATGTTGTACCTTGAAAATATATTCTTTCCATGTCTCTAATTTCAAAATGATAAATAACTCGGTTGACATTTGGTTAAATGTGCACAACCAGGTCCATTTCTAAGCGACCCTGCTATCACAACACTACCACATTTCAGCGTTGGCAGTCCTGGGACGCATTTGGAGTGCCATAACATCACTTCAACTAATACTAATCTAAATAGCGAGCTCCTAACTACCTAATAACACAATATTATTATTTAATCCAAAGTCGTTACTAAACAACGCTAAACCACCTCTAAACCCAAACACCCTGATCAGACGCGAATTGCGGCCGCTTCCACAGTGGCACCCGCAGAGGGCCCACCTGGCAGAGAGACAGTCTCTACACCCATGCCTCCATTGCTACTGCCTCCACCGCCAGCTGGTGACATCTGATTCTTGTGATTGTGCATCCAGACCTTCATAACATGCCGATCGACACCGATCTCGAGGCAAAACCTGTCAAGCGCCCCATCATCGTGCCGCTGTATCCTCCATCCAAGCCTCTCTGCAAATTCCTTCATCCTCTCCTTTTGTTCTGGTGTAAACTTCGTTCTATATCTTGATTAATACAATGTACACCGAGTTAAATAAATAAAAACACATCTTGAATCTATATTTGCATTAGATCAGGAACATTCTATCAAATCTACCTCTTTCTCCCTCCTGCCGAAGCCATGACCTCATCAGCACGGGGAGGAGTCTCAGATCCAGAGCGGCTTAGATCCAACTGCGCCGGTGGTGGTGGGACCATCTGAGGTGGCATGGGGTGGTACGTTAAAGGCAAAGGCGGAGGAGGCGGGAGATAGGCAATCGGCTGAAGGATAGGCCGTCTAGGCGTGGCAACACCGTCCCGACGGTGGAAACTCCGGTGACAACCACAGGCAGCGCACATGAGCGACTCCGGTGAACCGGCGGCACCTCCAGCCATGAACTCGCCGCATCCATCGAAGGCTTGACCACCTCTTGCCGCCGCGTGGTTCTTCATGCACTCGCCGTACTTGCCGCCGCCGCCTCTCTCCGACGAAAATCCGTACGGTATAACACTCATATCCATGGATCCTTTTCGGATCACTATCTCTTGTTGTTTTTTTCTCTTGTTTGATCGTTTCAGGCTAATACTAGGTAGTAGTGCTTAGTAGCTAGCTTGTCGATCGCTATCGCTTTCTCGTTTAGAATTTTGTCTAATTCGAGTATTTCGCTAGGGATAACCCGGGTATTTTGAGAAATTACTGCCCTTTTTAGCTGAAACGAGACAAGTAAACTTGAGGAATGACTTGTTAAGATTGTCAAAATTAAATTTGTGGAGGGGTTGTTGGAAGAGAGGGAGGAAGGAGCAAGATGGATTTATGGGGATGAGGTGAGAATAATTGTAGAGTGGTCCTAAGAGCTTTCACGAATTATCTGTGATCTTAAAAGATATTATGTACCTCTATTAATCTGAGAATTTGAAATTCATCGAGGTGGATATTGTATGAAGCACGAGTTTGAGTGGCACTGTGACCCGATTTAAGGCGGTGAGGCGAGGGATGTTAATATTTCAAGTAAATCTGTTTTATTTCAAATTAGTATTGTAACTTTGTGGGCCCCGTAATTAGGTGAAAGATGCGGGATAATGGTTTGGTATGCCAGGTCTTTTCAAAATATATCTCGGTGCAGAGGAGAGTCACGTGAGGAAGTGCCACGTGGCAAGCGGAGGGAGATTGTCGCGCTGCTACAGGATTAAAGAGATCGCCACGTGATGTGGTTGATTAGACCAAACGGAATGAGCAGTTAAGGTACGTGTCGATTTTTTATTGGCCGGTATTTTATTTGCCCTTCCAGATTTGGTAAAAGCACATCTTCTCCGTTGTTAACAAAATCCGGACATGTCCCTTATGTGACTGTCATGTTCGCAAATCACAATAAAGGCAACAATAGCTATCAGTCCGGTCTTTAACTCGACATTTTCCTCTTTTGTTTTTATGATAATTGCATTTTATACTTTGGAAAAGAACCCCTTAATTTCATTAAAAAACTTGTATATTTCTTTCATAAATTAGACAATTAAACAAATTGTCTTATTGATAATACGTTATTTGATTGTCGTATTGTATAAATGAATGTTTAACTCTATTATAACTTGATTCTAATGTTCTAGCATTGCACATTCAAGTACAAAAAGATAAATATAAACTTTTACTTGTTTGCTTACCCGTCTATATTTATAATAGAACAAATTTCTATTTCGATTTTCTAAATATTATTGTCTATTGCATTAGCCTAAGCAAATCATTTATAATTAAAAAGAAAGAACTCTAACAATAAATTTACTTGACTTCTTTGACAATAGCCAAAAATAATTTTTATTTCAAAATACATCTAAATGTTATATATTTATAGTGCATTTATAACCGTAAAATATAGCTTCTAATTTAAAATACAACATTTGAAATGTGACATGTAGTGCATTTACAACAAGCACTTAGAAAATAATAAAACTTAATATAAATTGTACCTCTCATTAAACATCTTAAAATTAGTACTGGTTTATATTTATCAATTACTAATAGAATATTAAGTATCGCGCTAAATTTACAAAATTTGATGCACGATCATGCTACCAGGTCAATAACATGCCTATAATTTGTTTAGTTTCTATTTAATTTGATAAAATATTAAAATTATTAAATTAATCAATTATTTCCACTTAAACACAAAATAGATTTGTATTCAACGTTGAATTAGTCAAACTTTTGTTTTTTTGTTTTTTTCTTAAAACCGGACTCAGTCAGACGTGCAAGTATTGACCGCTTGTGAAACTGCACTTCTCCAGTTTCTGGAAAAAAAACAGGGGTCTGAGCGCATTACGGACATGACAGTGGTCCCCTCGGGTTAATTCGTTTTCATACAGTGACGTGAGCGGATGTTATCAATCCCTTGAAAAAAGGACCTGCATTCAATGCCCATAATACATACGTTATTCCAGTGGTTTGAAAACGGTCCGGTCCAAACTCGGCCGGTCCACAGTTCGCACGGTCCATATGTTGGGACAGGTCTCATGAGTTCAACTGTCTGGGTTACACGGGTTCGGTTTTTGTGGTTGGCCCAAATCTGTGGATAACCCTTGGTTCCAAATTTGCACGGTCCAGTCCGATTCTAGGTCCGGTCTGATCCGGGTCTTAGGTCCGGTCCTGGTTCGGATCTGGTTCTGTTTTTTTTCTTTTTTATTGGTTGCTCTACGCTTCTGCCTCTGCCTGGATTTGTCTCTGGCTGGCGTTGAAATTTTTTTTTTCCAACTCAACAAGTTTGAATTTTTAAAAAAATTTGAATTTGCTACAGTAGTACGTGTCTGGTCCAGTTTTGCAGGGGTCCGGGGGGTTTAGGCGGGTTGGAACGGGTCTGGTCCGATCTGGCGCTGATTAGGACAGTTCGGGTTTGCAAGGGTTTGGGCAGGTTAGGACGGTCTGGCGCGGGTCGTGTTCGGGTTGGAGGGGTTTAGGCGGGTCTGGCACAGGTCCGGGCGGGTTGGGTCCGGGTTTGGTCTGGTCCAGTCCGGTCCTACACAGTTCCACGGGTTCCCACGGTCCGGTCCAACACGGTTCTAGCATAAAAAATTGAACCCAACCCTTGCTAGACCCGTTCCTAGCAAATAGACAGTCCGGTCCGAGTTTGGGGCACAGCCGAGGCAGTCCGGGTCCAATCCAAGGGTTGGCCGATCCATGACTACATTATTCTACCCTTGAACGGAATTAAATCATAAATCCAAGGGCCTACATTTTTATTAATATTCAAAGTTAATTATAAATTAATAATTATACCCACGTTAGCTAGGTAATTTTAAAAATGTCCAAACCGGTCATTTAATGGCCGGTCCATTTTTTTCTCAATTGGCCATTAAATGGCCGGTTCTTTTTTTTCTGTTTCAGACTCTATAAATATTAATATTTCTCTTTCGTCCCTATCACAACACTCAACTCACATAAGAGAAAGAGAGGAAGGGAAAGAGAGTAAAAGAAGACGATTTTTAAGGCGATTTCTCAAGGGCCAAAAGTATGAACAATAGCAACTGAGGTAGGTCGTCCTATCGTCTGTTGTGACTGATCCAGATCCGGAAATATCGGACTAGGAGTTTGTTCCATGTACTTTCAAGGCTCGTTCTAAGAAGTAGAATTATTAGGATTTAAAATTTGGATGCATTTGAGCTGGATCCTAAGAAGTAATATTATTTTAGTTTGATGAATTAGGGTTGTAAAATTTTTGAGTTAATATATTGACAAACATGATGTTTCTCTACATTTGAATATGGTAAAAAATAGTAAAGTTATAAAAACTTACATTCAACTAGCTCATAATTTAGTCTTAATAAAGTTCACACAAATAAAAGCAATTTAATTGTTTTGAAAGCAGCATCTAAATAAACAAGTTCACTACATGCATCAAATAAGAAGAATTTAAATCACCTATTACTACTATGTCTAAAATTAAATCTGAGAAATCGACCAGTTGTAGAAGATGGCCTACCAGATAGCTCTCCTTGGCTTTCAGATGCCCCTGCTTGGCTTCCAAATGCCCTTGTACGCCTACTAGTTGACCTCCTTGATTAGCTTCCAGATTGCTCTCCTTGCACCCCAACCGCCTCTCCTCTTATGGCAACTGCCTCTCCATTGTTTCTGCAAACATAGTAGATGCAGCTAACGGCTTGTAGCTGTGCTTTGTTGTGACCCTTGTGACCCATAAGCCTATGCGATAACTCGCCCATTTTTTGCCGTATTTGCTGCGTTTCTGGCCTCTGCATCGCATTTTGTTACTTAGTAAGTTGGTCTAAATTGAAAAGAAATATAATTTTTGATAAATGTTAAATACCTCTTCGATTCCTGTCAGTAGTGAACAGCGAGCCTGATGCCTCATTCGCCTACCTTGCATTTCATCCATGGTTATTACATGACGGGTGTGTTTTCTCCTCCCAACCCTAATTATGGCCTTGATAGAAAAAATTCTAGGTTCATTACAAGTAGGTCATTCTTTCATATTGTCAAAAGAAACAAACACTCCACTCCAGGTACTTTCAAGATAGTTCAGAGTATATCAGTCGGCAACAAATTGGTCCTCGCTTCAGTTTCGTTCACGACAAACTGCTAAGACATGAGCGACATCTGCATGTACATTCTATTTTGTTGCCGGGTTCGCGTGTCACAATATACTGGAACTCACTATGAATAATGTCCATCCTTCCATTGTCGTCGCGGGTAACTGGAACGTACTCATTTGGGGATGAAACTTGGTACTGACTTTCGGCCTACGTATAAGGGACCAAATGCATTTCTGCAGCTTTGGTCCAGCGTTTTATGATCTTTTGCAAAACTCGGTCAGAAAATATATAATTTGCATCTCTTAAGTCCATTGCTCGCTTCCGCCACTCAACAAATCATTTGTTGCACTTGTATAACGTATCATCTACTATGGCAGCAACATGCATTCTACGGCTGACCCGGAAGACATTGTTGAGCGACTCAGAGTCGTTTTTTGTCATGATACCAAATCGGTATTCTCCATCACAGGTTTAGAAAATCTTCTCTTAATTAGACGGCTCCATCACATCATTAGGACGTACTTTGCCCACATTCTTTAAAAATGCATTACACTTTGAATTTAGCTGCACAAAAACAAAAATGTGTTACTTTATTTTCAGAATAGTCTTGTAAAATAATTAAATAAAATGTTATAAATTAGACATACCACAACAAACTCTTCGAATATCTCTTTCGACCTTCTTGGCTTCTTCTTCCTGGCTCCTTGTCTGAACCTCCATCCGATCCCCTTGTCTTTTCCACAATTCTGGACCAGGTTGTCAGCAACATGCTGCATACAAAACATGTGCACAAAAAGATATGGAGACCATACGTATTTTACTATCAGTGCATATTTGATTCCCCTATGCTAGTCAGATATAACACAGACGAATTTATCATATCCAAACACTTCATTCATCAACCACTGCAAAAAAAATGACCGGTTCTAATTTTATTCCAAACCGGCCAATAAATGACCGGTTCTAATTTCAATCTTGGCCGGACATTTTTTGGCCGGTTTGGACATTTTAAAAAAACCCATCAAAGCCGGATATAATTATTAATTTGTATTTAATTTGGATATTAATAAAAATGTTGAGATTAGTCGTTAGCGGTGACTAAACCGTCACATATTTTTCTAACTAATTGATCAATTATTCTCGATTATGAATAATTATTTTTGATTAATTGTTTGGTAGTACCCTGTCCGTCCGACAAGCGCATACCATTATTTAGAACATTGTTCTATTGATAAACATGAAAACGGTTAATTGTTGTCATTGGCAAATTACTGTCATTGGAAAAACAAGAGGACGGTTAAATATTAATTAACATATTTTTTTGGAAAAAAAATCGCTATATTTTTTAGATAGGTACATAGTTGTTATTTTTTATTGTTAAAAAACATCGATTTTGTAAGTATTTAAAACTATATTGAAAATTTTTCAATAAAATATAAAATTTTATTTTCAAGCACATTTATGAAGATTATGTTGATCTGTTCGGATCGATTTTTTGAACTTTGAAGACGGATATAATGAATTTGATCCATGTTGAGACATTAAAGACGCGAGAAATCTTAACTCTCATCATTCTAAAAATGTACAATTTGATTTACAAATGCATTTTCATACGATATTGAACGGTTCAGACCGTCTATTTAGATTTTGTAAATAGAGATACTTTTTTGATAAAAATCACGAAGCCCGTTTCATGTAATGGAGATATTGTTATGCCGTATAGTCTCACTCTAGATCTATTTTAGTTTTTTTAAAGGGGGAATTACACGTATACTCCTTAAAAATTTCAAAATTCCATATTTCAATTTCTAGATTTTTAAAATTCACAAATTTATCTATTTTATTGTCTTTTATGTTAAAACTCTTTTTAAATTTATAAAATATCCATTTTATATTTGATTGAAAGCATGAAAAAAGTATAGCTAGTTTAAGAAAAATATCATTCTTATAAGATACTCATTATACTCTTTATCTTTTTATAAAATACATATTTTGTCCTCGAAAATTGGATCCCCATTATTTCCTTTACCCCTTATAATATACCCATTTTGCTCTCGAAAACCGATCAAATATAAGATCTACTTATTTCTTAAACAAGCTACAATTTTTTTATGATTTTAATAAAGTGTAAATGGATATTTTATAATTTAAAATGAGCCTGAACATAAAAGACAACAAAGGGGAAATTGGGAGAAGGTATGCACCTTGAAGGAAAATGGAGGGCTCGGTATAATTGATCTCAACCGACAAAATGATGCTGTACTTACTAAATGGCTTTGGAGGATTGAATCAAGCATAGATGGTCTGTGGCCTCGCACAATTTATTCTTTACACGACATCTCTAGTCCGGATCAGTTGGTATCCCTATGGCCCGAAGCCTCCTTTGTTAATAAGCTAGCGGCATTGCTGGATTTTTATATCAACTTGGTGAGATCCGAGGGAGGATTACGAGAAGGAGATGAGCACAATCGAGACAATTTACATGTGCTCCGGCATACCATACAATGCACCAAATGGGTATGTCAGCAACACATGCTTTACTATGGAAGATAAAGGTGCCAATGAAGGTAATAATTTTCATTTGGCAAATGCTAGATAATAAAATTCTTACACAGCAGGTATTCAGCAAAAGGGGATGCGCGGTCACAGCGGGGTGTCACCTATGCTCAATAAACATGGTGGAAACAAGGAATCACTTGCTATGGGACTGTAACTACGATTTGCGATTCTGGAGAGGATTGTCAGTGCAGTACAATTTCTCAATCCACAGAGGAAGAGATATTCGAAGGATTTGGTTACTGGTAAGACATGACTTGTCTCGACTCTGGAAAAAACTTTGGGATGTGGTTTGGGCAGCGGGAGCCTGGGCCCTGTGGAGAGAAAGCAATAGAAAACTTTTCTCGAGCATCCGAAAAGAAGTACTCCGCCTGATATGTGATACGTCAATAGAAATAAAGAGATGGCTAAAGAACGCCTAGTGTAGACACGACTAGGGCTGAATTGCTGACCAGTTGTGGTTGGAATTCCTGTAAAAATGTATAGAATAAGGATTAATTTTTATACCTAGGATCATTTGTAATTAACTTTTTATCAATATATATGTCAGTGATAATTTACCACTGACCATAAAAAAAAAAAAAAGACAACAAAATGGATAAATTTGTGAATTTTAGAAGTTTAGTGGGAGAAATACGTAAGTTTAGAGTTTAGAGGGGAAATGTGTAATTTCGAAAGTTTTGAGGGTATACATGAAATTCCCCTTTTCTAAATGGTGCAGATAAAAGAATGTCAAAATAATTTTATCTCGCTTTTAATGTTTGAAGAGTAGTTGGTGGCTTGGTGCCAAAGCGCATGAAGGGGAGCCTGAGACCGCAAAGGCAGAACTGTACTTGTACCTTTAATATCATTTTTCTTAAACATCTCCAGTACATATTAACTGGAGGTATCCAGTTTCAGGTTGTCATGACTCATGAGTCATGATCAACAACAGTTTGTTTACCAAAACGGGGGTCTGAGAGATGGTTACTATTAGAACCATCAGTCAAATACTGCTGGAGGAAAAATTGGATGGACGTAATCCGTTTTTATCGACTTTTGAAGAAAAGAAATTAAATTTGTCGTTACATTAAATGCTTCTGTTATCAGTGTCAATGAATCAAATGTGCCAGGTCCGACCCAAACTGTAATTTGGAAAATTTATTCCATTCGACGACCCATACAACATCTTCACTTTGCTTCCTATGTTTTTATGAAGAGAGCGACCAACAGTTTTCAATCTTTATTTTTTCAAATATATATCGTTGTAATGATTTATCAAACAATGATTTCGGTTTCAAAAAAGAAACAAAAATCTGATATTTATGTTATCGTAACATACGCTTATACTATTACGACATATATTTATATTACCAGTTTACCACAAAATTATACTATTGAAAGTGGAAAATAAGGAAGCTATTTTGTTAAGGAACTTAGACTGGTGTTCATATTTGAACAAAATGTTTATACTATTACGGCAAAGTATTCATATTATTACATTATGTGTTTATTTTAAAGAAAGTTGACGATAATAAAATTGTTAAAAAATCTAGATTGGTGATTGTACTTTTGAACCAGGTATTTATGTGTTTTTATGGTAATTACTAAATTTTTTTGTATATGAATCTATATAGTCACCAAATCTTTTGCACATTAATTGTGGATGTTCAAAATCTCCAAAAAAAAAAAGAGTAAGAAATAATGTTGAAATTTTAATGCTGTTTAAAAAAATAAAAAGGCATGAAATAAATATGTGTTAAAAAGAAAAAAGACAGAAAGACGAATAAATATACTTACTAAAAACGAAAACAAGAGCGTCTACAAGCCAAGCAGGGCCATCTGGAGCCCAGGCCGGTCCATCTACAAGCCAAGCAGCGCCATCTGGAGCCCAGGCCGGCCCATCTAGTGAGCAACCAGAGTCATTTGGTAGACCATCTCGTAGGGCATCTTTCGCAAGTGGTTTATTTCGGAGATTAAATTTTAGACGTAGCAATAATAGGTGATTTGTATGCATGTTGTAAAAAGTGTGTGGACTCTATTTGCAATTTGTGTGTACTTTATTATTTTGTACGAAACTCAGAAATGAAATATTTGACTCTAATAGAAATCACCTAAAACAAAAATAATGCGGTTTAAAAAAAAAAAAAAAGTACCAAGCCGGCCAGAAAATGGCCGGCTTAGGGAGGGAGTAAGTCGGCTATTTTTTGACCGGCTTGGGTATTTTTCGATATTGGGTCCGATTCTGGGCATAATTAATAATTTGTATTAAACTTTGGATATTAATAAAAATGTCGGGAGAGCGACCAACAGTTTTCAATCTTTATTTTTCAAATATATATCGTTGTAATGATTTATCAAACAATGATTTTTCAAAAAAGAAACAAAAATCTGATATTTATGTTATCGTAACATACGCTTATACTATTACGACATATATTTATATTGAGGATGGTTCAAATGCCTCCATTTTTTGTGCCTCCACCATGCCTCCATTTTTTAAAACTTTAATAACTCAAAATTTAAAACTTAAAAGTCAAAATAAAACCGTTAGATATGATCTACGTCATTTTATCTATGTGCTCATAAAAAATTATCACATTTTGATTTTGTTTTTATGTGAATCAATAAGTTGAAAAATCAAGTCTAGAAATTATCCATATTAGTACGTTTTTTTACAAGCTCTTGATGGCAACCAAAACAAAATTGAAATGCCATAATTTTTTACACGTGCATAGATAAAATGATGTAGATCATATCCAACGATTTTATTTTGACTTTTAAGTTTTAAATTTTGAGTTATTAAAGTTTTTAAAAATGAAGGCATGGTGGAAGCATGAAAAATGGAGACATTTGAACCCTCATTTATATTATTAGTTTACCACAACATTATACTAGTGAAAGTGGAAAATAAGGAAGCTATTTTGTTAAGGAACTTAGACTGGTGTTCATATTTGAACAAAATGTTTATACTATTTTAAAGAAAGTTGACGATAATAAAATTGTTAAAAAATCTAGATTGGTGATTGTACTTTTGAACCAGGTATTTATGTGTTTTTATGGTAATTACTAAATATTTTTGTATATGAATCTATCATTCTATCACCAAATCTTTTGCACATTAATTGTGGATGTTCAAAATCTCCAAAAAAAAAAAAAAGAGTAAGAAATAATGTTGAAATTTTAGGATGCTGTTTAAAAAAATAAAAAGACATGAAAGAAATATGTGTTAAAAAGAAAAAAAAGACAGAAAGACGAATAAATATACTTATTTCTCTTTTTTGGTAAGAAGTTTTCTCTGTGTTTTTTTTTAAACTCGGTGGACATCTTTATTTTAAAATCGTCCGAAAACAGAAAGAAACAAGACATGTCTTCGACTTTTATTTTATTTTATTTTATAATTTGATGATACGATATTTTGTTTGTTTGGGAGAAGATATCATTTTTTTTAGTACAAAATGAAAAATCCTTGTTAGACAAAGGCTGAGAGTTGATTGCTTATTTCATGCTTTCCATATATACAATACAGCTCTGCAATCAACCGATTAATTAATTAATTAATTAATGGGAATGCATGGGGCCGTTCGGCAACAAGGGATTAAGCCTCCTTAAGACTTAATCCGCTTTCTTTAGCTTCCTTAGCCGTTTAATTCTGCCGAACACCAGTTTCTTAGTACAGATTAAGATTACCTCATTTTGTCTCCTTTTATCCGGATCTTAATTTTCTGCTCGGACCTTAAGACACCTATACCCCTTTCTTTTAGCTTTCTTAGCTTTCACTTACGGATTAAGACAACCGAACATCAGTTCTTTAGTGCTCCTTAATCTCTTAATTTTTCGCTTTTCGGCGGGCATGCAGAGACCTTTGATGTGACATGTCATTGTTTTGGAATTTGTGATTTGTGGATTTTGGATTTTAATTTTCAAGATATGCTACAGTATTTATTTTGACTTGGAACGGAGAGGGGATTGCTAATGCCCAATTATAATTTTTTTAATTTTTAAATCAGTTGCTTCTACTAAATTTGTATATTTTTGTGACGTTGATTGCTAACATGTTTACAAATAAAATATAATAACTATAGAGAGATTTTAATCGAATTATCCTGTATATCACGTAGGAAAATTAATCAATACCTAATTAAGTAACCGCAAAAAGAAAAAAAAAAGGAGGAAAAAGAATCTGAGAAAATGGTTGTCATTTTTAACATAATGGCTACAATTGCTGAATTTTTTATTTTTAAAAATATTAATACATAATGATGGATGTTTTTTTTTTTTTTTCAATGCATTTGAAGTAATCAAATCATCGTTCCAATTCCTTTAAGCAATTTGTATCCATATTTAAAACTTAACATCAAAAATGCCGAATATGCGTACAAATTTTAAGAAATTTATTCAGTTTCCTAAAATGTCTGACGGAAGCGAATATTGATTAGATTCAGATGTCTTCCTGTCTTCCATGACATAAAAAAAATAGTTATTTTTATCATTTACAAAATATTTAGCACATTTAAAAAAAAAAAAATTCTGCTGCAATTTCCCCAAATTCTCCGCTGAGGCGCCTGAGCAAAGTGCAAACACTTTCTGTCTCTCCAGTAATATTTTATTCTGCTATGTTAAGATACGATCTTCAGATTTGACAGGTCAGATGATGTTATATATGCTATGCTATGCGGCATTGTCTCCAGTTCAAAATAAATTGTAAAATGCTAGTGGTTAAGAATCAAATGTAGGATAAGAATCAAATATTTTATAAACGGCGTTTTGGAGATGGATAAAATCTGCTGTTATTCCAAAGATGATACGAGGAGCAGCAAAAGTTTTAATGGAATTTTAAAAGAGCTGATATGTAATACTAAAGTTTTTTTTGGTTGAGTAAATATTGGAGGTCAAGTTATCTAATTATTTAGAGCAAAGTTAGAGTGTGATGTGTTCATTAAGAAGGCTTGGTGAGCACAACTTCAAAAGTATATTGAATTGACTTCAAACGGCGAATCTAAACTGTTGAAATTCATGTACTTATTTGCTACAAGGTCAAAGAAATGATGAAAAATTAATAAAAAATTAAAAAGTTTCCAATTTATTAATAGAAAATTAAAAAGTGAAAACACGATGGAGATAATGACTAGCGAGACAGATGATGGTTATCTTAGCGTAACAATCTGTAACAAGCAAGCCTTTTCTCCAAGTATATGAGAGATTTAGGCTCTTAACAGGCCTTGATACACGTTATAAACTATGTTAAACTTTTTCTTTTTTTATCACATGAACTAGACCTTCAAACTATAGAGTCAAATATAAATGAAGATTAAGCATATAACTTTTTTATGTTGCGAATGATAATTAATTTTACAATACTCATAACATTTTACCCTAAATTATAAACAAAATTACTTATGAATAATTTTTTTTAAAAATAAATAAGGGTCAATTCACTACTAGAATATCCGCATTTTCCATGGGGAGGAAAATGGCTTTTTCCATGGGCTTCCGCATGGAAAAAGCCCAAAAATAGCTTTTTCCATGCGCTGCCCATGGAAAAAGGGCCGTCGCAAATACCCTCGTTGGAAATAGTCAGTATTTCCAACGGGGCCCTTGGAAATACCTGATTCCGACGTTTTCCATGAGGTGGCTCATGGAAAAAGGGCGCATGGAAAAACTTTCGAACTTGGCCACCGTCTGGATTATTTCCAAGGGGAGCATCGGTGGGGCCCACCTTAGTTTTTCCAAGGGGATCAAACGAGGGACCCACCGAGTATTTCCAAGGGAGGGAGCGTGGGTCCCACCTGTCTATTTCCAAGGAAGACGCCCGAGTATTTCCATGGCAATCTACGTGGGACCCACTTGAGTATTTCCATGGGCAATTTACGTGGGACCCACTCCAGCATTTCCATGGCCATTGAAAGTGGGCCCACCTGGTCAGATCTGGGCGCTATTATTTCCTTGGATATACCCACGGAAATACTGACCTCCTTTTTTTGATACCAGAATGCCCACATATGAACAATCCTCCCTGTACCGACCCAGTACCGACCCGTTTACATTCCCCAATTCCTATTCAGCCAAATTAACAAACACATTGAAATATAGAGAAAAAAATATGTAATTAACATTAATCAACATAGTATAATCATCATACGTTGTACCAAAATGCCAAAAAGCATTACAAAAATCAGTACTAAATTGCAAGAACTTGTACAACACATTGTCCCAAAATATACCCACCACCCATTAACGCAAATTTACAAAAAAAAAATTACCCCAAGGATGTTCATATGTTAGAACTTCTAGATCCTCTATTATGCCTAATGAAGATTTTGTCCAGACTAGAAAAGCGGTTGATGTTAAGAAAATATGTTGTGCTCTATCAAGCAATTGTCCAGTAAACATCCATGTGGAATTATCGAGTCTGTCACCTACAATATTAAGAAAATAAATCATGAGAATTATATTATTATTATTAGCTTGGATATGCATTTTGCAAAAATGTGAAAAGTTACTAAAAATTGTACTCTACCTTGCTGCTGTTTATCATGGACGATGGTTAGTTTTGCTATCTAATAAATCTACTGATAAATACTATCTAATAAATCTACTGATAAAGTGTTTCTATCATTTCTGTCTTCACTGCATGGTATCCTACACTCCCACTAACCCTTGTTCTTCTCCTCAATTGCTGTTTTTTTTTTTCTTCCTTTGGTTTATCATTCCGTAATATGTGAACTTCCCTGCTAAGACTATCTACACATATTTTTGTTTGTTAGATTAAATGATAAGACACTTTAATAACCCTTAGTCTGGTTAGATTATTATTATAAATATATACACTTTAGTTTATAATTAGCTAATTGGTACAAATTCATTCTGTACCAGTTGCACCAATTAGTATCGATTCTAACAAGTACCATGCGGTCGTACCAGTACCAACTGATATGTACCAGTATCAAGTATGAAAAAAACCAAATGTTGCCAACTAAGAATCAAATTGAAATTTTAACAAATCAAATCATAAACTTATTGTAATACATAAATAATTGAAATTGTCCTTTATAGTGGAAGTCTAGTCTTTATTTATTTATTTTTAAGTTCCAACAAAACTGTAAATTTACTTCTGTTCAAACTTGCAAAGATGATTGATAAAAGAGAAGCAAGAAAGCATTCTAAACCTGGTAAGGCTACTTACTGGTACGTTTAGATCAGTACCAGTTGCTCTTTAAGAAGTCAAATGCTAAGGGTCTTATTGTAACAGTAACCTAAAAAAAAGAAAAAAAAGTGTTATAGCCTAAATAAAAGAAGTCATAATTGTTACGAGAACTCTAAAAATTATACAACGATAGAAATAAAATTTGGCAAAAAAGAACTTCACTGTAACAATACTAAGAGTCCAAATGCTGACAACTGTCAAATTTAGAAATAGGACCTTTTAATCTTTCACAATTGCACATGTATCATTTTTCATGCATAGTTGGATCAAAACAAGCCTATACAATTAGGGCACGATTTCATCTATTGAAACAAATTCAAACAAAAAAATAAAAGGAATACTTCAGCAGAAAAAAAAAAAACTAAAAATAATTCAATCACTAAACAGAAAAAATTCTATAGAAGCTATAGAATTAGAAAAAAAATTGAGTAAAAATATAAATTGACACAATAAATAAACAGAAAAAATGCAAGAATTACGCACAAAAACTCCAAAAATAAAGGAAAAAGAGGGAAAAAAACGGCTCCCCATCAAACTGAATGTCAATATAGAAAATTTCTGTGTGAACTTCTCTAATGGCTGTAATTTTCATAAGAATTCAATAAATGATTGGTGCAAATGCTCACAAGTCATGCAATCACCATAAAAAGATAAAACACAACAAATTTACCGTAAAAAGCAGTTTAAAGGTTGAAAATTTCAAAAGGGGGGCTGCATATGATAGAACAGTTCAACAGCATTTTTGTGCTTTTACCATGTGCAAATCCTCCATGACATATATACTTGCCACTCGGCTTGAGATCAGCAAGGAACGGGACCTTATCACTGATCTTCTGAAAATCATCTAGTGTCAATTTCAAGCCCACAGATCTGAATAAACAAAGGCAATTGTTAAATGCAACCTAGGAAAGAATAATTAGATACAGTCCTACGAAACAAAAAATATGAGCTACATCCATTCAGGGCAAATGAGTAATATGACTGATCTTCTCCAGTACCTTATCTATCCCTAATATCACCCTTGTTTGAGAAGCAAATGAATGACAGGTAGGTTGAGCATCTTTCAAGAACATGAGGAATGAAGAGTATCTGTAAAAACATCTGTTTGGATATGCATGATTATTTTTGGCAGGGCTATGCTAATCTGAGCATTAGAATGGTCAGCATAAATTTGGGCTATCAGCACTTGATGTGTGCTCAAGTTGCGGTCACATGTTCTCCAATTTTCTTGGCAACTAAGTCTGTACCAATCATTTATCAGAGCCAGTGTGTTTTATTTTGCGGACATACCTGCCATCTAATTTTGAGTTCCATATCAGTACACGATTTAAACAGACTACACAATTCATTAATCAATTTCTGAAAATTCATTAATCGATTTCAGATTTTTCGTAATATTCTCGATTCAACAATTCAACAATTCATAGCATAAAAATTAAGGATGAACAAGAAGTGGGGGCTCAGCCCACATACCATTAATAACCACATAACAAGGAAATCAAACACAAAGGGCTAAATCCTAAATTTCTTCAACAATTCATAACCTAAATTTCAAGGTCATCAAGCAATTCGAGCCCCAATCAAGCAATTCACAAAGGCGCAGATTTAACTCAACACGAGTTCAGATTTCAAGCCTTCCAAGGCACCACAGAGAAGAAAAAAGAAATGAGCAAGGAGGCCTTACAAGGGTCTGTGCTAAATGACGGGGCGCGTCTATGCGGGGCTGAAGCTGACGGGCGCGCATCTGTGCTGGGGTCGGGGTATGAGGCGAAAGAGCGAGAGATCGAGAGAGAGATGGTGCATTTGTGCTGGCGCCGATCTGAGGCGAGAGAGCGAGAGAGAGATGGTGTCCCGGTGCGATCTGGGAGAAGGTGCGGATTGAATGAGATGAGGGAGATCTGAGCGGGTTTGGGAGGATTAGATCTAAGAGGAGAAGAAAGGAAGCGAGACGAGGCTGAGCGTGGATTTGAGAGTGAGAGGGAACCGAAATTTTCTTAAAAGTGAGAGAACTTTTTTGAGAGGGAATTGAAGGAGGGAAGTGAAAAATTTAGGGTTTTGGCGCTTAGGTTTGGTTTTTTAGGAGAGTTCATGGAGGAGAGGAGGGAAATAAATCTGCTGTGATTCTGAAGAATCACAGGGACTCTGCAATTCCCAATCCACCCATTAATATATTTTGAGATTCGTGTATATAAACTATTTGTTTCTGAGATTCGTGCTTGAAGAGAAATGAATAGATAGATTGAGAATTTCAGAGTCCCTGTGATTCTTCGGAATCACAGCAGATTTATTTCCAGGAGAGGAGAAGTGGAGGAATCTCGTTAAGTCCAGAGAGTAAAAATAAAAGGAGTTTGTATTGCATATATTGGGAGAATTCATAAACTCTGTGGTAACATAATTTTTGTGTTTAGATCGGGGCTGTTTGATCATCATTACATATGAATATTAAAGAATCTTGTGCATCACTTAATGTCAGATCTAAACAGAAAAATTATGTTACCTCAGAGAATAGGGACTCCCTACCCACAACATCTAAAATGAAGACATCAGGACCATTCGTTAACTATCAGACCACTCAGAACTTGATATTTACTAATTAGATAATGCATGTACAACAAATAATATAAAAAAATTCCAAAAAAATAAAAATTAAATTATTCACAGTTTCTATGGTGAAATCATACATATAATTGTCCATTTTATAGACTTTCATCATTATTTGTCCCTTCAAATTTAACAAATATCTGCGAACCGTTCATTTTTACATGAACGATCGACGGTCGATCTGTAATGAAATGATTTCAATTTTTTTTGGAAGTGATCTAAGAAATATATTGAATGTAACCAACACATAAGTTATGAAGTTTAATTATATTTGAGCTTCGATCCAATATGAAGTATTTATAGCCCTTCGATGTTTCAATATTCTGTCGACTCGATGGATAGGTAAATAAAATTATTTTTTTATCAAAATTTGCTGCAAGAATATATATGCAGTGCTCTTTCATATCAACGGTTCCGATCGCCCGACGGACGACGTGTGTACGTGCGCCTTCATTAACTCACAAAGCAAGAGTTTATGTTTCATAAGACATAAACTCTTGCTTTGTGAGTTAATGAAGGCGCACGTACACACGTCGTCCGTCGGGCGATCGGAACCGTTGAAATGAAAGAGCACTGCATATATATTCTTGCAGCAAATTTTGATGAAATTTTATTTTTATTTACCTATCCATCGAGTCGACGGAATATCGAAACATCGAAGGGCTATAAATAATTCATGTTGGATCGAAGCTCGGACATAATAAAACTTCATAATTTTTAGTTTGATTACGTTCAATATTTTCCCTTGATCATTTCAAAATAAATTTGGAATCATTTCATTGCAGATCGACCGTCGATCGCTCACGTAAAAATGAACGGTTCGCAAATATTTACTAAATTTGAAAGGACAAATAATCATGAAAATCTATAAAATTTACAATTATAAGTATAATTTGGTCATAAAAAGTGTAACAAATTTAAAAATATATTTCTTGAAATTTTCATATTATTTTCAGTAAATGCATTAACTAATTTGTAAATATGTAAATCTGAACCGTTCGATTGAAAATGTGCGGTCCTGATGTCTTCATTTAAGAGGTTGTGGGTAGGGAGTCTCTATTCTCTGAGGTAGCATAATATTTTTGTTTAGATCCGAACCTAGGCGATGCACAGGATCCTTTAATATTCGTGCGTAATTATAATCAGACGGCTCCGATCTAAACACAAATATTATATTACCTCAGAGTATATGAATTGGTGGGTAGGTCTCCAGCGCAATACAAAGCCCCTTCTCCTCTCAGCCTCTCTGGACTTTGAGCATTTTTTTTCCATCTGAACCGAGCATAAGCCATAAGCGGCGCCAAAACCCTAAATTTTCGGTTCCCTCCTTCAATTCCCTCTTCATTTTAGAAAATTTCGGTTCCCTCCTTCAATTCCCTCTTCATTTTAGAAAATTTCGGTTCCCTCACCAACTCTCCAGCAAAGAACCCAAAATCCTAACTCGCAAATCACCCCGCTCAGCCTCGTCTCTCTTCCTTTCTTCTCCTCTTAGATCCGATCCTCCCAAACCCGCTCAGATCTCCCTCAACTCATTCGTTTCTCTCTCTCCTCGACTCCTCCCCCCTTTTTCCCGCCACTTCATATTCTGATCGGCCGCTGCGATTGAAGAAACCACTGCTCCCAAGGTTGATTTTTGGCCGGATCAAACTAACAATCAAGTCTGACAGTGCTCCAGTAGAGTGTCCGGGCCTCAAAATTGCAAGAAGTATATGTTTTTCTGGAAACCTATCTTTTATTTTATTTTTTTATGCTTCCTGTAGCTTAATCGAGTTGAATTGCATCATGAGTCAAATTTTGAGTTTGAATTTGGACTGCCTGCTCTCTGTTATCTGCCCCGTATATTCCAAATTGGCCCCAATTCCTCAGCTGGCCTGGTTTCTCATATTCTTTTAGAATTGCTATGACATGTTAGAAATCAGTAAGCATTTGCATTTATGTATGTCCCTTGTTTGCTTACAACCTAACTAGTTAAAAACTTTATTTTAGGCAATTAATAATGCGGTACACTAGAAATCTTGTGGTTATGGGAGCACGGATTCATCGGGTGGATTGGAGCTCCCTTCCAGACCTTCCAGCACCACCAGCTACCTGCAGGAGGCGCATGGCTTGGTTAAAATCACATGAGAATATCAGACGAGTGTTGATGCGTCTCTGTAATCACCTCAGTAAAAGGTACGTCTTAGCAAGAAATTAAGTGAGATAAATAAGCTCTTAAATATTTTTCTTGATAATGCCATATGTTTGTAATTTAAGCTGCATGAATAAAGCCACGAGTATCACATCTGATGTGGATACATAAATTTCAAAATTCTAAGATTTGGTACGTTTATATGCATATATTTTTACGAAATGTACATAAAAAACAGTTCTTTAAAAATAAATCAATGGAAACTTTTTGTTTAAATATAAGAGTGCTCAAATTTTAAAAAACTGGATATGATATTTTGTATTTGTCATATTATGTTAGATGTAAAGGTCCTCCCAAGGCCTTGTGAATTACAGCATTGATATTTGAATTATAATATAATATATGAAATATTTGGTTCGCCAGCTGTTATGTCATATACATATGCACACATATCATGCATGAATTCATATCAGATACAGTCTGATACATGTATTTAACTTTTCTGGTGTACCTGGGTAGCATACCTTGTAATGGTTAAGATCAAGATCTGTACGAGGGTAGACTTCCTTAATTTTATTTTTGGTTTCCTTTCTCTTATTGGTGCTTTATGGTTGTTAGAATCTAAAATAAACCCATCTGTGATGTGGATAGGAAGTCCCTATACTCTGAGGTAAAATAATATTTCTGTTTAGATCCGACGGTAGCTGATGCATAGATGTGCTGGGCTTATAAGAAAAGAAATTGAAGATTCAATTGGTGACCGAAAAAGCACAATTACAATCAGGTCTCACACACTGGTATGTTCCAATAGATGTGCATGAATGTGATTACTTGTTAGTTTTCCTTTTGGACTTTGATTTTTCTAAGAGTGCCCTTAGATAGTTAGATTTATCACAACAATGTGCAGTACCGTGTACCAACAATTATATGCATGTACCAGCAGCTCTAATGATACGATTGGTTCTTCTTGTAGTTTTAATAGAAACAAATAAGATATATATGCCATAATAGTCTCAAAAAGCACTAATCAAACAAGAACCAACAGATGTATTTATGGTACATGCCAAAAATCACGCGTCATTGCATTTCTTTATTTGTAAGGGACTCATCAAATGGTGTAAATCTAATGGCTCTAGCTGGAAAAGATTCCTCTCAGGTTACTTCTTTGCATTCTTTGCATTTCAAGCAATAGGTTTCTTCAATTGTGATTATCAATTTAATTATTAGGTCAGAATTTGGGATCTAACATCTATTAATTCTTTGCATTTCTCAGGATATTGTGGAAAGATTGGCTAATTAATTGTAGTTTTTGTTATTTGACTTGAAATGGAGCTTCAAAATCTCTTCTTTCATAAATTTCTCTCTATTGCCAAAATCAAAAGTAATTTATAGAATATTATTACGTTGGGGAACTAGAAGATACTTTTGATGGTATTTTGGCCTATATAATTAAAATGCTGGACACTGACATTCTTCTTTACATTTTCAAATAATTTAGTGAAGTTCTTTAAATTTGAATTATATGATCTTTAGTTAATGCTTGGTGCTTAGTCAATGCTTGGGGAAGGTTACCGTACCAGACAAATGCAGGGAAGATGCGAGCAACACTACAATGAGTGGTGGTCGCATGATTAATGAGAATAAGCTACTCTCTAAGAAGAAAAGACTTGCCCTTTCTTGAAAATCTAATTATTTTTTTAATTTCTTGTTGAATTTGGTCTTATGCTCAGATGATAAATCAGCTTTAATTAGAGATAATGGGAAATGTGCACAAATTAGGACAATTGGTTGTGGTTAATTTAGGTGTTCTATTGATGCTGGAATCAAATGGACTGTCATCTTCTATACAGGAAATTCATTAATTTCATGTTTGTCCTTGTTATTTATTTATTTAAACTGGAACAATGAATTTTCTGTTGGTTTTCATATGCATTGGAACTTAATCAAATTATTGTAGAGTCTAGCTGCACATTTGAGATAAAATAAATAAATATTGGTTTTTCAGAGATTTGATTGTGGGCTCACATATGGATAGATTATGCCATTGATATAAATTTGTTTGTTTCGATATTAATTTGTACTACCATTTTGCATCTTAAAAAAATCATTAAACTTGTTGTTGTTGTGAGTTATAATAAAATTCATCATTCAAAAGGAGCCTATGATGATTCCAATTAAGAGTTCTAATTCAATAGTTGTATGTGTGTACAATTATTTTTTGGGTGAATCAATTATTTGTATGCTTCATTTGTATACTTCATTTTAAATATCACAATTGAATATTTGTATGCTGCTGTGATTTAATTTTGTTGAACATTCAAAGGGACATGTCAAATAAACAGAAACGTTGCTGTTTTCAGGAACTTAACTTTTCCAACGGTAGGCTCATGGAAATAACAAATCCAACTATAAAATAATATAAGCTGAATCCATACAACATTTCCAAGAGCATAGTGCTGCAGTATTTCCATGAACCTCTACTATAATATAATATAAACAAACTAACCACAACATTTCCAAGGGTCGCTCATGGAAATAATAGGTCTCACTACTTCCATTTTATTTCCAAGGGTAGCTCATGAGTTATTTCCATGGGCTATCAATAAAATATAGTATTCGGTCTGTTTGGCGGGTCATGGGTCATGCAAAAGTATTTCCAACGGCGGATATGTAACATTTCCAAAGGCAGACATCAGAGATTTCCATGCGCTACTATTTCCATGAGAAAGCCGTTGGAAATGGTTGAGTGTGTCAGAAAACTCGATTTCTTTTCCATGAGCCCTTCCTCCCCTTGGAAATAACATTGCTACGCATGGAAAAAGCGAAAATTCTAGTAGTGATTGACTCCCATTTATTATTAGTGTCTCTGTCTGTGTATATGTCAGCACTGTTAATCAGGAACAAGACTATAAAACAATTTAGTTAGATCTTAAACTCAATAATTATTTTGTAATTGTTTTAGATTATAAGTATGGTTGTACAAACCATCTTCTTTCTAAAAGATATATTTCAATGAAGTTTTGTGATAACACAAACGCCACAAAAGATATATTTCCATGAAGTATTAGAAATAATAATAATAATAACAACAACAACAACAACAACAACAAAAATAAAAATAATAACAAAAATAAAAATAAGAATAAGAATAAGAATAATAAGAATAATAAGAATAATAAGAATAATAATAATAATAATGATAATAATAATAATAATAATAATAATAATAATAATAATAAAAAGTGTTAGGTCAAGCGAGCCACTTGCTCTACCAACTTGTTATCTAAAAAGAATCCTTTTCAATTCTTTTACTTTATATTTTCGACTTATTAGTTATAATGTTTAAAAGATAAGTTAAATCGATAGTATTATTTTTTTCAAAATTTTCAAAAGTAACATGATCACGATGAATTATTACACTCACATGAGAAATACGCTAATAAAAACAAATTTGAGCCAGTAGCATTGATGGACTGTAAATGAATCATTACGGTCATACTATTTTTAGAAATTTTGGAAAAAATGATGACATGAGTTTAATTTATTATTTAAAAAAAATTTAAGTAATAGTTGGAGATCAGGATACCAAACTATTTAACATCCATAAGAGATTCTCCCATCTGAGTTTCGAACCCGTGACCTTTCACACAGAGAACATTGTCTTTGCTACTAGATTAAAAGTTAGTTCTCTTAATTTATTATTTTTAAATGATATGAATAAAAGTCTACATTTTTCTGTTCTCACAACAGTACAATTACAACGTGAATATTTGTATCATATAAATGAGTCCGGCTAGTATGACATCGAGGGTCATATGACACTAACTCTAAAATTGATTGAATAGACTTTAAACGACTAATCCAAACCGTTCAAACCGATTTACTTTATGAGTGAAGCGTTTACATGCAAAAATTTTATATTTTTGAGTTATTTTAGTATCAAATTAAGCGGTAAAAAATGTTGAAAAATGAATGATTAAAATTAACTTAAAAACTCACACATTTGACCGCTTGACTTGATACTAAATAAATTCAAAAAATTATAAATTTTGCATGTAAACGCATAACTAATGAAGTAGATCGGTTTGAACGGTTTGGATTCACCGTTTGAAGTCGATTTGATAGGTTTTGGAGTTGGTGTTATATAAGTTCAAATGACACTGATATTATACTAGCCAGACTGTAAAGTTTTGAATATTCTATATATTTTTTTGTATTGAATATTTGTTGTATATTTACAATCAATGGCTATATCGGTATATATAAAGCTCTAAACTTATTGTACCGTTAATTCCAACGGTAACTTCTTATTTCTCCTAAATTACAATTTTACCCTTTCTCTATTTTAGACCTCTACCTATTGTTATTCTCAACACTCCCCCTCAAGCTAGGATTATAGATATCAATTAATCCTAGCTTGCTTGTTATTTCTTCAAAGGCCTTCGGAATAAGACCCTTTGTAAAAATATCGGCTAATTGGTCTTGGCTCTTCACATAAGGTGTTTCGATTTCCTTGGCTTGAACTTTTTCTCGTATGAAATGACAATCGACTTCGATATGCTTTGTTCTTTCGTGAAACACCGCATTCGAAGCAATATGTCTTGCCGCATTGTTATCACAAAACATCTTCATTGGTTTATCAATTTTGAAGTTCAACTCTTCGAGCAATTGTTTGATCCATGTGAGTTCACTTGCGGTGGATGCCATGGCACGATATTCCGCCTCCGCACTTGATCGTGCCACGACATTTTGCTTCTTGCTTTTCCATGTGACTAAGTTTCCGCCTACAAACGTGCAATAGCCGGTTGTTGATTTTCTATCGAAACTCCCGGCCCAGTCTGCATCGGAATAGCCACACACATCATTAGATTTGTTATTTTTCATCCATATACCCTTTCCGGGTGATTTTTTTAAATATCTCAAAATTCTTTCAATTGCGTCCAAATGCAGTTTTCTTGGTGAATGCATAAATTTACTAATTTGGCTTACCGCAAATGATATATCCGGCCTAGTTACCGTTAGGTAAATTAGTTTACCTACAAGCCGTTGAAATTGGTTAATATTTTCCAATGGTTCTCCATCTTCGGCATTTAGTTTACAATTGCTATCTATGGGTGTTGAGGCCGGTTTGGACCCTAATTTTCCCCTTTCTTTTAAAAGGTCAATAGTATATTTTCTTTGTGAAATAAATAGTCCCTTGGTTGAGTGAGCTATTTCAATTCCTAAAAAGTATTTAAGTTTACCAAGGTCTTTTATTTCAAATTTTTCTTTTAAGTGTTTTTTCACATTATTAATTTTTTCATAATTGTTTCCGGTAATGATTATGTCATCAACATAAACAAGAACAATGGTTGTATCACTATTTTCATGTTTTGAAAATAGTGATGTATCGGATTGGCTTACGTTAAAACCACGAGAAATTAAATATTGAGAGAGTTTTCCATACCATGCCCTTGGAGATTGTTTAAGTCCATAAATTAATTTTTTTAACCTACAAACAAGGTTGAGTAGGGCGAGTTGATCTCCTTGGTGCAACTTCTTCTTCAATATTCTCGTTTTCTTCTTCCTCCTCGACCTCGCTTTGAGAAGTATTGTTATTTTCACCTTCATTTTCTCCTTCTTCGTCATTTCCTACAGCTCTTTGCTCCTCAATTTGATTAGTAGTCATAGGAATGACAAAATCATTTGTACTAGTATGGTTACCAAGCTCATTTTTATTTTCTTTAAAATATGGCTCATTTTCAAAAAAAGTTACATCTCTTGAAATATATAATTTACTATTTATATGATCATAACATTTATAACCCTTTTTTTGAGATGAATATAAAAAAAAAATAGTTTTAATAGAAGTATGGTCTAGTTTATCTCGTTTATTTTGATGTACAAAACATATACATCCAAATATTCTTAAGTGGTTATAATTTATTCTTTTTTTATAAATAATTTCTAATGGACTTTGTTTATTTAGAACAACACTTGGCAATCTATTTATTAAATAAGTTGCGGTTAGTACGACATCCGATCAATAAATTTTTGGAACATTATTTTGAAATAAAAGTGCCCTTTTAATTCCAAGTAAGTGTCGATTTTTTCTTTCGGAAACTCCGTTTTGTTGTGGTGTGTAAACACAAGTAGTTTGATGTATAATTCCTTTATGTTTCAAAAAATTTGAGAAATTTTGATTTACAAACTCCGTTCCATTATCGGTCCTAAGAATCTTAATTTTTGTGTTGTATTGGTTTTCAATTAAATTTGAGAAATCTTGAAAGTGAGAAAAAACTTCACTTTTATTTTTTAAAACACATAAGTATGTTAATCGTGAAAAATCATCTATAAATGTAACAAAATATTTAAAACCATTGTAAGAGTCTACCGGGGCGGGTCCCCAAACATCGGAATGAACAAGTTCAAATATTTTGTTACTTTTAGAATTTGAGATTACAAAAGGAAGTCTCGTATGCTTTGCAAATTTACATACTTCACAATTACTACAATCTAGATTTGGAAAATCAAAAATACTTTTTAAAATTTTATCGGAGGGATGTCCAATTCTTTTATGCCATAAACTTCCCATATCTTGTATTTGTGTGTTGAAATTACATTTTCGGCTATTCAAAAAATAAAGTCCATTTTGAAGAAACCCTTCACCAATTATTTTCTTAGATGTCACGTCTTGAAAAAATACATTTCTAGATGAAAATATAATCTCACAATTTATTTCTTTTGAAATTTTTCCTATAGATAATAAATTAGAGGTGCAATTCTTTACATGTAAAACATGTTTAATTTCTTCGGAGAAGAGCTTGATTGAGCCATAATCACAAATTTCCATTTTTTCACCATTTGCAACATATACATATTCTTGACTTTTGCCCTTTTGATAATTGTACAGTAAATTTTTGTTTCCGGTCATGTGATCGGTTGCACCGGAATCTAAAATCCAATCCAAATTATTTTTGGAGTGTTCTTGATTCAAGTTTCCTAAACTTGTACATTTTATTTTATTGGATTCAAATTTATTTGGTCTTATAGTATTTCGTTTATTTGGTATGACATATACATCTTGGTTTGGGCGTAACCTTGATTTATTTGATTGGGCTTTTAATAAATTTGTAGTTTTAGAAGAACCTGAAGTGGGCTCTGAGGCCTGCTTTAGAAGCCCACTGAGTAAATAAAGGATCTTAGAGAGTTCGGATCTGGTTAATCCTGCAGGGACGGACCCTTCTTCCTTGTGCGTTTTGGGCGAGTCGCCGCTTGGTTTGAGAAAACTCAACAGCGATTCTTCGCTCGTTTGTGCCCTTCCATCAAACTCACCCTTCCTCTTCTCCCCCTTAGGGTTAGTCCACGGATCGCCTCTGCCTTTCTCTTTCCACCATTTCGGTCGGAGATTAGGATGAAGAAACCAACAATTGTTATAGTTGTGGCCCTTTATTTTGCAATTGGTGCATTTTTCGGAATTAATTTTGGAGTTTTCTCGCAGACAGAGGTTCATGAGGAACGAGGTTGAAATCTTACTCTTCCAGGTTTGACTTTGCTCTATTGCTTTTGCTGATTGGTTTTTGCTTCTGATTGGATTTTTCTGGTACGCGGTTCAGTCTTTTTCTGGTATAGATCTGATAAAAAACAGATCTTGGAATTTTGTTGGTATTTATGGTACTGATTTGGAGATTTTGGATGGCTAATTTCAGCCTTTGTATGAATCTGATTTTTTGGGTATTTATGGGTTATTTTGGAACTTTATCGGGTTATTGAGTTATTGGGCTATTATACCATGAACAGAGAGGAAAGGTTTGCTACTTCACAGCTGATTGAATATGAGTCTCAACTAAATCACGGAAGGAGGAAAGCTAATGCTCTGATACCATGTAAAGTTTTGAATATTCTATATATTTTTTTGTATTGAATATTTGTTGTATATTTACAATCAATGGCTATATCGGTATATATAAAGGTCTAAACTTATTGTACCGTTAATTCCAACGGTAACTTCTTATTTCTCCTAAATTACAATTTTACCCTTTCTCTATTTTAGACCTCTACCTATTGTTATTCTCAACACAGACTCCATATAAATCAGTGGTTTTATGTTAGTCCATTGTCTATTATCTGCATATTTTTAATTCAGTAAGAGGAGACAAATATGTCTCATTCTTGCCCATAAAAAGGGAGGATGATTTCACTAACAGATAATGTATATCAATTTAGATGCCGTATCCATTGCCAATTAGCCATTATGTGACAGATCAGTTTAATAATGAACATATGATGTATGGACAGTTAACAATTTGGTGTATTTTTGCTGGAAAAATAAGAAAACAGTAGGATCAGATGATGTATTCAAATATGAATTAAAAAAAAATAAACTAAAAATTCATTATTTCATCTTATACGTAGGAGCAGTACTATAAAATTGAAATTGAAAAGGCTTAATTAGTTGATTGATGTATTTTTATTTTTCATGAGAAGACTTGAAAAATATTAGTACTTGTAAAAATTATGAACTATAAAGGAAACAAAAGGCTAATTTTTTGGCGCTTAATCTGTTTAAAATAAAAATCTGTTAATTTTTGTTTTTAATAAAAAAATAGTTTCAGGAGCTTCAAAATTCGTTTAATCAATATAATCGTTTTCTATTTGCTTTTTTAAAAGGCTGTTCGGCATAGACGGATGTATGTTAGAAGCTTTCATTTGGAGCTTGTTCGGCCAAACACTGTTTGCGTGGGGAAAAAAAATCACTCAAACTTCGCGAATTTCAGCCCACGTGCACAGTGTTTCGGTCATTCAAAAATTCCATTCCCATTCCCGTTCCCGTTCTCTTTAGACGGCCGAACAAGCCCTTTATATGCAGTACTATGGGGGATAAAAAAAACTAGAAATATCAAATATATTTTCTACATCAATCTCTCTCATAGTTTTTTTCTTGTTGAGATGTTTGATCTATGATAAAATAATTAGATAGGAGGAAAATATGTTGTATACTTGTCAATTGTCATTAAGAAAAGTGGTGTTTTTCAGACGAAATATTGCACATTAAATTGTACTGAAAATTTTGTTTTATTTTTATGTTCTTTCAAATTCAAATGTATCAAAACACCCCTTTGTTGAAAAATGGAGTAACCATGAGGCCATGACACTTCAGGCCCTTTTGGGATTATTCAAAGAGTGAGGCTATGGTGCTATGCATAGCACGGATGGCTAGTGTACTACGGCTCAATATGGTACTTTTTAAAATCCTAATGGTCGATCCGAACCGTTCAATGTGATAACCATATGAATATGTACATGCAAACTAAATTTTATATTTTTTCGAATTTTTTTACTATTTTTTTAGATAGGTAGAATTTTGATGGTCCAGAATTTTCAGAAAACACTGATTTTTCTACCTATCTAAAAAAATAGCAAAAAAATTCAAAAAAATATAAAATTTAGTTTGCAAGTACATATTCATATGGATATCACATTGAACGGTTCGGATCGACCGTTATAATTTTAAAAAGTACCATATTGAGCCGTAGTACACTAGCCATTGGTGCTATGCATAGCACCATAGCGTCACTCTTATTCAAAATACTTGCCGTGCCTCTAGACTCTAGTAAATTACAGGACATCCATGAAGGCATTTTTTTCATTTAGTGGAATGGTGGCTGCAAAAATAAAATACATGTCGAACTTGGCAGCTTCGTATTATCAGCCCAGCACAATAAAATGGGCCGGGTCTTTATGCCAGATATTTAAATTTACGGGCCTTAACGGGCCTTGATTTCCTGTCTGGACAAAAGTGCAAAAATGGTTATTCAAATCATGCAAGGGATACACGGGCTTAACTAAAAATGAAAGAAAAATATACAATGGTATCAAGAGAAAAACCACAAGTAACTTTCCCTGTAGCGGGTTTATAACACCAAGCATTGTATATCCACCTGAAATGCCCGCAACACAGGATCTCTTTTCTTAAATTGCACTCAAAACCTTTCCCTGTTCGATAAAAGGGGATTCGAAAGGGAGCAAAATCAGACAAAATTTCTCCAAAATTCCGATCGATGAGAAGTGAAGAATCAGATAATCCGATCTTCGCCGCGTGGAATCCGGCGGTTCTCTTCGTCGTTCGCCCCCTTTTTGCGATTGCGTTCGTTTTCTCTTTTATCGCTCTCAGTAAGCGGTTGATCCAGAACTTACAATTGCGTCCGATTGTTCTATTAGTGTACTTATTTAAGAGATAAATTTTCAATGGTTATTCTATAAACTTGTTGGTCAAAGTCTAGACATTGTTTATATCGTAATTCTAATCTTGTTTTCTTAATTAGTTCCTTAAGTATCATCAGATTTTTTTTTTTGAAAAAAAAAGTAAGTCATCATCAGGATTATGTTTAGAATTTTTTATTTACAATATGATCAGAGTTATTTTAGTAGATGATTTTCTCTTGATTAATTATAACCTAATGCAGTAATAGAGGGAAATGGTGTTTTCTGTCTTTGTCAAAGGGGGAATGAAAAGAATTATTTTTATCTGATTCTGGCATGTTAATTTCAAATTTATTCTCTTTCAGTGAGCACTTCAAAATTATCAAAATAAAGCAACTCAGATATAAATCTTGGATTTGATTCAGGCTGGTTTGTGGCATGGAAAACAGTACTGGTACATGTACCAGTGGTACAAGAAATATTTGGTCTACGCAAGAAGAAGTTCAAGCCTAAACCATCCACTCGACAGCGAATCTCACGATTCTATAACTCTCAGTCTAGTTCTAGGTCTCTCTCCCTCCCTCCCTTAACCCCCCCCCCCCCCCCTCAAACCATGGTCTCTGTAATGTGGTTTCTTTTTTAATACTGTTTTGGTCTTTTTGGTGTCAAGTTGGGGTTATATGGGGTAATGTGGTTGAATTCAGGGGATTTGAAATCTATTTATGGCCAAAATAAACCTAAATCCTTAATGACAATTATAACATTGTATAGTGTTTAACAAGTATTAGCTTTCATACTGTTTCAGCAGCACGTAATGAGGAGCAAAAGAGAAATAGTCTTTGAAGATCGACTGTCGGTGAATATTCATGTAAATCACAGTGATTTTCTATAACCTTTACATTTTAATTCACATGATTCATCTTTTGTTTTGGAGAAAAATCTCTTGCAATATAGTTCAATTGAAACATACTATCATTCCAATTGCTGCTCAAGTAGTTTGATAGAAATGGCTTCTATATAGGCCTGTAACAGGCCAATCAAATACCTTACAGAAATGGTACGCTGTAATTGTGAATATAAGGTTTTTTTTTTTTCGTCTTACAAGACCATACTGCACATTATTTCCTACTAGTCACTAGTGCTTTGGTGTGTGACAAATACATTTGCTATCCTATGGAAGAAATGGATTTTGATAAGATGATAGAGAAATCAGAAAACGAAAGTCTTTGGTAAAGGTATCCAACTAAGTTGGGTATGCTTGGACCAAACTAATTTGTCTTATTGAGGGACAATAATTGACAAATTGTCTTTTGGACTTTTATAATTTTAATAAAATAGCTTGCTTTTTGGTATATTCACTGTTTTCGCATGGTTTGGCTCGATGACTGAATTGTTAATTTATTGTTGGGATCATTAATAATATTTTTAATTGTGGAAATAACTGTTAAATAGGTACCCGACATTGAATTTAATACTATATCATCCATATAAAAAATGAGAAAGTTTGATGCAAGTTTTACTGTTCATCAAAAGATATAAAATTTGCTACAGTTCATATATATATATATATATGGATTTGGCTAATATGCTACGCGTAGCATAGGGCCTCTCCGTGCTACGGCTCACTTTTTGATTTTTCAAAATCCTAACGGTCGATCCGAACCGTTGAACATGATCTCCATATTAATATGTAGTGCTTTCAAACAATATGCATGTTCCGGTTACTAACTTTTTTTATAATAAGCAACCCGGTTTCAAGAAATGCATATCTGTGTTTACCTATGAAATAAACATCCCTTCTTTGGTTGGACTATCATTGGGCTTAATTTATCTTCCCCTTGATGTGCCGTCGTATACTCGGACGGCGAGAGTTATGATTGCTTCCACCCTATTGATTTCTCTCCACAATACAAATGACTGAACTTGTGGTTAATATCAAATAGGAATTCTAGTTGTATCGCCAGATAGTTGAAAGCAGCGGCTCGCTACTATCATCGTTTCGAGTGATCGGCTTCGCCTTTTCTTCTTCATGGGTAAATAGAAATCCAGACAGACGAGAAGAATAAGATTGAGATTAGTATGAAACGTAGGCTAGAGTAGAAAGGAAAAAGAAAAGAGTAAACAAAAAGGACAAGTCTGACAAAGGATGCTCACCGAAAGATTTTTGAATTTTTTTACTATTTATTAAGCCACTTTGAAAATCGCTGATCCAATGGTCCAGCAGATTTTACTGTTGTGTACAAATTAGTGTTTTTTCAAAGTGGCTTAATAAATAGTAAAAAAATTCTAAAAAATGTAAAATTTGGTTTACAAGTACATATTAATATGGAGATCATGTTCAACGGTTCGGATCGACCGTTAGGATTTTGAAAACTCAAAAAGTGAGCCGTAGCACGGAGTGCTCTATGCTACGCGTAGCACGCTAGCCATGTCCTATATATATATATATATATATATATATATTTTAAGAGCTTGATAGTGGCTACCAAGAGTTGCTACAGTTTATAATTGACAACCGTATTCAAGGAAACGTATCTAATCCTGATTAAAGTTGAATATTCCTTGTAAGAGAATGAAAGTTGTAGGTTCTTAGTTTTCATCAGTTGACAATGCTTTTACAATTTAAACAGACTAAATTTGAAATGCAACTGTGAATTATGATGTGCGGTTAGTAGAATTATGCTGGGGTAATGTGTGTATTGCTTAGGATCTGAGAGTAATTCTTTAGATTTTAGGGTCATTATGTGAAAGAATCTGGAATTTCACTACTATGTTATAGGTTGTTTATATGAAAGCACCTATATGGATATTTTTGCCTACCATATTTTTTTTTATAGTGACTTTTTGAAAGGGGGGTTTATTTTCACTTTTTCAGTATTGGCTGAAAATCTAGGGAAGATTCAAAACGTCATAATATTACTTCTTAGTTCTTAACAGATAAACACATAATTTAAGTGCAAAAAGTACTGATGTATATATATTTTTTATAAGCGGCACACACCACTTATTTTATTTTACTGAAACAAACTGTTTTTACATATATTTACATATTACATATGTACATTCTCCTAGCCATCTACTAATCTACCCCCTCTAGATGTGATTTATATCTGCTCAATTACAGAGAATTGGCTTAGCTTGGTTAATTGCCCGGCATATTTCCTCAAAATATTTGTTACTTTTATCAAATAAATCATTTATGGCATTAGTACCTGACGTTGTATAGTGTCTAACATGGCTCAGCTTTTAAACACTTTCAGTAGCACAAAATCGGAGAACAGGGGCAAAAGAGAATGAACTATTGTTGCTGCACGGCTCTTGGCAATTACTTGTGTCAAATTGTATTTTTCTTTTCTACAAATCTTTGATATCTCCAAGACTTCAACTTATGTAATTAATCTTTGGTAGAGTACATGTATTCCAAACCAGTTCAATTAAAACATGCTTCCATTCCAATTTCTGCTTGAATAGTTTGGTACGTAGCAGTTTGTAACAAAGCAATCAAGTACCTCACAGAAACGGTACGCTCTCAAATGTTTTCGGGTCGAAGGTACAAAATTTTATAATGTTTGTATACTTCAAATCAAAATAACAGAGGTGTGATTGCCATTGTTAGAAGCTCGGATCATTTTGGCGCGTTACAGTGTTTGCAAGTGTCAATCTTGTTTGTTTTAAATGCTAATCACATATAGATTTTGAAATGGATTTGCACCATCTCATATCCTCCTACTAGAATTTTTATTGGCCGTTAATATTAAGATGAAATTTGATGAATGCTTTCTATATGATGATGGAGAAGGCAAGGTGTTTTGGGAAAGGTATCGGACAATGCGAGAAGAGCTGTACCTAGTTATAATTTAGTCTAATATAAACAGGGGTGGATTTAGGATTTTCGTCGGAGGACAAAAAAAATTGAATCGGATATAAATTCATTAACCAATTGAGAACTCGATAAAAAATAATGTTTTAACTTATACTTTTCAATATTTAGACTTGTTCTTTCTGATACTCTGACTTATAATTCTAATTACCAATCAAAATTTAACAGATTTATTTCAATTTTAATCTTAAATTTAACCCGAATTACAAATTAAATGTCCAGAGGGGGGCAAAGTCGGTCGGAACCGATAAATCTCCACTAAAACTCAAAATCCAGGAGGGCAGCTGCCCCCTGGAACACTTTGGGTCCGCCCCTGAATATAAAACCAATATTTGACGAATTGTTTTTGGCACTGTAATAATTTTAAGCGTACTGCTTTCAGTCACGTTTGATTGCATCTCAAGCGGTGGAATAAAGGGTTTGTCAAACGAGAAGTAAAACGAAAGAATAAGATGGAATAAGATCTGAGTTTCGACGGAGTAAGTAAATCTACTACTTTTGGTGGATTAGCTTACTCCGCTTGTAGAGTTCACTGTTAGATATAGACATTTATTTTTCGGTTTCTCTCCTCATTAGTCAATAATTTAAGTCATAAGTAATAAGTTCCAACTAAACAAGAACAACTTAAGTCACCTTAGCTGCTAAGTAAAAGATATAATCTTTTTAAGTAGTAATCAAACTTGATTTTAGTGCTTTTGCTTTTTTCTTGTATTGTATTGTTCAGCTGAGGCAACAAAATTGTCAATGTGTTGTGCATTTACGTAAAATATAAAATACAGTGTAGTTTATTACTTGACATAAAATGGATTTCTATTTCAAGTTTGGAGACTTTCATTTGGAAGAAATAAGAATATCAGGTGTCCCATTTGACAGCTGTATTCAAGCAAACACACCCTAACTCCAATTAAAGTTGGATGTCTTTGAAACAGAAAAAACCAAAGGTTTAAATAGCGTTTATCGCGTCATAGCGGAACGGCTGAAAAAACGGTGCTATGGCCATATAGCGCCGCTATAGCGGCGCTATATGGCCATAGCGTCATAGTTTTTTTGGTCTGAAAACGCTATAGTGCGCTATTTAGAACATTGGAAAAAATAGTGGCGGATTCAGAATTTTCGTCAGGGGGCAAAAAAATATCGAATCGGATTTAAATCCATTAACCAATTGGGTACTCGATAAAAAATAATGCTTTAACTTATATTTTCCAATGCTTTGACTTGTAATTTCTGATGCTTTGACTTATAATTCTAATTACCAATAAAAATTTAACAGATTTATTTCAATTATAACCCTAAATTTAACTCGAATTACAAATTAAACGTCCAGAGGGGGGCAAAAAAATTCCAAGGAAGACAAAGTCGATTGGAACCAGTAAATCTCCACTAAAACTCAACATAGTCATGAATTTTAAATATCGACAAAAGATCGACATTTATTTAGGTTTCAATTAAAATTAAACATTTCAAGGGTTTTGAAGATGGATGTTAAATTTTCCAATTTTAAATATTGACAAAAACTCATTTATTTAGGCTTCAATTAAAGTCAGGTTTTTTTTTTCTGGGTTGTTGAAAGATGAACGTAAAGTATTCCAGTTTTAAATATCGACAAAAGATCTTTTATTTTGGTTTCAAACATTTAATTTTACACACAAAAATAGAGGAGTATTTATTTTGAGCACAAAAGGCTTAATATTTTAGCTGAGAGAATTTTTTACTTTTCAATACCAAATTTACCCTCATCTTTCTATAATCCTTATTTTTTTTAATTTCGTTTGTGCTTGGACTCATTAATGCTTGCATGCTAGATATGAAAGAAAACAATTAAATTCATCTAAATATACGAACTAAAAAAATTGTTGCTTTGTATTATAAACACAGGTCACAAAAATACCGACTTCGACGCTGAAATTTTTAATTTTTTTTTTTTGACAGAGCCCGTAGGCACACACACTCTCTAAATCCTGCTAGCTAAAATCGAACCTAGAACCCCCACATGGGGGCATATGTTTCAGCCACTGTTCTACACAGTGCTTGGCTGAAATTTTTGAAGTTGAATGATAACATATGCAATCATATAATATTGTATATATCTCATATAAACTTCATAATTGAAGAACACTAAATTAAAACCATCAAAAGTTGCAAATCAAAGCTAAGTTACAAAAGACAGTATCTAAAGATAAAACCTACTCATATAAGTTTGAAAAATTAAAAAAAATTCTCAAGCACGTCTTTGCAGTCATTGCAAAGGTAAATTTATTATTTGGAAATGGAATTTTAGTTTGATTTTAGTTGCACATAATGTTCATTTGTTACATTTTTTTGTCAAAATTTTAAAATTCCGTTGCCTTAATATCATAAAACCCCAACACTTAATATAGCGCCGCCTCAAAAAATATTATATTAATTATTAGACTAAAAGTTAGTTCTTGACAAAAAAAAATAGATATTAAAGATGAATCCAACGCATTAGTTTGAGGAGTCTGTCCCCCTAGGTACCTGAGGTACAATTTAAAAAAACGGACGACTCAGATTAATTCCAAGCGGTTCAAACTCAATCCGGTGCCTTGAAATTATAGGGGGTTTTCTTTGAGATTCGTGCTAAGTTAAAAAAACGGTCCGAATTTATCACTTGCACCTCAGGTACCTGTGATGATATGTATTCTTAGTTTGAGATGGATCCAAATTATGATTAAAGATTTGAGATTTGATATATGAAATATTGTACTTACCTTCTAAGTTTTTATCCTCTTTAGTGACTGTACACTTCCTAACTGCTTTCAATCAACTTAATTAATATTATTTGAGCGTCAGGTTCTACGGATAAATTTTAGTTTCCAGAGACCAGAATTTGTATATTATTTTGTCAGCATCATCAAATGTGTGACATGAGCCTTATGACAAATTTGTGCACGATATAAAATTTCTGTATTTTTGTGTTGCAAAATATAGCATATATAAAGAGTCCGTACTTAGGTTTTGCTTCTCTTCTTACCATGGTCACTCAATTGCTGGAGGTTATAAAATGCCTTTATTTGATCAGCATTTTTTCGAAAAAATAAAATGTTGCCACTATAGAAGATCTTATAATTTTATCAAAAAAAAAAAAAAAGCAAGAAGATCTTGTAAGAAAAAACACAGGGAGGGCATGTACAAAATTAAATTGGTAATACGGTGCATTTCAGACAATAATGTTTCTACTCCCACTAGAGCAAAGAATTGAAGATATTGATTTCGGAATAAATTGTTCAAATTCAGTACCGAGTTTCGAAAAAATCTTAGCCGTATTCATCGAGAACTCTGCACGAATTTTAAAAGCAAAAATGATGAACTCTGTCTGTCCTTGATGAGAGAGAATGAATTTTTCTTTTAAGGGATTGTTAGAATCCTTAAAAAGTTTATATGATGCTCCCCTTCAGCACCAGTGCCTTATAACTACTTGATGTGTTGGCATTTTCCGACATTTTTATTAATATCCAAAGTTTAATACAAATTATTAATTATACCCAGAGTCGGACCAATTATCGAAATATACCCAAGCCGGCCATTTTCTGGCCGGCCATGTACCCTCCCTAAGCCGGCCAGAAAATGGCCGGCTTAGTACCTTTTTTTTTTTTTTTTTTTTTTTTTTTTTAACCGCATTATTTTTGTTTTAGGTGATTTCTATTAAAGTCAAATATTTCATTTCTAAGTTTCGTATAAAATAATAAAGTACACACAAATTGCAAATAGAGTCCACACATTTTTTACAACATGCATACAAATCACCTATTATTGCTACGTCTAAAAGGTAATCCCCGAAGTAAACCACTTGCGAAAGATGACCTACGAGGTGGCCTAGCAGGTGGCTCTGGTTGCTCAGTAGATGGCCCGGCTTGGGTTCCAGATGGCCCGGCTTGGCTTGTAGATGGGCCGGCCTGGGCTCCAGATGGCCCTGCTTGGCTTGTAGATGCCCTTGTTGTGCGTCTAGTAGTGGACCTCCTCGGTTGGGCAGATGGCTCCCCTTGCACCCCAACCGCCTCTCCTCCCATGGCAACCGCCTCTCCCATTGCTTCGGCATACATATCAGCTGCATCTAAACGGCTCGTAGCTGTGCTACGCCGTGACCCTCCGGACCCACTTCCTGACGCCATTACTCGCTCATTTTCTGCCGCATTTGCTGCGATTCTTGCCTCTGCATTTCAGCTGTGTTACTTAGTAAGTTGGTATAAATTGAAAAGAAAAATAATTTTGGATGAATGTTACACACCTCTTCGTTGCCTATCGGAAGTGGAACGGCGAGGATGATGCCCCTTTCGTCTACCTTCCATTTCATCCATCGTCATTACATGACGGGTGTGTTTTCGCCTCCCCTTCCTAATCCAACCACTACTCGGAAGGATTCTGTCTCCAGGATTAGGAGGCCAGTCTCCCATATTTCCAATTGGATTGAACACATGGTTCCAAGTGCTCACAAGATAGGGTGTTTTATACCAGTCTGCAACAAAGTCGTCCTCTTGCCAGTTTCGGTCACGGCAAACAGCTAAGACATGAGCGCACGGAATAGAAGTTAATTGGATACCTCTGCAAGTGCATTCCATTTGTCTGTCGGGACCGCGCGTCACAATATACATGAACTCCCTGTGAGTGGGTTCCATGTTGCCCATGTCGCTACGGGTGCAAGGAACGTACTCATTTGAGCCTGAAACTTGGTACTGACCTTGGCCCTGCGTATAACGCACCACCCGCATTTTTCCAGCTTTCTCCCAATGTTTTCTGATCTTCTGCAAAACCCGGTCAGACAGAACCTGTCCATTGTCTTGTAATTCCATTGCTCGCTGACGCCGCTGAACAAACCATCTGTTGCACGTGTAGAACGTATCCTCCACAATGGCACAAACAGGCAATCTACGACTCGTTCGGAAGACATTGTTGAGCGACTCGGAGCCGTTTGTTGTCATGATACCAAACCGGTATCCTCCGTCACAGGTTTGGAAAATTTTCTCATAATTGGACGGCTTCATCACATCATTAGGACGTACTTTGCCCACTCTCTTTAAATATGCATTGCACTTCGGATTTTGCTGCACAAAAACAAATGGGTGTTATTTCATTTTCATAAAATTCTTATAAGATAATTAAACGAAATGTTATAAGTTAGACATACATGAGCAAAATCTTGGAACATCTCTTGTAATCTTCTCGACTTCTTCCTCTTTGCTCCTTCCCTGAACCTCCATCCGTACCATCTGTCTCCTCCACAGTTCGTGACTAAGTTGTCAGCAACATGCTGCATACAATACCTGTGCACAAAGAGCTCGGGAGGCCATCCGTATTCAGCTGTCAATGCAGCTTTGATCCCCTTGTGCTGGTCCGATATGACACATACAAATTTACACGGGCCGAGCACTTCATTCCTCAACCACTGTAAGAAAAAACCCCAATTCTCAGTATCCTCTTGACGTACAATTGCAAATGCAATAGGCAACAATTGGTTCTCGGCATCGTAGCCGCAAGCTATCAAAAGCCTCCCCTCGTATCGCCCGGACAAGAAGCAGGCATCGATGCTGATCACTGGTCTCAGGTACTGGAACGCCGCAATGCATGGACCAAACGCCCAGGCTACAGCTCTGAACTGGGCAACACCTGGCATGATTAGTCCTGTTTCCTTATTCCGTACCGGGCTGGTCAGAAATTGGTGGATCGAGTTGGGATTGTTGTGGCAAATTGCAAGCAACAGTGGTCTCAGCAAGCTGTATGAAATCTCCCAACTCCCAAATTGCCGGGCTATTGCCAGCTCACGGCCCCTCCACAGTCGGTTGTATTTAGGTGTCACCTTGTCATACACAGACAAAACAATGTCTGCCACCGTCTGGATGCTCATACACGGGTCCTTTTTAATGGCGTTCTCAATGACATCGGTAATGAGTGCTGCCGTCAGACATTCATGGTCGACCCTCGTACTCTCAGTCCTACATATGTGAGGCCTGTCTTGCTTAGTTATAACCCATGCGTCTCCACATCCCGTCGGCTTTGCCCTAAGCTCGTAACGGCAATTCTTGTCCTTGCACAACAGAGTAACCCGATCCCTGTCACTTCTCAAAGATCTGAACTCCTGATTCTTAATTATATGGTGCTCTCTGACCTTCTTCATTAGGTCTTCTTTGGTTTTAAAATATAGGTTTGCACATAGCTCACCTTTGTACTTAATCCGTTGCCCATAATAACCAATATCTGCTTCTCTAAACTCAGAAACATCATTGAGGTCTGGGAACGGGTGCGTATCAGTCCGGCCACTAAGCGGCCCCCCCTCATAAGTATGCCTTTCAGCTGTTTGAGCCGGCCCGTCTTCATCGCAACCTTCCAAGTGATCTGAATCCCCCCACATTTCTCCCTCAAATTCATCCCCGCTCCTCAGCTCGTCCTCCGGTATTTCATTAATGTCTTCAAAGTCCGGGCATGTTGCATCGTCTACTGATGCAGGTCTGGGGTAAGGTGATACTGGAGGTAACGGTAAATCAGCCACATTTACGGATCTAGGTGGGGTTGAAACTGAGTGTCTTGGTCTGCCTCGATTGTGTCTAGGCGGGGATGCAACTGAGTGTCTTCGTTGAGGTGCTGGTGGAGTGACGTAGTTGTAGGGTTCTGGGTCAGGTTCGTTGAGGAGTAAGGTGGAGTCACGTCTGTTGGTTTCTGGTTGTGGGGTATAATGTGGTGCCGCTGATCCAGAGCCCGAACTTCCAACCCCGGGCTCTACCGGAACTCTTCTAACAAATATTTCTATTAGAAAATTCCCTGAGGACCTCAAATAACCAAACATGCCTCTCCACGTACTCTCATCTACCAATTTCGCAACCATAAATTTTCCGCTGGAGGGATGGCAATATCGGGTTGCCAATTCTAGGTCACACCTTTCTGGGTTGTAACCGGTGTGTGTGTAAACTATGGATTTCAGGTCTAAAAGTGAGGTGTCATCTGGAATCATTACTGAATAAGATGCATCTTTGTTGTAATACGCCCCTTGTGCACTATTAAGCATCTTCCCACCATAGTGTAATGAAATAAAGGCCATGGTAAATAAACTACATTTTAGAAAATGGTAAACAATTGTCAGGTTACTAAATGGTAAACAATTGTCAGGTAACTAAATAGTAAACAATTGACTGGTGAACAATTAAGTAAATGGTGAACAATTAAGTAAATGGTCAACAATTAAGTAAATGGTAAACTTTTAAGTAAATGGTCAACAATTAAGTAAATATTAAACAATTAAGTAAATATTAAACAATTAAGTAAATAGTAAACAATTAACTAAATAGTAAACAATTAAGTAAATAGTAAACAATTAAGTAAATAGTAAACAATTAAGTAAATAGTAAACAATTAAGTAAATGGTCAACAATTAAGTAAATGGTCAACAATTAAGTAAATGGTAAACAATTAAGTAAATGGTAAACAATTAAGTAAATGGTCAACAATTAAGTAAATAGTAAACAATTGGTTAAATGGTAAACTATTAAGTAAATGGTAAACAATTAAGTAAATAGTAAACAATTAAGTAAATAGTAAACAATTAAGTAAATAGTAAACAATTAACTAAATAGTAAACAATTAAGTAAATAGTATACAATTAAGTAAATAGTAAACAATTAAGTAAATAGTAAACAATTAACTAAATAGTAAACAATTAACTAAATAGTAAACAATTAACTAAATAGTAAACAATTAACTAAATAGTAAACAATTAAGTAAATAGAAAACAATTAATTAATCTATAAAATAAAACATAATAATAAAAAAATAAAAAATAATAAAAAATAAAAATAATAATAAAAATAATAAAAACAAAAAAAAAAAATTTTACCTGAAGGCGACTGCCTCGGGATGTGTGAAGCTCTGAAGGGTTCTGGGTGCTCTTTTATAGAGTTTTTGGGGTTTTAAAAAAAAAAAAAAAAGGTACTAAGCCGGCCATTTTCTGGCCGGCTTAGGGAGGGTACATGGCCGGCCAGAAAATGGCCGGCTTGGGTATATTTCGATAATTGGTCCGACTCTGGGTATAATTAATAATTTGTATTAAACTTTGGATATTAATAAAAATGTCGGTGGCATTTTAGACAGATTTTTTTAGTGTTGATATTAGATTTCAAACACGCAAAAATTCATGTATGGCTGGTTTTATTAACAAAATTCACTATATATTTACACTTTAATCAATTTTTGATCTGTTTTTCCGGATCCGTTCATTTTTCCGCTCAAAGTCATGTGTAGAGACTTTCTTATGTTTTGAATTTTCTACAGTACATGTTTTCATTCTGAAATGAAATATTTCTCTACTTTATTTTACATGGGTATTTTTTTTTCCGTATGAGGTTTAATTTCTACTAAATTCAAGTAGTTTTTATTATGTGTTTTATTTTCTGCAACAGTGTGGAAATTTTATTTGGATAAGTAAGGATACATTTATTTATAAAATTTGCCAGGTAATATGCTCAACTTTTGAGAACTTATAAGCAGGTAAGTTTTGTTACCTTGTTTAATTTTTGCGAGTGTCAAAGTTAAACATATAAGATATTATTAGCTGGGGCGGAGTCATGCTTTCAAACTATGAGGATCAAATGTAAATAGAGATAGATCATATAAAATTTTCAAGCTGCAAATGAAGATCAATTTACATTATCCATTAGTATTTTACTCTAAAATATAATAAAAAATTCTATATGAAAATAAAAAATTTAAAAATTAATGGGGGGTCAATTAACCCCCATTAATTATATGTCAATCCGCATTTATTAGCAGTAAAATTTATGCACCGTAGACAATTTGATAACTTTTGTTTTACAAATCTTGGCAGATGAAAAATGACAAACAAGAAGGAAAACATTTTCAATTTTCCCACCAACAAATTAAACAAATTAAGTGACACAAATTCAAATTTAGCAATTTTAATAGACAAATTTGTTTTATATACAGTTTTGTCACTCAATACCTTATGCAGCCGAATCTTAAAAAAAAAAAAAAAAAAAAACTTGCTATCTCTTGTCTTTAACAACATTCATAATTATCCCATAGAAAATTCTGCCTCTGCCCCACTACACGGAGTACTAAAATTACGGGTGTGCAATAGACAAAACTGTCCAAGTAGCAGCAGATCTAGGGGAACTTAGGGGTGGCTAAGCCCTTTTTTATAATTTGAAATTTTGTAATTTTTGCATACATCAATATTTTTATCCATGTTATTATAAAGACCTAAGGATGACTTCTATGGACATAAGGACATATTTGTAAAATGAACATATTTTCATTTTCAAAGTTCAAACAGTCGATCCGACCGTTCAACATTATCTCCATATTAAAATGTACTTGGAGGTCAAATTTTACATTTTTTTTGAATTTTTTTACTATTTATTAAGTATTTTACAAAACTAGTCAAATTCAGACCATTGAATTTTGTACCCATCTTAATAAATAGTAAAAAAATTCAAAAAAATGTAAAATTTGACCTCCAAGTACATTTTAATATGGAGATAATGTTGAACGGTCAGATCGACTGTTTGAACTTTGAAAATGAAAATATGCTCATTTTACAAATAGGTCCTTATGTCCATAGAAGAATTTGCCTATTATAAAATACTGGATCATTCAACTCTTCAATCTCAAGTTTCTAATTCCGCCATGTGTTCAAGCAAAACAATCACTCAAAAAAAGGAAAAAACAAATGTACAAAAGAAAAATAATATATCTATCAAAAATCAAACATGACCAACCGTTTCTGAGGAGAACAAAACATGACACCTTGTTAGTGACACTTAAACAAAATCTTAACCAGAGCAATAAAATAATCAAAATCCAACTAAGTATTAAAATCTAAGCTTCTCCAAGCCCCAATTGCTTCAAGTATAATTCAATAATTTTCTTTCAACATTTTTTTTTCCTTCCCTAAGAAATATGCATCATCAACTTGGATAGGTTATAATAACCTTATATTGTAAGGTTCCTTTCAAAATAATTACTCAGGACGGCTGTGGTACAATTCTAGAGCTGTCAAAGATTTCTTTTGTATGAGTCAAAAGTGTTAATATGCCAAGAAATCTGTGACATGTTCTCCCAAGTGTTTTGCTACGCATACCCAAATAGACCCCCTATATTTCTCGCCGTCAGCACTGTTTTTAAAAATTGGACCTGCACCTGTTACTATTTTCAATCTGATCGATCGTACAATTGCTTTTTCATGCAAAAAAAATGTCAAAATCAACTAGAAAAAAAAAAGTAATTTATTTTGCTCTATCATTGCTCTTATAAGTAAATTACTCCAAACTTAACGTACCATATCAATACCACATTTGGAATAATGGTACTTAAAGCAAATTATTCGGAACCCCGACGCACTAATCCTTCAATGGTATCAATACCTCATTTGCAATAATGGTTCTCAAAAGCGAATTATTCAGAACGACGACGTACCAATCTTTCAGCAGTATCAATATCTCATTTAGAATGATAGTACTTAAAAGCAAATTATTCGGAACTCCGACGTACCGATTCTTCAATAATAAACTAGCTTACAAAAGGAATAATTGTCTTTTAAATATAAATTACTTGGGAGCTTGATATACCAATTGTTTACTAAATAAACAATTATAGCGAATAATTGCTATTAAAGAAGCTTGACCGTACACATGCTTTACTGATAATTAATATAACAAGCAACTGATTAGCGGCTCTTATAAAACAATGACTTATTAATGCTTTACTAATAATAAGACAAGCCAATGGAATAATAAATCATTGAAATGAAAAATAAGAATAAAATATATAAATAGTAAGTAAGCATCACACAATTTTCACTTTTGTCCATAAATTCTATATTTTAAGTTTTGCTACTTTTGTGTGTGTGTGTGTTGTGATATGTATCAATTTGGAACTCTCAGAAAACACACAACTGATAGTCAATTTATTGCGTAAAATTTTTTGGCTAAAATTGTTGAATGACCAAAATTGAAAATTCTCAATTTTCAGGGACCCAAGATGAAGATACATTATTTATACTAACTATCCTCAGGAGTTGCTCCACTGTTCATCTCCAAATAGGATTCGCAAATCTTATTATTATTATCAGTTGTTTTAAGTTTGTTCAAGTCAATAAGCGCACAATTTCTCTCTTTTCACAAGCACACATAACTAAGATGTGAAAGGGCCGCTCAGAATCCTCGTACAATTATGGGCCCCACCATTTTCCTGACTTAGCCTCCCTCTCTAATCATGATTTTACATTTTTGATATAATGATTATAATGGTATCTGTCATAAATTAATTAATTATAATTTGAATATGTACTTGACGCCGGTGGCAAGTTCATGTGAATCACAAGTTTCTACTAGAAACAATGAAATTTCAACTAATTGAATTGTTTGTGAACATAACCTCAACAAAAAAAAGACATTTTAAGTGACTAATTAGAACAATAATTTACTTGACAAATGGTTTTTTTAGTTCATTTATAATGAGAACTTGAAATAAGATTTTATTTTTGTGTGTGTTTTTTTTTTTTTAATTTCATCCTCGTTCATCTTGATGCGAACCGAACTAAAAAAAAGTATTCGACATAAACATTTGGCTCAATAAATAAATCAGAATTAATAGTTATAATAAATGCATCATGTTAATTAATTTATTACGCCTATCCATTTGCAGCACATAGGCAATTAATTTATATGACACCCAAAAATAATAATTCTATACAGTTTTGATGCTTAACTGATGATTGGAAGCAAAATAAAGTTTCAAGTGGCGTGCAATCAAAGGATGGTGGTACGGAGGGATCAAAAAAATATTTGAAATCAGAAGAAACGAGATATACCTTTTGCTAATAATAGGTAGGTACAAGTAGGGATGGTGGGCTTAATGATGATTTTAAAGAGAGAATTTGAATAGTTTTGGGCCCCAGAATCATATTGATTGTTGCATCTCAAAAATTTATTTTAGTTGTGTGAAAAAGTTTCATTTGAATACAACTAAATTGAAACCTTTTTTTTTACTCAATTTACATTTTGAGATGAAACAATCAGTATGATTCTTTCTAATGATTTGGGGCCCAATTCTATTCAAATTCTTTCCCATGCTTGTTTTTGAACTAGAATTAATTTGAAGTATTGAGTTGTTTTGATTCTACTGTAATTCTAATGTCCTTATTTTTGTTTTCAATTTTTTTCAAAAAAAAAAAAAACTATGATTCATACGTTGCAGCTACCTCGCAACAAATTTTAAAAAATGAATTTAGGTATATTTGATAATTCATTATTTTGGTAATCTTTAAAAATGACACTTAAATTTAAAATTCAAAATTATAGACGTGATCCATATTATTCACATATTATGTCTATAAAATATGATGAAATTGTTGTATATTTCAATACATATCAAATAACTTAAAATTTAAAAAATAACAAAAGTTAACTGTTCTTATCCATATGTCCAATAGCATACCTACAAATTTACTTTCCGATTTCCAATTTTATTTGAATTTGTTTAAAAATCTACTGTCAATATTGTTAAAATAATCATTACAATCACTTCTCATCTTTAACTAAGTTCACAACATACTAAACGCAAACATGATAAGATTAACATACATGAGCATCTAATATTGGTTTCAAATTTGACATTAATCACAACAAAATGCTTTCTTAGATCTACTCATTTAATATGCACGACATAATTTCAATTCTAACTTGATAGGTGTAAATTATATACACCGTCGATCTAGTTTTTATCATAAAATAACACCAAATATCTTGTATTTTGAATATAAAGTGAATATAATACACCAAGAATCAAGTTACTGCGTTCGCTCGGTATTTCAATGCAGGAAACAGTGTAAAATGAAGAAAAATCTCCCAGTGCGGACGCACTCACAGCCAGTGCGGACGCACTCAGCACTTAGCCGATTTTCCAGCATCGCAGAACCTCACAGACAAAAAGTCCGAGCGCAGTGCGGACGCACTCAACTCCAGTGCGAGTGGGGTCATCCGCACTCACTACTTAGCCAATTTTTGATATTTTCAGATTTCTTCCGAAAACAGAAGTTTCCAAGGCCAGTGCGGACGCACTACGATCCAGTGCGGACGCACTCAGGAAAAAACGCAGAAAATCCAGAAAAGGAAACTTGGAACCAAAAGGAAAGTTGGAGCCAGTGCGACCCAGACCACCCGCAATCACCACCAGTGCGGACGCACTGGACTCGCAGACAGCCAGAAATTCGCATTTTCAAGAGGTTTTCTATTTCTGGCACATCAGGACACGTTTTAGAAGGCCAAAAATAGCCATGGCAGTCTGAGGAGTGCACCCACTAACTCCACTTCTAGCCTCTAAATTGGGCAAGACCTTTGGCTATAAAAGAAGAAGAATTTCATCTCTCTCGTCATCCATTATTTTACATTTCCATTTTTCACAAATTGGGAGAGAGAGATTCTGCAGAAATTCTCGAAGTTCCAAGGGCTTTTCAAGGAAGGAGAAGAAGAAGATTCAAGCAAGGAGTCGGCAAGATCGAGGTTTTTGATCTAAGAAAGGGTGTAATCATTTCTTTATTTCATTTCTTATTGTTTTTGCCAAATTTTGTTATGGATCTCTCCAAGAGAGAGTAGTTCTCTTTCTAGGGGTTTAGGTCAATGCATGAACTTGTTTAATTCTATCTTATTCGGATATTTTTTTTTATTATGATTGTTTTATCGGATTTGATTGTTAATTTCTGTGATTTATCATTTGTGCTAATTACATAGTTTAGTACTTGAATTGGACAAGTCCCGCTTTGGATTCGAAAGAACCAAAGTAGTTAGGATGGGATAGGAGAGTACCAAATTATGAGTACAAATATCTTAGGATTTGGATTAGAAGCGACCGTACTTTGATATCCAAACCGGAACTATAGAAATTAGGGTTAGGGTTTGGTGAAGAACGACCGTGAAGTCAAACCCATAATCAGGACACCTTAGAACAAATATTGATATATACTTTGGAGCATGTGACTTAAATATCCCTCTAGGTTAGTGACAGCCCTAGAATTCGAGGAACATTAATCCATCCACCCAAAGTATTTGTATCAATATTTGTTCCAAAGGCTAACATCAAGCTTAATGGGTCTAGATAGCTAGGGTGAAGAACGACCGTGAAGTCCGAAACTATCTAGGCACGTTATTAATTCACGACAGTGACCCTTTTTAACACTTTAGGTTAGAAACCTCATCAAATCAAACATGAATTCAAACAAACCGAATAAATAGAATTAGCAAGGAATTGTAGACCGAATGCCCCTAGATCTCCTCAAACTTGAAAACAAACCAATCTTTCTTTCCTTTATTTTATTTACATTTATTTGTTTGAAACTCCTCTCTTTCGGGTATTGAACCCAACCTTAGGATTTTAGAACAAAACCCCCCCTTTTTACTTTTATTGTTTAGTTTTAGAAGTAGTTTTCTTTATTAAAAATTGGTGTTTCCCTATCTCCCTGCGGGTCGATACCTAAATACTACAATCGATAGGTTGTGCGCTTGCAACTAACCTGTTTATTGGGTACGAAGGTTTATAAATATTAAAGGCAAAAAGAGTACAAAAATCCTATCTCTAAAATACTCAACATAACTTCACATTTTAGCAAAAACTAGTCTCATGTAATGACAAAGAACAATACTCTTCGTGTGAGAAACTGCAGATTTGAAATCAATATTAAATCCTTTACGAATAAATCTTTCTCTAAAAAAATAATTACGTTCTCTTTGTACATCTGAGTCGAATTAACAACATCTGGATTATCATTTCAGATCATAAAGCGAACCGATTTTCGAAGTCAATCAGACGGTCCGTATTTGTCCGAGTCAGGTATATATAGTCTTGAGAGACAAGTTAGCAAACTATATATTCAAAGTAAGTGGTTCAATTTGGGAATAAACCAAAGGGAATCCAGAACTATCACAAAATGTTACATCCATCACATTCACATAGCATTCAATCAACACCAAATTTGAAAATTTTCTCTTTGAATTATCATATAATGGACCACAATCTCTCATTATTGTCAACACTTGAATCATCACCCCATGTTCCAAAGAGTTTGGTTTAAGAACCCGGATTTCACCCAAATTTAATGCCCCTTAGGTAACAAATTTTTATTTTGTTAGTGTGATTAATTTTTTTTAATCAACTTCAGTGAAGCTTTGATAAAATTTTAGCTCACAAGAAGATTAATTGTTAAAATCAAAGAGTTACCAAGGAATTCTAATCCAATTTTATGGTCTATTTATTTGGTACTATCAAGTCAATACACTGTTTTTAAGTATGGTGCCTCAATTTTTATACTTTCACTTTTAAAATTTTTAATAATAAAATGTAAAACCCAAGCAAACCAAAACTAAATAGCCAGATGCAATCTACGTTATTTTCTCTACATATCATAAAAAAATTATATTTTGGCTCAATTTTGATAGAATTTAAGAATTCGAAAATTCATCACCTAGAAATTATTCACATCGCTGAATATTTACATACACTTAATATGAATAAAAAATAAATTCAAAACATTGTAATTTATTCTACGTGCATACATAAAAAGTATATCGCTTTTACTATTTTATTTTGATATTTAAGTTTAGATTTTGTATTGTAAAATTATCGTAATTTATTATGTGTGCACTAAATAATAATTCTACAAATTACTAAAGTAAGGCATAGTGCCGTCATAATAAATTGAGGCATGCGAATCCTCTCCTATTATGCAAAAATTGCGTGCCAATTATGAAAAATAAGGGAGGCATTTTTATGTGGTTTATATATTAGAATTAGGTAAATTTGAGAAAGCGAAGATCTGTATGCAGTAGGCTTTTTTGGGAATTTTTTATTGGTAGTAATTAATAGAAAAGAAGAGAGACAAATGGTAAGATTACAGTAATATTTATATTGATAGTAAGATCGGTAGAATTTCTACCGATCTTAACTTTTTTTTTAATCTGATGTATAGATGGAGAGAATTCTTATATTTGATTTCTAGTAAAATATGAAAAGTTTTTCAAAAAATAGATGGAATGTTTTTAATATATCTCAATTTTAAGATACTTTATTTATTTTTGTAAAACAAATATATATTTTACTAGAAAAAATTAAAAAGAAAAAAAAAACTGATTTAGATCGGTAGAAATTCTACCGATCTTACTACCAATATAAATATTACTTTAATCTTACCATTTGTCTCTCTTCTTTTCTATTAATTACTACCAATAAAAAATTTCCGGCTTTTTTGCCTACACCCAAAATGAGAATAAAAAATAGGAGAAAGCAAACATTGACCGAGAAGAATCGAATTAGTTGGCAAGATAGCGTTGTTAGATGATTTATTGAGACAATTCATATAGCATTCATATAGCTTTTGAGAGAATTTAAATGTCTTTATTTTTTGTATCTCTATTATATTTTTACTTTTTAATTTATATGTCAAAATAAAATCGGTAAATGTGATATGTATTACAGTATTTACATGCACATAAAAAATTATTAGTTTTCAATTTTGATTTTATATAAATTAAGAAGTTGAAAAAGCAACACCCATAATTTATCCACATCGATGTATTTTTGCAGGCTTTTGATGCTAATTAAAACAAAATCGAAATGTCGTGATCTTATATGTGTATGTATGTAGAGAAAATAATATCTATCATATCTAATGATTTTATTTTAATATTTATATTTTAAATTATTGTAGTGGTAAAAATAAAAACACAACAGAGACACACAAAAAATAATGACATCTTTTTACATGGCATATCTGACTTATCAGATTAATCCAAACTGGTTTTCTTATTATAATATATCTATAAAAATGTTTTCCACCGCTGGCAAACTTTTGATATATATATATATATATAGGAAGTATACATGCAAATTGCAAAGGAACCCAGATTAACTTTCTGTTAAGTACTACACTAAATAATAACTAGAAAAAGATATCCCATGATAATAAACTGATTGATTGCTTTTGGGGCCCATATTGGTCAAAGAGGATATTGGCTCCTTCTAATTATAAGCCCCATTTTTAAATGGAAATTGCATATTGTACCCAAAACAGCAAGCATAGTTGGAGGAAACAAATAAATTTTTTTTTGGCACATTAATGTTATGAGTTATGACCGATTTTATGGTAGTAATAATTTATAACTAGACTTTAAGATCAATTTTATGGGTAGATAAAATGTCAATTTCAAATGGTCCAATGAGGACCCCCACAATAATAAATTTTGAATAATATTTGTATTGTATTTGTATTAATCTTTTTCAGCACAAACTTGTTGTGATCACGTTGTAAGAAAATTACGATAATAACATGACATAATGAATAAAGGAGAGAATGATTTCGATGAAACTCGCATGTTGCCCCATATATCTCTTATTCCTAAAATTCTAGATTAACACAATTAAATCCGAAATAACAACATAAAAGAACTTTAGCCGAATTAAAATATATTAATAAAAGGAACACAAAGCCCCTTGCGTATCTTGTGGGTACAACATAAGGAAGCATTGGAAATCCATTAATAAAATGGATTTGGGGGCTAGTTTATGATTTGCTTGAATAATTAAAAATGAAGAAGAAAGATTGCTAGTGTGTTGTGTTGATGGCTTTATTCTTGCTTTGAAAGATATCTCAAAAGAACAACATGCCATCCCACGAGTCCCAAGCATCACACTCTCCAAAAGCCCACGAGCACCAACTCCTTGATAATCATAATTTTTTATTTTTATTTTGATCTAAGATGGGATGGTATTATATTATATAGTGCGACTTAGTTTCTCTACCACATCTCTTCTATGGCATTTCATAAAACAATATTGCTTTCCTTAAAAAAAAAAAAAGATTGGCTAGTAATTTATTTTCGGCATCTTTTTCTAATTGAATATGCGAAGTAAATAGAATTTATAATTATTTTAAAAAAATTCGAATTATTTGTGTATATTACTAATTATTCGCAAAATTTGAGTTCTTTGTTTAATCTTAAGAATTTTGATATATTTTTAAACATTATAAGCAAATAAATTATTCTCAAGATCATGTATGTATTATCATATCAATAATTTAGATCATGTCGAATAATTCACGAATCTGAGTTTATCACTATGGCACTGATCACAATACAAGATTTCTAAATAATATCCATATTATAATTTAGTTATTCATTTTGAACACCTCTTCGAATTATTTCATATTTGACAAATTGCGCAGACACAATATTCACCCATATTATCTGTAAAATTTACTTACTATTTTTATTCATATATACACATTTCAATATTTTAATATATTATCTATATTACAAAAAGTATAACTTAATATTCTGAATGTTTTAGAGTTCCAAACTTTGATTCACATCAAAGGTGTACTGACTGATGTGGCTTTTTAGGAATTTTATAGAATTGTGCGAGATAACTAACGAGAGGATAAATTCCCGTGCTGTGGTTCTATAACGGAGATCTATTAACAGTGCAAGTTCCTTGAGCGTTAGATCAAAAAATATCTATGATAAACAGTTTAAATCATGATCATTTGTTATAAATTGATACGAAAATTAAAACAACTCCGTAAAATTTTAAATTAGTTAAATCTGACTCGAACTCTAATCGTATGGTCCAGACACCAAACTCAAGTTTGGATTACTTTAGAGAATCCACCCCCTTAATCCAAACACTAATGGTACAACATTAATACCATAGGTTTTAAATTTTTAGCTCTCTATTAGCTGCAATCTTTTTAGGTTGGCATTAGTGTTGTACCATAGGCCACAAAAAGCACTGCAACACAAGAACCAAGAGAATGCTAACAGGGAAGGAGACTAAAAAGTCTAAAAAGAAGATCAGCATTGGGGTTTGGGGATGGCGACATGGTTTGATTGATACAATGGAGACCATCATTCCATGGCCCCTCCTACAACCGAGATTTCGGGGTTCGTACGTACTCAAACCGGTACCATATTCCTGACCCGGTACTGCGTACAAATAATTCATATTATAAGCCTATGGCCCCAATGATGATTCGTATTATAGAGTGGCATCTAGGAACATGCATTACTTATTAACTAGTGGAAAAAAATTTAAATAATATTTGCATTATGTATGTATTTTTTTTCACGGCACCTCTTCAAATTATTTTTTAATTTATTGAATTGTTTGAAAAACGCATTGTTTATATAATATTATTAATAAATTTATAAAAAAAATTAATTTATAAAATATCAATATTTTGATAAGTTATTTATATTATAAAATAAGGAAATATTTACGAAATTATACAGACACTATGTGTTACCATTTAATCAAGTGCATTTCAAAAAACTAAAACTAGTTATTCCTTTTATAAAAAGAACATAAGAGCAAGTATAAGCATTTTCATTCTCTATTATTTTCTTTTTGTAAAAGAAAAAAAAAAAGCACTCGTTCTCCAATGATAAACAAGCCAATGCTTGGTGTAGTGCACAGATGTGCTAAGAGATGAAAAGTAGATAGAAAATTAAATAAATTAGGGGGAAAAAAGGAAATGGGACAAAAGGGAAGTTGGCAAGTTGCTTGAGCAGAAAGGGGATGGGAAAAAAAAAATTAAATAAAAGAAGTCAAGAACACTCAAAACACAAAGTACTTTGCAAACCTAAAAATGCAATAGAGAGCTCCTTTTGGGGCTTGATTGGGGCACCCCTCTTTTTATTTGGAGCAAGTCTTCTAATTGATATTTCTTTTTAATGACTGATTTGCCCTCCAACTATTGCTTTTGACTATTGGTGTGTGTTATACTCTAAAAGTCTATTTAAGTGTATTTTAGCAATCAAAATTTCTTAATCAGATTGGAATACTAACAGGTGCAGTATTTTGATCTAATTAATATTTATAAATAAAGGTTCAAATATTTCAATTTTTTGTAACTTTATTTTTAAAGCTTTAATAACTTAAAATTTAAATGTCAAAATAAGAAGGGTAAATTTTTAAATGTGGATATCTGATATCTGGATTTTACCAATATATAGGTACTTCTTAAATTTTACCAATATATACAAAACGACATAGTATAATGCATAGGGGTGAAAACGATATGGATAATATCCGATCCGTAATTGAAAAATTAAATGTGGATATCTTATATCTAAATATCCGTGTGGATATGAATATTGATATCATTTTACATTTCAATTATCCGTATCTAAATAGTAGATATATAACAAATTTTAATATATATTATGAAAAATTATGTTATGTACTATTATAATTAGATAAATATTATGAACATTAGTATTTTTCAATAAACTTTTTATATTATTTTAATAAATATTCGATCCAATCCGTATCCGTATCCGGATCCGTCTGATATCCGCTCCGTATCCGTATCAGAAAATGAAAAAAAAATATAGATATGATTTTACCACTATCAGCTCCGTTTTCACCCCTTTTTAATACATCATTTAGTTTAATTTCTACCTATATTGAAACTTAAAGCACTTTTATCATTTATTTTTATCACTAACACGAGCTAGATTAATAACTAGCACATCATCTAGTTAAGAAATGATTAAATTATTTGAAGGAGCCAAACCTCGCATAATAAATTGGTCTTTCATATTTGATTTATCTTTTATGAGTCTAAGCTACAGTGACAAATAAATTATTCGGATTCGGTTCAGCGGGGTCAAAAATTTGTGATTCGAAAATAATTTGGGAATGATTTAGTCCCACAAGAGAGCAAAAGAAAAAACCCCAAAAAAACAAAAAAATCGCGTTTTTTCGCGTTTTTTCACGGATAATTCGTAAAAACGTTTTTTCTCGAATTATTTGCAAATAAGATGCGAATAATTCGGTCAACCGTTTTATTCGGCGTTCGGTTCGGAAACTCCAAAAAACCATTTTATTCGTGAATTATTTGCGAATAAAACGTGAATCTTGTCACAATGGTCTAAGCAACTTCCAATTTGCTCCGATTCAATTGCTCGTATGGACAAAAACTAACTTGTAATGCATAGAAAATAGGAAGCGACTAATTGTACCCAGCGACTTGTACCCGGTTTTTACTCAAACCAACTGTCATTTGACTGGTGCGAATACTGTAAAACTAAATATTCCAAAATGTATACCTCAATAGCAACTCATATATAATAGGTAATTCAAAATTCTAACAACCAGCGACTCTTGAAAGTGGTCCCGAGTTAGTTGTTAACCGTTTGCAACTTAACTTGTCAAACTGCCTGTACTTTCATCGGGACCACTTGTTGTACTTTCACGGGACAACTTTTCAAACTTGTAGTTCTTTCAAAATAACACCTGAAATAATGCGAAATTAATTTTTTCTTTTTCAAAATTATATATTTTTTAAAATATTAATACTTATATATGCATCTATATCATGTAAAATAACACTATGGATACTATAAAACAAATTTATGTATACTGTAAAACAGAATATGGATATTGCAAAGTGAAATGAAACATGAATACTGTAAAACTAACATATGCAAACAATAAAACTAACAGATACAAACTATAAAACATGAATACTATAAAAAACATTGTTCAACAAACATAATTGTTCACAAACATAAATTGTCACAGGTCAGAAACACATTATTCAACAAAACACAACTGTTCAAAGACACTAGCATACACAAACAAAAATATATACCTGTTAAACAAAAACATACTACTCAACACATAAATATTATAATAGACAGAATGCAGATATTTGAAAATTTGTTACTACTTCATAACTATACTTTTGTTCAACAAAAGCATAAATGTCTTCCAACAAACATAACATTCCTTACAAATTAAAACAAACATAATGTTTCTAACCAACATATTATTCACCAAACACATATTACATCATTCACAAATAGAAAAATACATAAACATATTGTTTCATCACTAGAATAAAAAAATTGTTACTTAAGAACTCTCTGATGCACATTATAATGATGAGTCAAAAGCCTCATCACTAGAACAAGACATTCCTTTGATATATCCACGAATGCTTAATAGGTGTCTTATATTGCAACAGTTGCAGTACTAACTCAACAATCTGCATGAATCAATAAAGAAAAAAAAACTATTGCATAGATCCTATAAATTATTGCATATATCTTGTAAAACTGTTAGATAGATTCTGTAAAATACTGAATAGATCGTGTAAACCTATTTGATAGATCCTGTAAAATATTGTATAGATATTGTAAACCTATTAGATAGATCCTATTAGTAGGCAACTCATCAGACTACACTTCCAAAGTAGAAATCTTCCTTTTGCTGCAAAATACATAGAACAACCTTTAAATATTAAGATTAATTATAAGTTTTGCATATAAGATGAACACTGTAAAACCACAAGATGGATACTATAAAACCACAAGGTGAATACTGTAAAACAACAAGATTAATACTATAAAACAACAAGATAAAAATGGACGGTCGCCCCATCAAAACATTACACAACCAGACCAGATTGACAACTGACATGTTATATCAGATCAGACTCGAAGTGTTACCAGATCCGATCAGGATCCACCAGAAGCAACGAATCGGTAACCCTAACCGATCCAGACTGTAAACATAACAAATTGACACTTTTAAAACCTAAACAGATCAAGTGAAACAAATAAAAATGCGCCAAAATTTTGCCATTTCAGGAAGAAACTGATCAAATCCATACTGTAACACTACTACATAGATACTGTAAAAGTAACTAATCGACACTGTAAATCCTGACAGATCAAGTGAAAAAAATCAAATGACGATAAAATTGAGCCATTTCAATAAGAAATTTTAAAATTACTACACTAAATCCTTTCAACGCACTATAAATTAGTACTAATAAGAAAAATAAGAAGGAAAACCTTATGAATTTTGCCTCCCAGTGTCATCAGAGGACTCGCCACTTGTTTGACTAAGAACTTTGGGTGAAACACCTTTCGCCTGGAAGTGGATGTAAACCTCTTCATTGAATCATGTAAACAGCAATATGAAATACTGTAAAATTGTTGCACATCGTCTTCTCCTATCTCCAGATCATTTCCTCTTATCTACTCCAGATTGCCCCCTTGTCACCTCTCTCCCCCAGATTGCCACAAGATGAATATTGTAAAACCACAAGGTGAATACTCCAGATCGCCTCTCTCAGATCGTCTCTTTCTATCTCCTCCAGATCGCCTCTCTCTCTCTCTCCTCCAGATTGCCACAAGATGAATACTGTAAATCACAAAATGTATATTGTAAAACCACAAGGTGTATATTGTAAAATAACCTAGTTTATACTCCTGATCGCCTCTCTCTCATCTCTCTCCTCCAGATCTCCTTCAGATCGTCTATTCCTATCTCCGTGGTCGGAGCAGCGGCTGGGTCGGGATCGGACGACGAAGGAGGAAAAAAGTGGCACAGTAGAGGAGGAGGAGTCTCTGTACAGAGATAGAGGAGGATCGGAGCATTGTCGCCATAGATTCTTAACTATCGACAGATTGAGGCTGTAGAGAGAGAGAGAGAGAGATGTGGTTTTCGTTAAGGGAAGAGAGATTGGAATTTTATTTTCAAAATGAAGAGAAATCAGATCGGAAAGTTTTATAAAGGGGAAGGAAGTGTACGGCTGAGAATTCGTTACAAACTGGGTTAGAAGGCAGAACGGATAAGGTGAGTACAAAATGGGTACAAAAGGTTGGGTATAGAAATATTTTCACTAGAAAATATATATTATCACCGTGTTAGTTTCTGGATGAAAAATATAGTGGTTTGATTAGAGAAAAAATTCTAAGACTGTGGTTAGTCAAAGATCAAAAGTTCGAGTTCCTCTCACAATTTCGCAAGTTGGAAGAAGCTTTTAAAAGAAAAAGAAAAATAAACACATAATTAGTCGCAATCAGCAAACGGCCAATCAACTTTTCGGTCTTATATATGCATCGCTTATAAAATATATCAAGATCAACGACTTGTTTTTATTTGAAATTTCAAAAAAATATATTACTAAAACAGCAATATTGTGTTGAATTTTGTTGCTAGAAAAACTGTAAGGGACCTATTAAATTATTAGTTTTATCGGTGTTGAACGGAAATATTCATATAAGATACTTTTTGTAAAATTTAACTCAATTTCGACACGCGGACACGTCTAATTTGGTATAACAAACGCTATAACTTCACCGGATGTCTTTTAAAATCAGACGAGACCGCTAAACCTAATTAAAAACTCAATTTAGTCGACAGTGTATAAAATTACTTTTATGTTTAGTACAATCAGTTATAATTAAATATGAATAACTCGGATGTGATTGTCTAAATTTGATAGAAATACTCGCTTTTACTTTTCTGGCTAAATCATTTTTTTTAATGAAACTGGCTAAATCATAATTTTTTACATATTTTATACTATAAAAAATATAAGTTATTCTCAATTTTTTATAGGTCAGGAAATGGATATTTGGTTCTATGGACTCATAGAGTCATATATTCGTTTTTGAAGTCCAAATAGTTGATAGGAACCGTTGTACATGATATTCGTATGAAAATATATTTGTAAATTAAATTTTATATTTTTTTGAAAACATTACTATTTTTTTAATAGGTAGAAGGAGCGCCTAAAAGCAGTAGATTTCTACCTATCTAAAATAATAGTAATTTTTTCTTCTAAAATATACAATTTGATCTGCAGGTACATTGTTATATAGAGATTATATTCAATAATTTAGATCGACTGTTTCAACTTTAGAAATAAAGATATAGATTCATATTACAAATCGATACTTAAAAATGCATATTACCGTAACCTCGCTAAAAAAATGATTATCGGTTAAAACAAAATCATACGGCAGAGAAGTATTCATTTTCATGGATTCATGCTCAATTTTTTTAATTTAATATATGTTAACTTATAGTATTGATTTGACATGGGAGAGCTGAGCATGGGATTTTTTTTTAAAAACATAATTAAAAAAAATATTTTTACCAAACCAACATGATTACTTTTTTTTTTTTTTACAAAAACCATAAGAACCGAATTGCCAATTTGGTCCACTTGGTTTTTTTTTTTTGGGACCGAATTGGCAATTCGGTCCCTCTTGATTTCACAAATTTTCAGAAAGGCGGCCACAGAAAATCCGAAAAAGACTCCGTACCGAATTGGTAATTCGGTCCCAACTATCTTTTTTTTTTTAGGGTTTGCTTAATAAATAGCATTATTGTAAATTTAGTTAAGAAAATATTTACATTAACAAATATGTGTAATTCTTACTCGCTAGGTTGTGCCAAAAAAATTGAAAATGAAACAGAGTAAATCAAATTTCATCTAATATCCTCTATGGGAGATAAAAAAAGGTGATCCAGCTAAAAAGACATATTTAATTGTCTTTCGGTTTCAAATTCAATTTGACCTACATCTGAATTTAGCAGAAGTTGATTGATAAATTTTGTTGGTCTTAAAATAATAAATTCGGAAAATATTGTTTTACATTACAAATTAATTATAAGTGTTAATTGATTTAGTTTTACTTTGTCATATAATGAGTGAAAAATACTTAGTCTAGCTAGCTTAATTAAGGTATCATAAACTTATTTAAACATTATGCATATTAATTATAAACATAGTATTTAAATGTCAAGTTATTTCTAATAATATAAGGGCTTGAGTGCATATTAATTAATTATTAATAAGAAGAAAGAAAAACAATATATAGATGTAAATTTCTCTTAATGAAACCATGCTCATAAACAAGACACGTGTAACTACCTTGACCACTAATTTTAACACCACCCAACTCATTTTCATTTTCGCTGGCCGCTTAACTATGACCTCTAATGGATACAAGTGAGAAATTCAATCAAATTCTAAAAAAAAAAGAAAAAAAAGTTGGGACCGAATTGTCAATTCGGTCCGGACTAAAAAAACTCTGGACCGAACTAGCAATTCGGCCCCTAAGCATTGGAACTATGAAATCAACAGGGACCGAATTGCCAATTCGGTCCCAAAAAAAAAACCAAGCGGACCGAATTGGCGATTCGGTTCTTATGATTTTTGTAAAAAAAAATTATGTTGATTTGATAAAAATATTTTTTTAATTATGTTTTAAAAAAAAAATCCCTGAGCATGTAATGCCTCTGATGGCCATAGTAGAACCAAGGACCTCTTTTCCTGTGCACCGGTCCCACATGTAATAGTCGCCGATTTGAAGTATTTGCAAGATTCTTATCCAGTCAGTCAAATTTAGACGGGGACTAGGGAATATTCTTTTCTGGTGCATTTCAGTAATATCTTCAAATCTTCAATATAATATGTTCGATAGAATCCAACAAAAATAAACTACAATATCCCTCTGGTTGGTTGTCTTCAAAAAAATTATTATTTTAGTCGTCTTTTTTATCAATAAAAAACTGGTAAATTTTACTTCCATATTGATCCATATAGAAGTTTGAAATATATGTGATTTAATATATATTTTTCATGCAATATAAACATAGGCCAGTTCATATCAGTCTTGTAAATAACGGTATGCGCTCGTCGGACGGATATGGTACCGTCAAGTGATTATTCGAGCATAATCAGAAATAATCAACCGATTATTCGAAAAAATCCGTGACGGTTTGATCACCACCAACGACTAATTGGCCGATTAATTGGTCTAAACAGACGTTTTTTACAACACTGGTTCATATAGCATGGTATTAGTACGAAAAATATGTGATTTGATTAAGTTATGTGATGTTCATCTACTTGAATATCAGAGAATTATAGTGCGCTAAACCTTGTTTTTTATATGTAACATTTAAAAATAATTTATGACATCGCTTTTGAAATTTTTCAGAATAAAATCCGGCCGTTGTGAATCACAGACGCTCTGTGGGAAGCTGAATTCACATCACCCCCGGTACCGTAATAGGGAATCTTTTACAATTACTTGATCTGGACCGTTCTTTAACTTGACACGAATCTCAAAGTCCAATAATACTGCCCCCTCCGTTAGCCCGAATCCCAAACCGGCTGGGAGTTAATCTCAAACCGTAAAGTGAAGGGAATCTTTTACGGTACCGGAGAGGATATTTGCCCGTGGGAAGCTATGGTTCATAGACGTCCGATATAGTTGTTGTTGTTCTCACATCTCCTGCTCGTTGCACGCATTTGGTGTTCTACCTAGTTTTTTGACGTCCACCAAACCACTATGAACCGTGATGTCCCACTGGGCCGTTGTAGTTCAGAGCGGCGGTGCTCTGCCGAGATTTATCAAAAAACGAAACCATAATTTTTTTTTTAATACTACGGATAAAAAAAAAACGGAGCTAAACCCTTTGGGGATCAACCATGGGTGATACATAGGAGCCCTAATACGCTCCCTAATTAAAGAAGTTGAAGCAAGCAATGGTATACATACACCAAAAAAAATCCCCAACAAATTTTCTACATAAAAGACTAGAGAATTAATTGGTGCTCTCTCTCTCTCTACATCCCTTTCTCTCTCCTCACACGCGGGCCTCTCAAGCCAAAACAAAGGAAAACTCAAAAGCCACTACCACCCGTCACAAACCAATGAAGCAACTCAATTAATTAGCACCAAAACATAAACAACAATACCCAAAGAATTAACAAAGAGAAAACAAATCAAACTATATCTGTACACAAAATTCTCTCTCTCTCTCTCTCTAGCCATGAAACCAGTGAAGAGAAGAAATCCATCATTCCCCCCACACTTTTCATGAACTTTGTGCTCATTTTAATTTAATCCTTTTCTTCCTCTTTGTTTGTTTGTTTGTTTTTAAATGTATTTCTCTCTAAACAATTCCCTATAAATACACCTCTCTTCCCTTTCTCCCCTTCTCAATTCACCCCACCACCACCTCTCTCTCTCTTTCAAACATGAATTCTTCTTCTTCATCTCTCAACTCATTCTATTCCTCCTTAGCTAGAGGCATAGATGGCCTCGATCGGTCGGCTTCACCGCACCTCTTATGTCTCCAGTTCATGCAGAACTCGCTCTCTCTCCTTCGTTCGACTCACACCCAACTAACCCAACTCGTCAAACGGCTCCACCTGCCAGCTGGCGAGTCGTGGTTGGACGAGTACATGGACGAGTCGACCCGGTTATGGGAAGTATGTGATGTTTTAAAACTAGGCATGTCTGGCATGGAAAACTATTGCACAAATGTAACTCATATGGTTTCTTTGGTGGAGGATTTGATTAGAAATGGAGACTCCATTCATTCACACATTGGTAGACAGGTATTAATTGGTTTGTTTTTCCTTTTTACAATACTTATATATGATATATCTCGCTTTTCAAAGCAGCAGGATTCGTCTAGTGCTTTCTGAAATAATTGATGGTGGTGTGACCTGGCCAATGGATGTCTCCTTCATTTTCTACTAATGGAGATTACTCAGAACTGTGCTCAAGATTTGCTTTCATTTTCACTTTTCAATTCTTTTGTGAAGATACGACCCTTTTTGCTTGTAAAAGTCTGTAGTTGTACAACCTAACATTTATTTTTTAAGTAGTACTCTCCTTTATACAAGCACTAGATTCCCATCTCGCTTTTCCTATTTTTAAATTTTGTAATTCTAGTTGTTGTTTTTTTCTTACATATTTATTTCAAGAGGCTTCTGTTTTTTACAATATACCCATCATTAGTATATATAGAGAGGAACTCTATGCAAAATGAGGTTTTCAACATTTTTGTTTTGCTTTGTGATACAATATTCACCTCATCACCTGCCAATTAATACTATAGACTGGGTACTAAAATGAAACCTAACCTGATACTCTTGCTTTACTTCCAAGAGTAACTTTCTTATGTTACTTTTCTAGATTATCTAAATCAGGTTGTTCTTTTTCACAAAAGTAATAATCATCAATTCAACATTTGAAACTTTAAAAATTGTGTGCAATTAATATAATATTGTAGGTATAAGTAACATTATAACCACAATAGCACTGTTAATAGATGCATGTAATTATCTTTTGATTTGATAATGACATTTAGTTAAGTAGCATTGCCTCTCATTAATTGCATATAGGTTGCAAGATCAATAACTGGATGCAGAAGAGAGGCAATAAGTCTCGAGGAAGAAAACCGGGTACTGGCTGAGACCCGTTTAGACATGCTCCCTCTACAGCAGTCTGACGAGGTGTACCCCACCGAGTCGAGGCTTAACGGGTTCAATGGATTCCGAGGCGTGTTATACGCCATGCGAAGTGTCAGCTCCTTTCTACTGACAATTCTGACATGGGGCTTGGTTCACTGGTGGCCCTGTTCGGGTCCCAGTTTTAACGGTATGAGTTCATTTGGATCAGCATATATGACTTCGATTGAAAGGTTGCATCAACGGGTTCGAATTGAGATCGAACAGACAGCAGAACGGCCCGGGATATTATTGTATGAATTCCAAATAGTTCGTGCGCTGATACAGGAACTGGAGAGGAATGGAAGTGATAGATTGGAGATGAATGAGAAGGTGAATGGATTGAAAATTTGGATAGATTTGTTGAGAAATGGATGTGAGAATTTAGTTGGCCAACTAGATGATTTATTTGATGAAATTGTAGAGGGAAGAAAGAGGTTGTTGGACTTGTGTAGTAACAGGTAGATTTAGAGATAGAGATATTAAATTAGTGAGAGTGAGAAGGGATTAACATACATCTTTTGTAAGGTTAAGAAATGAAAATTTTACAGGCTCTAAGTTTATGTGGCCTCATTTGTGAGTTGTGACCTTTAATATATACTTTAAGACCTCCTAGAAGTAGAGAGAGAGGAGGGGGGGGCGCAACAAGAACACATGGTGTGTTTGTAAAGAAGAGGAAGTGAGATGTCAGAGAACAGATTCTCTCTAGCTGTAAGAAGTTTTCAGGAAATGGAAAGGCAGTTTTTGTATGATGTAGGAGATGTGCCTGCTTTACTTGATATGAAAATCATAAATATGAGTAAATTTCTTTTTATTACAACTATTTGATTTAAATAAGAACCAATTTAAATCCTCTATAGTGAATTATTGATGAAATTATCAGAAGCGAACATACAATACAAGTTTTTGGTTTAATATTACAGTGAAATTTTGTAACAGATGTATCTAACCTTTCCATTTCTGAGAAGATTCCTTGGCTGATAAATCTTTTCTAACAAAAGAAAGATAAAAGTGAGCTGTCCCAGTGCAGCTTTTGTCTGATGGAAGTAATTTAATTAACATAGTAGATGGAGAGCATAAAGCATAAAGGTGAAAAAAAGGTTTTGTGAAATCACAGTGTCTGTCTCACCAGAATCTACTGCTACAATTTCCGAAGGATTAGAAAGTATAGTAATTTTGTATGATTGATTGAGTTTTTCATTTGTTAAGATAGAACTAGCAATTCCAAATCTCAGACCTTCCAGGCTTCCACCAATGTAGTGTTTGTGGTTTTTTCATGTTTAGTTAGCTTTATTTCATCCAAAGGGAAAAGCTTTTTCAGGGAATCTGAGAACACAAAAGTTGAAAATTGTATTGATCCAGCTTCTATTTTGTAATTTCCTCCAATTCTTTTTTTTTTAAAGAAAAACAAAGGACTGAAACTTCCAACAATTTGTACAGCATTACATCAACACTATTATAGGAAAACGACAAACTATGCTTTCAAACTTCCATCTCTGAGCAAACAAAGAGACAGCACATTTTTTTCTCTCACCATCTAAAAGTATTTCAAGAGAAGGAAAAAGAAAAGAATCAGAACCACTAATTAAAGCTTAAGTAGTAACTAGTGTACAAAGAAGCTTCTGAAATTGATTGACTATGACTTGCACAGTTGCACACCAGACTCTTTGCCTTTATTAAATTTCACTTCATTTTTTAAAAGCACACAATATAACGATACTTCCAGACATTTATTATTAACATAAATTGCAAGTGTTTTTGTTAATGAATTTGTGGTTCGGTTTGCCTTAAAATAGAAGTACATGTGCTTTTGTTAGATAAAAATGAGAGAATGGGTCTCTGTTTGTAAATAAGTTCCCCATTTACAAGATGTTATTAATTTGAATAGAGCTGACAGATTCAACACTCCGATCAAAAGTTACCTTGCAAGCAAATTAAATTCAGAACACAATATAACAAGAGTGAGGCTATGGTAATATGCAAATTACATAGTGCCCTGCACTATGGATTTATCCATTTTTGAAGTTTCAACGGTCGATCTGAACCATTCAACAAGATCCTCATATAAAAATATGCTTGCAAACCAGATTTTACATTTTTTTGAATCTTTTTACTAACAGGTAGAAAATCACTCAGATTTGAAAATCTTGAACCATCCAAAAGCAGTGATCTTCTACCTATCTAAAAAAATAGTATAAAAATTCTGAAAAAAGTAAAATTTGCTCTCCAACTACAATATCATATGAAGATCATGTTTAATTGTTCGGATCGACTCTTTGAACTTTGAAATTATAATATGGATCCATAGCACAGGTTGATCCGTAATATGCATATTACCAGAACCTCAGTATAACAATTACTTGCAACAATGAGGGGAATGTAAATTTATCACACAATATTACACCGAGTCAAGCAATAGTCAATGTTCGCCACACATTTCACACCAAACCAATCTCAAAATCCGTCACAAAAAAATTATCACAGATGAACAATTTATATTTCCAATATTCAAATCAAACATTGTAGCAAAGACCAAATAGAACTTACAAAACCAGCACAGTCACATTGAACAGTATAGTGATGTACTACAGTATGGTATATTTTAAAAAAAAAAACATTGAAAAATAATCCTCCTAACATTTGTACAACAGTTATGAAGTGTTTGGGGAAACAACACCTGACATGCCTACTATCAGGTCGGTATATTTTATGTGTAATTTATAAGGCCGCGTCTTTCCTGCAAGGTAAGGAAGCAGGAGTATTTCGGCCAAAACTATCACTCATAAAACAAACCTGGCATGGCAAATTGTGAAGCAAATGTGCGCACACAACTCGCCAGCACAGCAACATCTCTGTTTTGTTCAAGGCCCCTAAGAAAGTCTTTTTGTAATTTACCATAATCCCTTTGCACGCTACTAGATATTTGGACAGCCCTCAAGAGGAACTCGGCTATTCTTTCAAAATCTCCCTCTAAGCAACCTCTTGTTGTCATAGCCGGAGTACCTAGCAAAATAAAATGCAATAAATAATAAATAAATTGATGATAAGAATCATTCGACAGGTAGTTCAACAAATTAATCTTTAGCATATATAATTCTGAAAGCACATACCTATTCTAACTCCGGCAGGACAGATAGCGCCATTGTCACCAAAAATTGGGGTTTTATTTACTGATATGTGGCACGCCTCACAAACCCTTTCAAAGTTCTTCCCTGATAAAATATTGCACCAAAAATCATCACGATCAGATTATTTATAATCTTATAGAATAGACAACACAACAAATATTACAAAAGCAAGTACCAGTCAAGCCAAAAGTTCTGAGGTCCCAGAGCACCAGGTGATTGTCGGTCCCACCAGTCACCAACTTACAATTCCTTCTAATCAAAGCATTGGCCAGTGCTTGTGCATTTTTCTTCACTTGTTGGATGTAAGCTTTGTATTCTGGTGTGGCCACCTGCTTCAGTGCTATGGCGAGCGCAGCTATGTGGTTGTTGTGGGGCCCGCCCTGCAGGGAAGGGAACACTGCAAAGTTGATTCTCTCCTCGAAATTGTACATGCTCTCAGTATGGGCGAGGGAGAGCCCATTCTTTTTTCCTGGTCTTTTTGGGCCTTTGCGGAAAAAGATTATACCGCCTCTTGGACCTCGAAGGCTTTTGTGGGTTGTCGAAGTGACTATGTCACAGTAATCAAATGGGCTAAGGCATTCCTGCAAAACACCAAAGTTAAACAGTAACCATATATAAAGGTTTATTACATGTACAAGTACCAGAAGCATCTTGTGCTTGTTTGTATTTCTTAAAACTTGGAAACTGGAGTTCTACTTTATTTAATTGCCTTTTGTAATTTTAAAAACTACATATCTGTCAGTTGAAATACAAAGGAATATTGTCAAAAGGAATTTGGTCAGAGATCCCGTATCATACAGGTCAAGTCGGGTTTTGGTATCCTATTATTTCATACCAGCTCATATTTATATCCTCAGTTATTTTTCATAGTTTGGAGTCCATTGACATAATTGTAGTAATTAAGATATTTTTGTTTACTTAGGGCTGTACTAGTATATACTATGTCTGATATAAGTACCGTCATCCTTAATTTGAACCGACTGTAACTAACACTTTAAAAAGAAGAACCCAACAGTATCAGATAATCAGTGCTAGACTACCTTAGCTGCCACAATGCCACTAATGTGGGCCATGTCGCACATTAAAACAGCCCCGCATTTATCAGCAAGCTTCCTGAACCGTGCATAATCCCATTCCCTCGGGTACGAACTGCCTCCGCAAATTAGAATTTTGGGGCGGTAGTCCAGCACCTTCTCTTCAAGTTTGTCGTAGTCAATGTATCCTGTTTGCGGATTCACTTTATATGGAAAGCTTTCGAAAAAGATCGATGCACCCGAGATTCTCTTCCCACTTGGTGTTAGGTAACTGGAATTGATTCAATTAGCAGCTTGTATAAGTGTAAACTAGTTTATAAGACAATCATGTCTGTGAATGTATGTACGTGCCAATGTCTATGTGTGTATTGATTAAAAAAGGGTTGCGGTCTCAAGATCATGGTAACAGAATGTACCTCTCATAAACAGAACTACAAATTTTTAGTAACTATATGGTCTCCATTTGCACATATTTATTTGCTTTGTTTAATCAAAGGTTCATGCTGGGAAATGAATCAGTATGCTAAAAAAATAGTCATCTTATCTACACCGGTAAAGGAACATAAAAGCTGACATATGCGAGCAAAGATGTTACACGTACCCATGACTGACATGGCCACCGGATGGCGAATCAAGACCCATAATGCGATCCTTGGGAAGCAACAACCCGGTATAAACCGCAAAATTTGCCGAAGTGCAAGAATACGGTTGCACATTCACACCCCACTCATCAGGATCAAGCCCGAAGGCCTTCAGTGCCCTCTCCTGACACAACCTCTCCAGTTGGTCGATGTACTGGTTGCCTCCATAGTACCTGGCGCCAGGTAATCCTTCAGAGTACTTGTTGGTAAGGTGAGAGCCGAGCACTTCGAGAACCGCACGGCAAACAAAATTCTCTGATGCAATCAGCTCGATGCCGCATATCTGACGCTGTTTCTCTTTATCCATTATAGAAGATATCTAGCAAAATTTAGAAAAAATATGAAATCAAGTACTGGCTTAGAAATCTAGAAAAAATAATGCATTCGGAGTGTTTATACGCCCTCGGTGTTTGCGCCTGACTGTATCTGATACCTAGACTATTTAATTCCTCAAACAAGAGCAATGTCCAAATTTAAAAAAAGGACTTGAAAAATTCAACTCACGAAAAGAGCAGCCAACAACCTCAAAAATCCAATATGGTTCAGTATAATTGGTTAGTTAATTGCTTGGTGCTTTCATTATTTACTGGTTTCAGTAGCTATACTTCATAAAAATTACTACCTGAATTTGTACTGGTATGTACAATGGTTGAAAACAGCGTACCAATATTACACTAACCTATGCAGCTTCATACTTTAAATGTTTTTCTTGATTTGAACCGTGTATTATGAAGTCTGATCCATTAGGTGCTGGACTTCTACTAGGGCAGTGTTAATTACCACAAGCAAGCTCTAATCAACATTCAATGAAGTTCTCAACTGGACAAAATAGTACAGTGCCAAACAGTACAAGCCACTTGTTGGTACAGTAGCACTGAAATCGAGCAAGCTGAGACAATTAATGTTGGTAATTCAAGTTCAACCATGTGTTATACAGCCAGACTATTACCTAAAATTTATAAATTCATAATTCTCTAATTACCCATAATTTTTTTGAGTATTGACAGGTTCATTAGTTAACATACCTCGGGATCAGCAACATGAAGAGGTTGGTTACCCCATGATCGTACAGCCGCATTGCGAGATTGGAGATCAGGCGCTTGCTGCCTCACCGGCCGAAGAGAGGAGGCCGATGAAGAACATGAAGAAGGTGAATCAGGCCTCTTTCTTTTCTTAAGAGAGATTGAGTGACCCAAAATGCTGAATCCACCCCCATTTTCCTCTTCATCCGATGAGTATTCCATCGAATCAGTGATTTGAAGGGTTATGCGTGCACAAAAAGGTACGATCTACAGTAATAACAGACAAAAATAGTAAATCGGCGCTTGAGAAGTAGTATATAAAAGCCATATTTAAAATTTTCTCAATTCGGAAGAAAGGAATTTAAAAACAAAAGAGAAATCTTACAACAAATTAAGAAGAAGAAGAGCAGTAGCAACAACAGAAGCAACGACAGCAGCGGTGACAACAGTCGCAGTGGAAGTATCGGAGACTAGGGTTAGGGTTTGTGTGAGGGTAAGCTCCCATTAATGGCAGAGGCGAGAGAAGGAATAGAGAGAGAGGAGGAAAGGGGTTTCGAAATGTCTGAAGCGGAGACGAGACGACTAAAGGAGAGATAAAAGTATTAAACTCTGGGTGCAGAGGGAATGAATCTGGACGGATCCAAGGAAGGAGATGTTAAACAGAGACTGATTTCTTTTACTGTTCAAACGAGTACTTATTTATCCCTTCCTTGGGGGTGTGCTCCGGAGGTTCAGATATGGTCTCGCCTCTTCTCCAGTTTAATGTAAAATGCAGTGTCTTTTGTTAGAATACTAGTAAGTAGCTTGTACTTTTAAGATAATAAGAGTGAGGTTACACTACTATGTATAGCGTATATTTTTGTATAGCATATATTAATCTGTACTTTGAATTAATATTTTTGTTTCAGAATTTTCAAAATTCAGATGGTTAATTTTAGTAGTTCAACATGACTATTTATATGAAAATATATTTGCTGACTAAAGTTTTTACTATTCTTAAAAACAAGATTCTTTTGTTTTCCTCTATAAGATCACATGACTAATTATTATCATTCATACGTATTTAGTGTTTCTAAATAAATGTGTTTGTGTGCAAAATTCATCTCATACAGAATTTATTTTACGGAATATTATTCTCTTATTTGTTATTTATTATGTTTCTTAAATGAGGAACAACGACAACAAATTCTATTACAGTTGAAATCAAGTACTACAATAACGAGTAGAACTAGGGTGTTCTTAAATTCACCAAGCATCTTTGTGAACTCAACTCTAAAACCTATCAGATTGTTTTCAAACGATGAATCTGAATCGTTAAAACCCATCTATCTTACGATTGATGCATCTACATGTGAAAATTTTAAATTTTCGAATTAATTTTTGTATAGAGTCAAGTGATAAAAAAGAATTAAAAAAATGAATGCATTAAAATTAATTTATAAACATTCTAATTTTGACCACTTGACTTTATACTAAATTAATTTGAAAGTTTAAAATTTTCGCATGTAGACGCATCACTCGTAAGGTAGATGGGTATCAACGATTTGAATTCGTTATTTGAAGTCAATCTGATAGATTTTAGAGTTGAATTCACAAAGGAATTTGATGAACTTAGGAATACCCTAGTTCTACTATACAATAACTATCTACTTCTATAAAATTAACATTTTTCAATAGATTTTTCTTCAAGTAAAATCTGAAGATCGAACAATCCTAATTTTTATATAATTGAAATTTAAGTTAAGATCGAATGATTATTTTCAATATATTTTTTGTCCTTCTAAATTTTTGAATCTTAATTCAATTTATGAGCTCATTTTTTATGACAAAGTTAAAATTTAGTCTCTGCCACAGTAATGAGATTTTATACCAATGAAATATAGTTAAGAATGTTCAGTCAATCTGAAACGTCTCGATTCTGAATGAATTTTACTGCAAGTCAGCAACAAATAATTTGCTACAATTTCGATCAAAACATAAAAAAAAAAAACGAATATTTCAACATATAATTAAATTTTGGTCTGTGGTTGGTGTGAAATAAAGGACGATTTATGTATCTACCAAATTTATGGGTCTTCTTGCGGGTATGTTTGGTTGGATTGAGAATATGTTATTTTTAAAAACAAGCTATTTGGTGTTTAGTTGGATTAGAATAGCTAGAATAGAGAACCAAACTTGTTTGTTTTAGTAGAACAAATTATTCTCCCAAAAAGTTATAACAAGTTGCTCTAATAAGACAAATGTCAATTTTGCTATTTAACTATTCTAAGATTACAACCAAACATACCTTATGGGTATGTTTGATTGGATTAAGAATAGGTTATTCTTGAGAACAAGCTATTCGATGTTTGGTTGGATTAGAATAGCTAGAATAGGGAACCAAAATTGTTTGTCTTATTAGAACAAGTTATTCTCACAAAAAGTTGGAACAAATTATTCTAACAAGACAAACGCCAATTTTGCTATTTTAATTATTCTAAGATTGCAACCAAACATACCCGTAGTGTTTTCAAACTCTTGTACTATAATATTTCCGTAAATGCGAATCTTACGTATATATAATTATATATCTACCTAATATGTTTTAAAATTACGTGACATATTTGCAAATTGCTTCTCGTAAATTTCAGATAGCTTAAAATAAATTCTGATAATTTTTAATAAATAACTTGAGATTTTATATTTAAATTTTTTTTTAAACAGGTGGTCACCTGCCTTGGTCCAATTCTCTAAAGTTCTATCCGAAATGGAGATGATCAACGGCTTCCCCCAATTTAGCGCCGGTCAAAAAGTCTGAAAATTCTTTTACTTTGACTTGCTTTTTTCCCCTGAATAGGCACGAATTTCGTTTTGCTTAAGAAAAAAATGTATTCTTTTTTTTTTTAAACGCGGCAAATATTGCGTAATATATTGTCTGAATTGGCATGAAAATTGCGAAGTACCCATCAAAATATGAGACTCTCTTTTATATTTTTTTATGATTAGCTGGCGAAAGCAAATAAATTATGAGACTTTCCGTGTATAACGCATGGTAGACTAAGTCGTTACCATTATTTTTTAAAATTAATTAATTAATATTCGAAATCTAAATTGATGGATCTAAATTAATTTACTTATGTTAAAATAAAACATGTATATAAAATTATTATTTTTTTAGTTCATGTTGCACAGGGTAGAGTACATAGAAAAAACCATTTTACATTTGTATCTCTTGTGCTGTGCAAAATAAACTTAAATTATTGTACAAATATGATGCGGACACAACACAATTAACGATTTAAATTCGTCATTGTTGTTTGAATTTAAAATAGTAATGCAAAAAAAAACATGAGACAATTTCCAGCAACAGAACCCAAAGAACCATTTTATCTTTAAAATCTCTTGATGTTGTACAAAATAAACTCAAATCACTGTACAAATATTATGTTGGCACATCGCGGGTAGAACAAATTAACGATTTAAATTCATCGTTTGTTGTTTGAATTTAAAATAGTAATGCGAAAATAGGGGATAATTTCTAGCAATAAAACCTCCAGATGAGATATTTCAAATGCAAAAAAACGGGGATAATAATATCTGTCAACCTCTATATTTCAAATGCAAAATAATAATTTATTATGCGAAATAAATGAATCATGAAATATTACTTTTAAAGTGGAAATATTAGTATCAATGTCAGAGGTGTCAGAGGAACAGGAAGACCATGATTTACTTTTGCATCTAACTAAGGAGGATTTTGAGTCTGACGGTCTTTTCTCTTAAATGTCTGACACTGTTTTGGATTAAGATGATGACAATGTGAATTGGGATCTATTGAATTACTAATTTACTTTTATCTTAGTTGTTGGTTGTTATGACTATATTTTGTGTAAATTTTTGTGAATTTTTTAAGTACTGATCTAGGAATGTTTTGTAACTGAACTGATGTACTCACAGCTGAATTCTAAGTACCTGCTTTAGGTATATGATCTTGGTCTCCTTGATTTCCAATAGAAATCGGTGGATAATTCCACTACTTTTAAAAAAAAAAATATCACTTTGAAATGTATTTTGGTTTCTATGTATAGAATAAACGAAATCATTTTTAAAATAATTCGAAACTATCATTCTTTATGATTTTTTTTTTTTTGTTTTTGAGAGAAAAATGATGGTCATGTCTTCAAGTTTTATTGAAGAACACCAGAGGTGTCATGGTTTTACAAAAGTTTGCCAATGGCAATAAAAGAAAAGTTTGAACATAAGAAAACAAATTGTATAAAATAAATCGGTTCATTGAAGCGGTTTTATCAGATATCTGACTGCAACCCTTCAATCTTGAAGCTTGTAGCTCAGAGCAAGAATTGGGATTCAGAACACATCAAACCAACTCCGATATTCTGCAGTGATTTCTCTTGCCAATATTATTACATCTTTGTTGTCTTCTCTAAAAATTCTCATGCACCTTTCTCTCCATACCACAAAACAAATGGTGACCTACATTTTTCCGGAGATCCCATGCACCAAATGAACAATGTTTTCCTTGAAATGTGTAAGTACAAATTGTGCAGGTATTGTACCTGTTAGCATTGTCATCACATGTTGTCTTACCAGAATCACGTAGGCGCAGTTTTTGAATAAAGTGTTATACCAATTCCTTTACCACCTTGCAGAGACATCATCTATTTGTCATGTGCCATCCTTTCTTCACAAAGTTGTCAATTGTTAATATTCTATTTCTCAGTATCAAATTCCAACTCTTGGGGATGCCTTGATATCCCAAATTGCCGCTTTGGCATCATCAACTACTGGGTGCTCTTCCATGATTCTATAAAAAGTGCTCACAGAGAAGATTTTTTTCGTGTTCCACTTCCACAACACTATGTCTAGTGCAGTTGTTGCATAAGGTGGCGTGCTTCCTCAATTGCCTATGCTGTGAGATGTACTTGCAGATACAGATTTCAGATTCCATTCTAGTTAACCTGGCTGACAGTTATGATTTGCTGCATTGTTACTTCTTACAAGTGTGGGAATTGAATTTTGAGCGGTTGTTCCAGCCAAGAGTCCTGCCATAATCTAATTGTTGTTCCTTATCCAGCCACATATGAAAGAAATTGACTCTCACTATCCGTGCTTAAACATTTCCTTTGTGGATATCTCTTGCAATTGAGACGAGTTAATTTCACTGTATGTATTTTCCAGTATATTATTTGGATATATGATGTATATTAAAGAGAGTTATGTTTCAGTCGCATCGTATAACATACATAGTATGATATTTTGGTAGTATACATGTCTAAGTACGGATAGTGAGAGTCAATTTCTTTCATTGTTTTTTAAGATTATAGTATTATACACATACATATGATATTTTGGTAGTATACATGTATTTATTCTAAGAAAATTTACATTTGAACCCATAAAAATACGAGAATCAACTTATAAATTTTGAAATTAAAGCTCTGCACCTATATTTGGGTTTTTCACAATAGATCTTGTAATTAAATTTTTGAACCTGCAAACTCACTAAATCGTGTAAAAGGTTAAATTCAATTAGTGTACATTTTACAAATCTAGTCAAACATAGTATTAGAAGATTGCATTCAGCCAACACTTTCGACTAATTTGAACGGTTGTTCTTGCATTGCCTTGTTCATTAGTTACTTGAAATGGAAGGGGATAAACCTTCGCTACTTTAAACTTTCTACTTTCACCATCATAAATAACCTTTCTTGCTATCTTTGGACCACCTTTATACCTACATCTAAGTTCATCACTAATTTTCCTACAATAGCGATTGTATTAATTCTGACTAAGAAATTTGAATACAAAGTTCAACAATTAGATATTCTGGTACATCAATCACTACCCAGAGATAACCAATAATTATTTATATAACCAGCACCGACTAAGAAATTCAACAAGGAGAATACCTTTTGAATTGTCCATCCAAACTTAAGAACTCTGTGTTCAATCCTAATTAATTGAATCTGCAGTTATGAAAGCTTAATTACACCTCTTTCTTATGATACAATATTTGAGAAAGTTTGGATCAATATCTTTCAAACTTATAAAAGTTGCAGCCCCAATTAAACCATAGAGCACATAGTGCCCCAATTACGAAAGCTGCAGCCCCATTGACTAAGAAATTTAGAATACCTTTTGAATCGTCCATCCAAACTTCGGAACTCTACGATCAATCCTAATTAATTGAATCTGCAGTAGCTTAATTACACCTCTTTCTCATGATACAATATTTGAGAAAGTTTGGATCAATATCTTTCAAACTTACAAAAGCTGCAGCCCCAATTAAACCATAGAGCACATCGAGGGAATAGTAAATCAGATCCGGAAACGTCCAACCATTATTGAGTGTGCTGTCCTCTCTGACATCGGCGACAAGCCATATCTCGAGCGTACCATCCTCTCTGACAGCGGCCACCTGGGAGCCATCAAAGCTCGATGCAAGCGCTAACATGACGAACAACTTCCAATCGACGGAGCTACACGTAGCTTCTCCATCGCGGAGATGGACTCTGGCACTCAGCACACCTCGGCTCTGAAACCCTGGAAAAGACCTAGCTCCAAAGCCCGTCCATCCCACTCTCCCTCGTTGAGAGAATTTTGTCGTAGAAAATACAGAAATATCCCCCAACAATTGAGATGTCAAAATGAAGGGAAAAAAAAGGCGAATCCATTGGAGAAATTGGCAAGAAAAAAGATAGTCGGAGGTAAATAAATCGAGGAAAAAAAGGAATGAGAAAAGTTTCGTTTTTTAGGAGAGAGAGCGCTGGAGTTACGAGAAAGAGAGAATCTGGTCCAATAATTTTGCTTTACAAACGATCTCGAAATTATTAAGCAAAGTTGCTACATCAGAAATCCATCTAAACTGATTTACAAACTGCTACATCAAATTAGAAATTTTAATATTTTTAAAAATGTAGATGCTCTAACTTTTCGTGTAGATTGTAATATCTTACGAGCTTTATTTTTATTTTTTACTCTTTTACTTTACATTACTTTCAAGTATTTGTCTGATTTTAAATGTTTGCACACATCTATTTTGACAAAGAGCTATTGGGAGCTATTAAGTATGAATAGTGTTAAAATATTTTATTATTTTTGTGTTTCATGTCTCACATCACTAAAATAGATTTTTTAACTATGTAAAAAAAACAGTAAATTTGTTTTAAAAATATAATATTAGGTCTCCAAATACATTTTAAAGTAGAGATATCGTTGAGTGGTTCATATTGATTATTTGAACTTTGAAAATAGAGATAAGAATGCTAGACATGATTGAAGTCTAAATCATGTAAAGTAACTCAAATTTTAGGTTTACATCTAGACCATACAATTGGATTAAAGAAGGAAATTAGTCACGTAAGGTGTGTCGATCACGTGACGCGACTCGTGTGTGTGATGTGACTGTCCTCTACCATTCTAGTCACGTTATGTCACGTGACCAATTTTTTCAATATTATTTGTTAATTATAATTTATTTTGCAGTATTTTTTATTTTTTGATATATTTTGTTATTATTTTCTTTGAACTAATTTTAAGCTTGAAAACACTAATCAAACACGACCAGAGTCCTATGACCACACGTAATGCAATTGTCTTTCACTATTTTAATCACTTCGCGTAAAAAAAAATTTAATCATGTATTTTTTCTTTACTAATCCGGTATGAGATAAAATACACAAGATTCCTTTTAATATTAACGCTAAAGTAGATCGGACTGTCTGGATCTAAACTCCAATTTTGAGTTTGAGTTAACTTGGGTGGTATGAATTTGCATGATTAAAACGAGTAGAACTAGGCCACTAGGGTGTTCCTAAGTTCACCAAGCTCCTTTGTGAGCTCAACTCTAAAATTTATTGGATTGACTTCAAACGACGAATCTAAACCGTTGAAATCTTTCTACCTTACGAGTGATGCGTCTACATGCGAAAATTTTAAATTAATTTTGTATAGAGTTAAGTGGTCAAAAGATGTCCAAAAAATAAATGCATTAAAATTAATTTATAAACCTTCTAATTTTGACCACTTGACTTTATAATAAATTAATTCGAAACTTTAAAATTTTGACATGTAGACGTATCACTCATAAGGAAGAAGAATTTCAACGATTTGAATTTATTGTTTGAATCTAATTCAATAAATTTAAGAATTGAGTTCACTAAAAGATTTGGTGAACTTAGGAACACCCTAGTTCTACTCTGATTAAAACACCAAAATAACGGACATTTTAACACTACTCAAATTTTGAGTTCAACTTTGAGATGCACTCGCAAATTGCCGAATCGATCTTCCAGGGGTTAACTCGTAAAAAGAGAGGGCTGAACTCTTGACTCTTTTGATGGACTCGCAAATTGCGTACCAGCTGCGCTCTGAGCTACTTCCTTCATTGGCACGTGGTGCCAAAACCCTAATTAGCAACTAACACAACACAATCTCTTCACTGCCGCGCCGTGGAAAAGAAGAATCAGCAGCACGAGAGATATCCATTTTGGCCAGAAATGGAGGTGGGGGATATCGAAGATGTGGTGGCGGGTCTCGGAGCTCCTCCGGGTCTCCGATTACCCATAAATGCTGTGGCGGTGAAACCCAAAAGGACATCCAGAGCGGATCGGATCCGTGGCGAGCTTCTCTCTAACCCTCTTGTGCCCGGTACTCAGGTACGAAATGAAATGTCCCAATTGATTATTTTGTAATTCTGTGAACATCCTTGCATTTGCAACTATTTGCTATCTGAAACATCTATTTACATTCTCTGTTTTCTCTTACTGTGGTTATTGTCAGACAATTTATGTGAAGACATTTGGATGCTCACATAACCAGGTACTTCTTTTCTGTCATTCTCTGTTTATCTTACAAGACAATTATCTTTATTTTTTTTTAACTCTAAGACTACATACAATTATACAAGTATACAACAGTACTTGAATTTTCATATGTTGTTTTTTTGCATTGCAGAGTGACAGTGAATACATGGCAGGTCAATTGTCAGCATTTGGATATTCACTTACTGATGAACCTGACATGGCTGATTTATGGTTGATAAACACGTATGTCTCTGATAGTTCTGATTAATTTTTTCTTATATATTCATAACCTCCTATCCTTGACATGAAATACTGGTGTCAATTTTCAGCATTTTGGTTTTCTGAGGATGCTACAATTTTTTATTGTATGAAATTTTCACCAAATACTTTGCTGTTTGTCCCACGCGTGTAATTCAGCTTTTGTACAATTATTTTACTTCATCTTTCAAAAGATGGCCGACTCATTTAGAAACAAAATATTATAAAAAAAATATAAAATGAGTATTTTCTTCTGATTTTCTTTATTAATTGTAGATGCACGGTTAAATCCCCAAGTCAATCGGCCATGACAACACTAATCAACAAATGTAAAAGTGTCAAAAAGCCCCTGGTGGTGGCTGGATGTGTACCCCAAGGCAGTAAAGATTTAAAGGAGCTTGATGGCGTTAGTGTGATTGGTGTACAACAAATAGATCGCGTAGTAGAGGTAGTAGAAGAGACTCTAAAAGGCCATGAAGTGCGACTATTTAGCAGGAGAACCTTACCATCCCTCGATCTACCTAAGGTTCTTTTTTTGTTTTTTAATTAAAAAATTGAGAAATAAATCACTTTTTTTTAAAGTGTATCTTTGAATTTGTATACCGACTATATGTTTCAACATTGTTTTCTTTATTTAGTTGTTGTTAAATTTCTATTCTTTCAGGTGAGAAAGAACAGATTTATAGAAATTCTTCCAATAAATGTGGGTTGCTTGGGCGCATGCACTTATTGCAAGACAAAGCATGCAAGAGGCCACCTCGGGAGCTACACCGTTGACAGCCTTGTACTATTCCTAGTTTTATTTGCTTTTCTATTGCTTGCAACCTAATAATTTAGTTCATTATTTTTAATGCTTGTATTTTTCTATAGGTAGATCGTGTTAGAACGGTAGTTTCAGAAGGGGTTAAAGAGATATGGTTGAGCAGTGAAGACACCGGTGCTTATGGTAACTTCACAATTTCTTTCCATCTCTCTTGTTGTTTAATAACTTCATCTTCGATTATTTTTTAAGAGGGCTCAAATGCCTTCATTTTTTAATTTTCTAATAACTAAAATTCTGTAAATGTATATGTCAAAAAAAACCCGTTAGATGTGATCTATATTATTTTCTCTACATGCACATAAAAAATTATCACTTTTTAATTTTGGTTTTCTATGAATCAATAAGTTGAAAAATCAACGTCCAGAATTTATTCACATCGGTGTATTTTTGCAAGCTCTTGATACTAATCAAAACAAAATCGAAATATCATGATCTTTTACATGTGCATGGAGATAATGATATAGATCATAACTTGTTTTATTTTGACATTTAAGTTTTAAATTTTAAGTTATTGTAATTCTAAAAATGGAGGCATGATGGAGGAACAAAATATGGAGGCATTTGAACCCTCCTCATTTTTTAATTGCCGAAGCTAGTTTATGCATTGGTGAATTGTGAAAAATCTTTAAATTTCAGGGAGAGATATCGGCACAAACTTACCAAATCTTCTCAATGCATTAATTAAGGAACTTCCATCCGATAGAAGTACAATGCTTAGGATTGGCATGACAAACCCTCCTTATATATTGGAGCATTTAAAAGAAATAGCTGACGTGTTAAATCATCCCTCTGTTTACTCTTTCTTACATGTGCCGGTACAGTCTGGCAGTGACCCTGTATTAACTGTAAGTTTTCCTAATATACTGGTGCATGTTTTGTGACAATAAGTTTTCTCAAGTTCCAAATTAATCCCTATTAATGTTTTGATTTAGCTTAAAGTCTTTTGTGAATGTCACTGATAATTACTAACTTGACCATTTGGTTATAAAATCATTTAGGCAATGAATCGTGAATACACGGTTGGTGACTTTAGAAAGGTGGTAGATACTCTCATGGAACTCGTACCAGGCATGCAAATTGCAACTGACATCATTTGTGGATTTCCTGGTTCGCTCTCTTCAACTTAACTAAACCTTTATATTATTTTTCTTTTCAGTGTCTTAGACTATTTTTGGTTACAGGTGAGACCGAAGAAGATTTTGCGCAGACTGTTAGCCTGATAAAGGATTATCAGTTGGCACAAGTTCACATTTCACAGTTCTACCCTCGGCCAGGTACTCAATTTAATCTTTTCGAAGGGCCAGTTTTGGTAGGGTTTTTAGTTATCTTTTGTTCCTTGACTTATTCACCTGTGCTTTTCTTATCGCTAAATTGAAGGAACTCCTGCCGCAAGAATGAAGAAAGTACCAAGTGTTGAAGTGAAGAAACGTAGCCGCGAATTAACGACAGTTTTTGAGTCATTTTCGCCATACCAAGAAATGAAAGGCCGTATAGAGAAAATTTGGATCACTGAAATTGCAACAGACGGTGTCCATCTGGTAAGTCGTGCAAATTTTCTACTCACTTCAATCTTCTGCTAAGCTCGTTGAATAATTGCATTAATTCCCTCAAATGAAAATAAATAAATATATATTTTAAATTATGCACCCCAAAAGAAACAAATACAAGAAACACAAGCACACACACAACAAAGAAAATAACAATAAAATTAAAATTAAAATTAAAATGGACTTGTATTACTGGGTGAATTTCTTGATGTTCTAAATGGATATTTATTTCCTAAATTGAAGGTTGGTCATACAAAAGGCTACATACAAGTTCTCATAATTGCACCCGAGAGCGTGCTTGGCACCTTGATGGATGTCAAGATAACATCTGTTGGGAGGTGGTCGGTTTTTGGTGAATTCCTCGGAGAACTACCACTCCAACCAAACAAAGAAACAACACCAAACATATCTAAAATCAACACTGTCAAACTCTCGTCCCCAATAGACGAACTATGCAATGAAGACGCGTCTTGTTGTGCTGACACATGCAGTTCTTGTGCATGCTCAAATGAGAAGAGCTCCTCTGTCAGGGCAAAGGAGTCATCAAATGATAGATATGGAGATGTGAGATTTGGTTCTACAATTCGGTCTTTGTTTGTCAGGAGAAGACGATCAAATAAGTCAAGTGTAGAGAACAATGCAAAAATAGTGGTAGAGAAGAGAGGGGATGACAAGCTGGCTTATTTAGATTGGTTTTTGTTTGGTATAATTTTTTTGGGTTCAGTAACTATGGTAGCTGTTCTTATCAAATTTTCTTCTGTACTTTTCTCATCCTGAGATTGTCAAATTTTCTTCTATTCTTTTTGTACCGGTTTCCATCTTGTAAGAGGACAAATTGATATTATTTTTTACTATCCTAGTTACATGCTTCACCATATACTATACAAATATACTACATGCTAGTCGAAATAAGGCTCTTTGAAGGTTACTAAGGTTCCATCCGTGTGCTGGCATCAGTCTAGAAGATTCTGTTGAATGTTGTTCTGCTCAGATCCTCTGCACAACAGGTTTGCATTAAATACCATCAAGTTTGTGGATCTAAGTTCCTAAAGAGTGCTGTTGCATAGTCCTTGTTATTTACGAGCCTTTTCATATTGTTTTCAGCTATTGAACTCAAAAGTTTGAAATTTGACATGTATATGAGTTATATTGTTTTCAGTCTTTCAAGTCATGAGTTTGAAATATTGGCTAGACATTTATTTTGTTAAAGCAGCAGTCGGAGCTGCTAATCAACCTCAATTGTTTTTGAATGACTGGTGCAGCTTGGATCGAGCAACTGCATTTTCAATATTACTTGCAAGGATCAGCCCAAACAAAACTAATAATAACGATCAAATACAGTAAGGGGCAAAATTATAGAAAAGGAGTTTCTTGGAAACTTTTTCTTTTTCATCGTCTTCACCTTAGTTTACATGCACACAGACCCGCGCACATATTGCATACTATCATACTAAAGTTCAACAATCATGTACATTGGAACATAAAATAAAATAATAATAATAATAATAATAATAACAGAAGGAAAAAATGTTCAAATAAACAACTTTTCTGGATCTATAGAAAATAAATTGAGCCACAAAAAATTAACAAGATGCAGACTAATATAAGGGGATCATTCAAACGGCAATTATTGATAATAGTTCAACAAATAACAATTTCAACAAAGAGTAATTGTGCTTATATAATATAAGTATACAACCTTCTAGGCGACTACAACAACTAAGCAACTATAGGCCGGGATGAATTGCCATGAAAGACACATAGATACTTGTCAGAGATATAACAAACTCAGAAAAATTGTAAAGGGAAATACAATGCCCCTCAATGGGGTTTCTGATACTATGAAACAACATATTTAAGTCCGCATTTTCACCAATTCTTCAATCCTAAGTTTCTACAAAATGTAGGATGCCACCACTTAATCTTAACGCAATTATATCTGGTTGCATCTAGTCACATTTGATATTTCTGTAAATTCTTCTCACAAATAAGGTAGAACCAAGATAGCCTACAGCGCCTGTATTTCACACATCACGGTCAGAAAATAGAAAATAAAAAAGGAAAATGAAACAAGAAAACATGCGTCCGTGCAGCCAATTAAAACTAAAGAACCCAGAAAGTCATCCGATTGAGTATTCTACCGGTAGACCTAACCGTTACGGTAATAAAATAAGAGATGAGATGGCAATATGACACAGTTACCTCAACTGATGTGATATTTCATATCTTTTGAATAAATTTACAAATGGAGAGATAATATCCCAAAAAAGTGTAATAACACCAACTCTTGCTTGATCTGGACTTTTGGATTAAAAAATAATTCCACACAAGAAAAGAAGTGATTTTTTTTAAGCAAACCCTCTCTCTAGATAAGGGTAAGCTTTAAGCAAAACTTGGGTATTCTAAGACAGTAACAAAACCAATTGCAGGCATTTCGTATTCAAATGATGTCCTCCGAATAAGTAAAATTTAAAAAACACACATTTAAATGACACAAACAAAATTTTTGGAGAAGGTGAAGGAGCGTACCGCATAGAGTGCCTAGACCGAGGCAAAACATTAGAGTATAGCCGAAGTAGAAGCTGGTCTGGAAGAATCCAGACATCTTAGTCTTGACATGATAGTAGTATATGGAGTAGAGGTATACGTATACAGCTGTAGAAGCGGCCGAAAAGAAAGAGGTCCACTGCCAGTGGTAATTCTCCGCATTTAGCAAGAAATATGTACCCACTATTGTTACACATATTGTCACTATTATTAAGATTAGGAAAACGAGTAGCATGAAGCCATATACATAATACACCTGAAAGAAAAAAACCAAAAAGAGTTAAAAAGAAATTAATAACCCCTTTTTATCTTTATTATTTATTATAATTTGTGGTCCTTTTTTTACTCTTGTAATATAGTTATTAGATCGAGGTTATTTCTGGAAATGACTGATACTTAGTGTCAAGGTCGTTCACCAAATAACTCAGCAGAAAAAGAGAACTGGCATCATACATACGTGTTTTAGTCAATGTTGTATATTTATATTCTTGTATTTATACATACGTGTTTTGCCAAATAACTCACAGTACAAATGCAACAGATTATTCTTCCTTTACCTTGTAATTCCAGAAGGAGGTGAAAACAAAGTACATCTCGATAAAAATACTTCCAAATGGCAACAATCCTCCCATGATTGAAATAACAGATGGTGTGAGGTACCATTTTTTCTCTGGAATGGGTCTGGGAATTGTCTTGACCCGGCATGGGTTGTTGGGGGCCCCACTCCAGTTACGGCCCACCACAGTGCCAAGGAGTGCTAGAGGGAAGGAGATGAAGGCCCACATGACAAAAACAACCACCATAGTGCCAAATGGGATGGCAGCAAGAGACCGGTAAAAGATGGCAATTGTGTTGAGTACCAGGCCGATTCCAAAGCACATGAAGGGGAATAAAGAGGCGGTTAAAATCATCGCCTTTATCCAGTGTTTACCTGAGTAAAAAAAATTGAATGTAATTTTTCATAGTTAGTTACAGATTTAAGTAACGTGTATTTCTATTTTAGACGGGACATAACTATATTGGGATCAAGAATAAATTTATTTGTCAACCAGCCCAACACTTATCAAAACCAAAATATTAAAATTGCAGGTAAGCAAAGGGTGCTTATTATTGATGCTCTATTGCTCTTCTTCTCAGTTCTCATCTCTAATGGTGTTGTTTGTTTTGTTGCACAGTTTTAAAAATAAAAAAAAAATTGCAGATATTTTTTCTATGATTAGATAGGTCATCTATCAATTTTGGTACAATTTGAACACTGATTCATCCATCAAGCCATTAATTTTTTTTAACAGTTTAGTACTTCATCAAAAGTTTGATTGGTAACTAAACAATTCTCAAATCGCACCAAATTTGTTACACTGTCTAAATGATAAAGAAAACATCTATAAATTTACTTTTTAAGTTCAAAAGGCTTTGACATCAGTTGTCATGGTTGTCAAAATAAGCTTTGTGTTTTCTTTTCTTTCCCTTTTCTGTTTCTCTATTTCTGTGGAGTAACTATGCAGTAATCCTTTTCCTCTTATTGAAAAATGATAAAGTAGCGGCAAAAGTTTAGGTGGCAATCCTTCAAGGCAGGTTGGCTCAGTTTACCCGGTTGATCAGGTGTGGAGTTATTCGGATTTTATTCATTTTTCATTAGGCTGTTTTAGTCTCAGGTCATTCTAATTTAGGTTCAGGTATCGGGTCAATCAAGTCAAAAACCAGGTTGTTTCTGGGTATTGCCATGATAGAATTGATATTGGACCAGTGGTTGTTTTTCCTGTTATTTCTACTAGTACAGGTATTAATAGGTTAAATAAAAGTACATAGGCTTTAAAGAACCAATACCAAACTAAATTCAAATCAGTACCTCCGTTTCTCGAGTAAAGCGCACCACTTACATATCCTGAAATAAAGGAGGTAAGAGCATAGCATACTATAAATGTCGTGACAATTGTCCCCCGCCTGACAAAAAATAATCACCATGTTAACAAAACAAGAAAATGAAGGTCTGTACAAATGATAAATGGTTAGTACTCAAAACACTTACCCAATGTATAACATACCAATGATGGCTAACAAAACTACAATCAAGACAAGTGTAGCTAACTGTGCACCGATACCAACCACGGCTGAAAGTAAAACTAAGCTATGAGGCGGCCTAAATACATCTCCATGTACCAGTTTCCATCCAGACTCTTCATTGACATCTCTTTCCTGTCAAAAGGTAAGCACGGGTTTTAATAAGCTTACAGATTCTGAATGGAAGAGGTTGTAACAGGAACAAGAACTGGATTTTCCTTCTTAATTTGGGTATCAAAATTTCAATTCAACTTGGCCACTTAACACGTCCTTGTTCAAAGTCTAATTATAAATTGGCCAAAATAGGATCACAGCACAACCCGAACAGATGCACATGATGAAAAAATAATAATTAGCAGTACATAGATCACTGTGGTGGCTATAGAGAACGCTATACAACATAGTGGCTTGCATTAAAAAAAAAAATTTAGTACAGAGTAAACCTTAATTAATACCACATCTTAAGATAACTCTTGCCAATATACCATACTAGGGTACTACAATACAAAATCTAATGTACCGTGGCAGTCCATAAACAACACAATTGCTCACAAACAAAAATGAATCAATCCAACATAATATAAAGCACACTCTTGCACAACCATTACCAATTACTGTACAAAACACTCTTGAATCATACAACATAGTATTGGTATAAATTTATCTTACTAATGTATCAAAATAAATTATCAGCCTACAATGGTCCATACTCCCTACACCAGACAACTATATATACACACCAAAAAAAAACAAATTTTAACACATGATATTACTACTTAAATATCACGCATTGGTGTAGCATAACAAATATGAGGAGGGTTCAAATGCACCATGATTTTGTGCTCCAATATGCTCCACATCTTTTATCTCTGTTTTCAAAGTCCAAATAGTTGATCCGAACCGCTCAACATGATCTTCATAATAAAATATGCTTGGAGACCAAATTTTATATTTTTTGAATTTTTTTACTATTTTTTTTATAGGTACAAAATCACTATTTTAAGGTGATTATGGACCATCCGAAAAAGTGATATTGTACCTATGTAAAAAAATAGAAAAAAATTCTAAAAAATATAAAATTTGGTCTCCACGAATCTTTTATTATGAAGATCCTGTTGAGCGATTCGGATCGACTGTTCGGATTTTGAAAACGGAGATAAAGAATGTGGAGCATATTGGATCACAAAATCATGGTGCATTTGAACCCTCCTCAACAAATATATATATATATATGAGGTTGGCTAATATCAAAACGTTTGTTCCTAGGCCGTGGAACAAACGTTTCGGTTTTTACATTTTCAAAGTCCAAACAGTCGATCCAAACCGTTCAACTTTCAATCTATAATAAAATGTGCTTGGAGACCAAGTTTTACATTTTTTGAAATTTTTTTACTATTTATTAAGCCAGTTTTAAAATCGTTGTTTTCAATGATCTAGAAACTTTTCAGTGTTTATTAAAATCAGCGGTTTTAAAACTGGCTTAATAAATAGTAAAAAAGTTCCAAAAAATGTAAAATTTGGTCTCCATGCACATTTTAATATAGAGGATCACATCTAACGGTTTGGATCGACCGTTTGAACTTTGAAAATCGAAAAACCAATTAGTTGCATCACAGCTTCGGAACAAACGTTTTGATATTAGCCAACCTCTATATATTCAAAGTTAGAGCTTTTTATCTCCGAAAAAGCCACAGCATGTTATTTACAACGTAGAAAAAATATATTACCAGAGTTTCAAGATCATCATCTTCTCGAGCATATTTTGCATAATCATTTCTAAGTGTACGCATCAGAATCATTGACACGAGACCCGTCAGGAATATAACCATCATGAATGAATTAAAAATCGAGAACCAGTGGATCTGTCATTTATACCACAGAAACCATAGAAAATATGAGGCAAATAAACAATATATGGAAACACAAAGATGGATAACAGTGAAAACATGCACAAACCTGGTGCTCAAAAAAGGGATAATCCAAGTACACATCAAACCGGTGCAAAAATGTCACATTAGTCGGCGTCCATTTTATGGAATATGTCATGTCTAGGGTCTTGCCAGCTTCTAATAATTTGGGATTTTCTTGTGTAAGATTGACGTGAATAATCTAAAAAAAGGTAAAAGAAAACATAAGGCACAAAAATTGGACATTTTATATAGACTACTCAAAATCTTAAATTCAAGATATCTTACCTGATTGCCATTATACTGAACAAGAATGTTTTTATGCGTGAAAAGAAAGTACTTGCTGGTGTCAGTTGATTTGTCAGCTTCCCCAACAAATCCTGTCAATTATGATTTTAAGATGACAAACTGATCAATATCTAGAGTCTAAAATTCTAAATTACGTAAGATAAATGCAACAAAGTACAAGATATAGTTAGCATTTACATACCCCATAAAGGCAGGTCATCTGAGCATCAGTCCAGAAGAAAAGCATCCATGCAAGCCCGGAAATAGTGTAAAATTTCAAATCAGCAACAGAAGGAATAAGCCTTTCAATTTGCAATTAGTCAAGGATAAAATAAAAGAGGATTTGAGGAAAGTACCAATGAAAAATTCGAACCAATAGGTACTCTCTATCGCATCTGCGAACTGCCTCACCTTAGATGCATCAAGTTCAATTGTGCAAATTGTGCCCTTGTCAACATTTTCTGCCAAAATAAGAATTTAACATTATTAAATGCCGTACAAATACTTACTTCAGTCGTATATGTTATGATCTTATATACAACTCTGATTTTAAATTGTAGGTTTGCAGAAGGCCATGACTTGTACTATGGGTTTTTTTTTTTTGGTTCCTGGTTATGCGTTGGGCTCTTTTGCAAATGGCTAAAACATAAAAAAATACTTTTGACTTTATGTTATAAATCTTAACTAGTATTTTCTGAAAGGAAGGGATCAGCATGTCTTTTTAAAAATAATTGCTTTTGATAATGTATGGAATTTCTGCAAAACTTCCAAAACGACAACTGCACTTACTTCTAAACTTTATGTCAACCTGACTATCAATAAGCTCGTTTCCACCAAGGACCTCGCCAAGGCCACCCCATTTGTGAGATGGATTTTCTGACGGGTGGCAAAAGGGAAGGCTAAAGTAGTTGTACGTCTCTTGCGGATTGTTGTATGGGCCCACCTTGTTCACCCATAGAGTCACAGGGTCTTCTACTTGATACTGCCATATAAAATTATAAGTAAAATTAAATTAAAACCGACAAGAGAGGTGTTAATTTACTACTGCAAGAGTGGCTTGACACTATTGTTCTCATTCCAAAAATAGGCTGAAATTGAAGCTTCATTTATACAAAGAACAGAACTTAGAAAGGCAAAAGAAAAGGAAGTCAAGACAATCTAGTATCTGCTGGCTCTATGTAAATATATTTCAGTATTATACACTTACCTAACTAGTAACTACGATTATGGCATCACTCCTAGTGTCTTGATAGAGAAGAACACACTGTCTGTTATTTCTCATATAGATATGGTTCTCAAGGTTTGTGAGAAAATTTACCAAGACAACCTTGAAAACAACAGATGCATATACACATCAAGTATAGGACACCGGAGAGTGTAGATTCTCCTGTGGCACTAGGGAGTTGCCAGTCAAGTGGCGGGTCATGGAAAGCAGGCCACACGTTCGTCATGCAAATGCAATTATTTATATTGAAGTTTGAAAAATAATCAAGTTAATCAACAACTCTATATGATCTATCTAATGTCAAAAGAAAATGATGGATGAAGGTCTCTCACTTCAGATCTAAATACTGAACAGCAAACAAATATAAAACCGTTGATTAGCAACAAAAGCAAAATGTGCTCTGTATTTAGTGTCAAATCACCCAGATCAAATACGTTATAATCAGATCCGTGAGCGAATCCGTTGAACTAGATCTTACTAATAACCAATACTGTAAAGAGTGCTAAAATCAAGTACCACCACAACGAAGGGTGCTCAGACCACTAGACCCGCGAATCAATCAAAGATACAGAATCAAACAAGGCTCTATATTTGTTCTAAGTACCTTATGATCGGACTCCGACGCATAGGCCGAGGTGGAGAGGAGGAGGAGAAAGAAGGCCGCGAGTAAGTGACCGGTGGAGATCATCGCGTGGCCAGATCTGACGGTTGGGATGAGACGAGATCTTTGTCCGACACCGACCACGATCCGAGAGGAGAAAGAATCTGAGAAGAGAGAGATTTTAGGAAGGGTAACGAGAGATCTTTTTATTTATGTTTTAGGTCAAAAAGCACTAAAAACGGAGCTTTTACTGTCCGAGAAGTTCCCGTTTAATCAGGGATCGGTTAAAAAATGGGAAATTAGTTACCCACTTACCTGTAGAATCCATATCACCTGAGCTGACAGAATATTTCAGGTTTTATTTGGACCGTCCGATTAGAATCCGCACGAATATTAAATGGAACCCGTGCATTCCACCTCGGATCGGAATGGCCCGATTCTGATCGGACGGTCCATATTTAAACAGAAATATTATGTTACCTCAGAGGATAGGACTACTTACCTGTAGCAGGGTGTCAAATGTCAATGAGTGAAGATTTTAACAGAGTAGTATTGACTTCGTGTAGCGCACAAATCATATGTAGTGGTAGTGCTGGTTTGTTTCTATGCGCTGCATGAAACCAAAACTTCCCTGTTAAAATTTTTACCTGTGTCAATGGAATTGCGTAATCCAATAAGTCAATACTAAAAGCAGTTTAAATCACGGAATCTGCAACGATCCATAGCGGATCCAAAGCGGCGTCCATTGTTTGTTGGATCCACGTGTGTCGGTGTGTGGCGTTGAAATTTGAAAATGGATCTACGCCTAAGTAGATTTGAATTTACGTTAATTAATTAAATTAGTTAATTAATATAATAAAAATTGAAACGCAAAATGGATCCGATGAAACTGTGCCTGTGTTTATTTCTTTGTAAGCATCGATTTGTTCTGTGAATTTTTGCCTAATTTAAAGGAGTTTTTTTTTTTTGTAACTTATATTAATCTTGTATAGTATATCTCTATAATATTTTGAAAAATATTGATTGAATTTTGAAAAAAAAAAAAATGAGATGTATCATTTCTCTTCGTTTTTTCGCTTTAAAATTTATGTAATGTTCGCTCTTTTATGCGTTAAAAATCACTACAGCGCACTAGTCAGAGATTTGAGCAATTGGCATTACCTTTGATATCTTTTATGGGATACATTAGTTACCTTTCAATCGTTCTTCTAACTCCTAAACCTTTATTTTCTTTTTGTTTAATCGGTGTTGTATTATGTTATGTTACTGACAGTATGAAATTGTGGGGAACAATTTCGGTCTGACGCTCATCAGACTCAAATTTGAGTCTGATGGGTTCCGCATTTGTCTGTTTTACTTTAAGATATGTGCGCGTAAATATTAAAACGGGTCCGTATGGATATTTGAAGTGAGATCTTAAAATGATTGGACGGATACGGAATTCATCGGTGTTGGACCCAAATTATTTCCGAAATTGTGATGGAATTTGATAAATTGAGAAAAAGTGAAAAGGAATTGGATTGAAAATATGAAGTTAAATTTTTCTCTTTTGCACTTTAACCTCTTTTTATTTCATCCTCACTATTCTATTATATGGAAACGTGAAATTGTCAAAGAGCGACTTTATTTTGTACTGGAGTAGTCTCAATTCCACTCTTTCATTCTTTTAAACGCACCGAGCACACACACAAAAAAAAAGAAAATAACATAGAATAGAAGCTTCCTCCTTTTTATTTTTTCACTATTTCATATATTTGTCGAACTGGCCCCGGTTTCTGGTTCATTCTGCAATCAGCACATGATCTTTGTGTATCTTCGTAATAGAAGATTTTTGCAACAAATGGCGAGGTCGCTTAAAGCCTGGAGTATTTAGCTGTTACGGAGTTACCGAGCTTGCATGAAATCTCAGCTGATCCGAGCGCCCAGTAAGAGGGGTCCGGATCCCCTAAAGTAACCCAACTTTTGGGTTTTTGATCGGAACCGTCCGATTTGATTCTATCGCTTGAGATTGTCTCGGGATTCGAATCCGTCGTCGGAATGTGTGCGCTCCACTTCGGAATGGATGGTTTTGGATCCGAATCGGATGGTTCCAATTTAAAATCCAAAAATTGAGTTACTTCACTGGATCTGATTTCCAGTAAGAGAGGAAATTTTCTCTGTCTAATGCTATTGACTTTTTTTATTAATATGACATCTTAAAAGATATCTTCTCAGCTATCATAAAATTATTTATTAATTATTCAATTTTCATAATTTCTATAATTGTTAGATGTTCTTTTATTTTTTTTATTTCCTATAATAATACGTAAGAGAGAACTTAAAAAAAAAGTTTAATAAAAAGTAAAATTACATGTATATTAAAATATTTGGATGTTGTTGCGTTAATAAAAAGTTCGTAGTATTAATATCATGACTCGCCTATTTCGCATTTTCAAAAGATCAACACCAATATATCTAAAATGCAACACATGTTTTCAAGACTGCTGTCTCATTTATAGCTGCAAACTCTCTTTCTAATATAAACTACACGAATATATTCTGTCAGAATTTTTGGATGCATGCGAATAAAAATGAAAACACTCTGCTATTTTAAAATTTACCTCTTTATTGGGAAATGTAAAATTTATCCAACATAAGTTACAAGGCAGCAATACACATTCTGAAACATTACTTGCTCGTATTCTTTAACCCACTACAGTCGCAAAAAAAAAAAGATAAAGAAACCTACATAAAGAATAAGGTCATGGTGCAAAAAATATCCTCAATTTTTTTTCCCAATGTAAAAGGTCATATAAAAAGGCCGGTACACCATTAAGCCTTTCATCAGCAGCAAACCTAACAGGCTACAATATTCTAACTGCCTTGATGACTCCAGACATACGGGATCGCGTAAAAAAAAAATTTACAAAGGAGGAACGCAGCATTACAGAAATTTTCCGGGCCAAAATAGAATTATATTTTTGTTTTTTCCAAAATGATCTATTAATCTTCGTCTTCCGTCTCTTCATCATCTCCGCTGTCATCGTCATCCTCAGTCTCTTCGCTATCTTCCTCGCTCACCCATTGGTGACCGGATCCCGATGCATCAAATTGCATGCTGGGCACTTCCTCCTCTTCCCGCCTAACGATCTTCTGTGACCGCGCATTGTGTGTCACCACCTCCTGCCTCTCCCTCTTATTCGTTTTAGAGACATTATTAGCGTACCCAACCTCTTGGGGGTGCCGCAAGGCAGAGGGAGGTGACATGCTCTTGCCGTTGTTATCTTCCGAGTCGGGGTTCGCATGCTCTTTTCGAAGGTGGAGCTTGAGCTTGTACTCGTGTATGTATGCCTTGCCGCAACCTTCATGGTGGCATGCAAAGGGGCGATTTGGGGACACTGTTTTGGGACCTGTAGCAGGAGTCTTTGGTGTGGCTGTATTTGAGCGCGGCTTCTCTTTTGGTGTAGATAGCTTCGGAGTTTCTAGGTTGCCATGCTGTCAATCAATGTAAAACATCAAGTAATTCCGTAATTTATATTTTAATCAATCATATAATGATGAAGTGACCATAATATACTGTTACGTTTTGAGTTTCAATAATACAATCATCAAACAAAATGAAACTATACACAAGACTTCTCTCTTCTGGACTCATCTATAAAGCTATACCACCAGATTCAAATATACAAATAATAGAACGCAGGTGTTGGGTACAAGGAACTTATTACCAAAAGATGCTTTCTTCAGAAAAAAAAAAGGAAGAATAAGAATTAAAAAAAGTTTATTACCTTTTGATGGTGCGACCTGATGTGGGAATTTAATTTGTTCTCCTGAGTATACCTTTTACCACAATCTGGGTAGGGGCATACATGGTAATTATCGAGTGAATGCGTCTTCATATGGGCCCTCAAGTTGAAATCCAGTGAAAATGCCTGAAATTAAATTAAGCATTTACAATGAAATGACCATTAGCTCTTGACAGTAAAAGAAAACAAGCTACTTATTCATGGGAAAAAAAATAGGAAACTTGCAAATATGAATAGATGAAGACCTTGTGACAGCCTTCATGAGGGCAAACAAAGTTTCTCTCTCCTGTGTGGATTAAGAAATGTCTCTTCAATTTTGAGCTATCCAAAAATTTCTGCAAACAGGTACAAAAAAAGAAAAATAATACTACTACCAACAATAGACACTAATAAACTAATACAGGTATACAGTATGGATAAACTGAAAAAATACAGTCAAGGATATCGGTCCAAAAATTATGGCAACAGTTGCAAACTGGAACCATTTTTTTTAATAATAGAGGGGGTAATACTCCCACCAATTTCCTTGAAACCATAACAGATTTTTGTCTGGTACCAAAGTGGTACCATATTACAGAAAGTCTAGTATTATACTAGACCAGAACTGCAACCTAAAACCAGTGCTTTTCACACCTCACATAATTTCATTTCTCGCCTCCTTTGTTGTTTTCCTAGTGAGATTTCTACACATTTTGCTTGCTTTTCAAATTAGTCACCAATTCTGCACTCAGGCTAAAACCCCTTTGGCAACAGATGTACAGCCAAGACCTCCACACCAGTAATATAAATTCTATTGATTGCACAAAAAGTAAGAACAACAAAATTATATATTTATTGCGAAAGAGACCTTGTCACAGCCCTCAAAATGGCACGCATATTGCCTCTCTCCATGTACTTGCAAGTGTTTCCTGATCTGTGGGGCCTCGAGAAAAGCCTTGTGGCAGCCGTCATAACTACACAAGAAAAGCATTTCTGTAGTTGGCTCTTGCTTAGGCACTTCTTTCACTTCTTGCTCTTTCGATTTCTCTCTCAAAGCCTTTAACTTGTCCTCTGTAACACCGCAATAAAAGTTTAGTTCGGAGAAAGTATATCAGTAAGACAGTAACCCTTTGCTAGGCACAAAAACTGCCAAGCATGCCTCTTCCCAAATTGCCCGTTCGGCAACATGTGGAATAGGGAAAGAATAGAGGAAAAATGGAATTTGGAATAGGCTTCTATTTCATACAATTCCGGTCATGTTCGGCTGATGGTGGAAGAGTGGAACAGTGGAACAGTGGAACAGTGGAAGAGTCTTGGTAAATGAACAAATTCCTCTATTCCACGGTCCACCCCGTGGAATAGAGAATTGGTTCATAGAGGAATAGAGGGACCAAAGTGTAAAAGGCAGGGGTTTGACTGCAAAAGTTCAATCCCAATTCCACTTTTCCCCTTACCACAATTCCACTCAATTCTTTTTTTGTTCGGCGGGAATAGAACCTCTATTCCACTCTATTCCCCTTTTCCACACTTTACGAACAGACAAAAAGTATCTGACATCTATCACTGTTTTGTGCCAATGAAGGGGTGGAAGGAGGTGGTTTGAGCGATTCTCTGACTCTCTAACTGTGATGAAGAAAGTGTCTTGACAATTTAGTAATTTACAGAAGCAGTCTCTGAAGTATTGCCCCTAATCAGAATTAAGATCTCATTTTGGTCCCTATAGACTAATTTGTGCCAATTTAGGACCTGCCATCATTTTCAGTCTAACAGAAAGAAGGCGCTGGCAGGAGACGATGCGAATTTGGTCATTAATCGATTAAAATATGCCTCGCCATACATCATTTCAGAATTCTTTTTGTCCGTCTTTTGAACGAAAGATTATGCTAGCGACCAAATGATACAAAATTGAATTCTTCAAGGATCAAGAAGACAACTTCACATATATGTGCGGGGTTTAATTAACAAATTAATGGCAGCAAATTTGCAACTTCTTATTTCATCCCCAAAACCACATATATCCGTATACTGAATGCTCAAGTTACTGTCTTGTACTTCCTTATCAAGGGAGTACTAGATAATGAGTCGTGGTAGACATCTCAAAGCTGTGTATGAATTATTACAATAATATGAATTGGATTAAGAATTACTCCCCTTTATAGAATGAAGTTCACAGATGATCCATTAAATATACCCTATTCTCCTTTTGGTGTCATGAAGTTGTGAATTTGCTGCCATTAATTTGTTAATTAAACCCCGCACATATATGAATAGACATACCCAAAATAAAACTAAGATTAGGAAATGGTGAAAGCATAGCGCGTATTTTGATCAAATTAAAGATTAAAATCATAAACCCTTAGACCTCTCTAGCGTTTTAAACTATGGAGGTGAATCCAAACAGTGTTCAAAAGTGCAACAATTTACCAAAAACTATTTAGGGTTTATACAGAAGACACCGCCATCTCCTTGGTACGCATTGAAAATTTAAACCAACAAAAACAGGGAAATTATAATATTAATAATATTCACGAAGGCAAAAGGTAGAAATTAAAAAAAAATGTTAATAATCAATTCTACCTCTAATCCACTTTAGAAGGGAACACTTCGCGCCTGGAGAAACAACTTCTTGAGGAACCCTAGATTAGAAAACCAAATCAATTTTAATTTATAGAAATTCCAAAAGTAATTTAACCAAACGAAAAGGTACGAAATCCATACCATGCTTTCACCCACCGCACGGCGGCGTGGCGGGGCGCCATGGAGAAGAGAACTCTAAATTACGCTGCAAATTGAGGAAGATCTAGGCTATTTTTGCGAAACCCGAAAAAGCTTTCCTCTTTTATTTAGTCAATCTGCCTCTGCTACTTGCTCCTCGCCTTTTCTGAGGAGGGGACAAATGGGCAATGGGGATGGAGAGAAAGGGAAAGAGACCAAGGAACAGATTTTCTCTTCGAGGGACTTGGTTTGTAGAGTCTACGGTGTATCATAAACCAAGTGTTGGGAGCGAAAACAACGGGAGCCATTGATAGAAGCCGCTTGGAAATGTGGTAAGGTTAAGGTGAGGCAATGGACTGCTGGTCTAAAGCACTAATGGGGCTGGGGTTGCATAAGGCCAAGGGTAAAGATTTCAACAGAGTGGTTTAGGCTTCATACAGCGCAAGGACTCCAGAATCAAAACAGCGATGTACATGGTTCATCCGCTGCATGAAGACAAAATTACTCTGTTAAGATCTTTACCCCCTCTCTCTTCTCCTCTCTCTGGAGATGGTGGATTTTCTGTAGTGAAAAAAGAAAACCTGATGGTAGAAGGAAAGACGATAATGAAACCACCGACGCTATTATCGGCTCGCTGTACACATTGTGTGGTGTGTTCTCGCCGCATGGGATTTGTGCAAGATAAGAGGCTTTACTCCTGGGCCCCAGATGTCTGTGGGGCTAGAGCGGATGTATGTAGCGTGTAGCACGTGCGTCTGTGAGGCTGTTGATTCGCCTCCGTAATTTGTATCTGAAAAATATCGCTCCATTATTAGGCTATTGATATTATCGCAACAAAATTTAATATTCCCACAAGATTAACTAAAATATTTAATAGTCTCTGGCTAATATCTCTCATCCATTGAAACATGTTTCCTTTTAAAACTCAATTTATATATAGTCTAAAAGTAATTATATTTTTTTATAGAGGTTACGGTGAATCTACGCTGTGAATTTGTATTTATATATTCAATGTCTAAACAGTCGATCAGAACTACTTGATGTGATCTTCGTATGACAATGTACTTGAAAATCAAATTTAATTTTTTTGAAACACTTTGACTATTTTTTAAATACATAAAAGTTACTATTTCACATGGTACATAATCTTTAAATTGAGTGATTTTTTATCTATATAAAAATAGTAACAAAATTTAAAAAAAAAAGTAAAATTCGGTCTCAGATGTACGTTTTCATATAAAATTTAAGTTAAGCGTTTGGATAAACTATTTGAAATATAAAAAAAAATAATGAATATCGCCACGAACTCATTCTTTTTTATACAACCTTTGTATCAAGATTATATGATTGGGGGAATTTCATATATCCCCCTCCAAAACCTTGAAATTACATATTTCCCCCTCTAAAATTCATAATATCATATTTACCCTTATAAAGTTCAAAATTTATCTAATTTATTGATTTTTCTAATAAAACTCATTTTAAATTTATAAATTACCCATATTACCCTTTTTCGATCTTTTATTTTCCTCTTCTCTCTTCGTTCCCAGAGAAAGGGGGTTGGGAGATTGATTAACCAGTGAGGGTGACTGCTATACTCATTAACACTGTTTGAACCGACAGGTCTTGCATTGCTTCCTGCTTGCAACACATGCCACACCTCCTTTGTGCTCTCAACCTTTGCCTCAACTACACCCGAGATGTGATGCAGCCCTTCTCCTCCTGTTTGCCTTGTCTCAAGTCTAAGCTCAAATCACAACAAAATCAACATTTTTTGAAGTACAACAGTTATTATTTATCATGTATAAAACAATGAATATATGGAAAAATTCTTTAGTGAAGATACAACAGGTGTATATATATTTTGAGGAGTCGATTGAGAATTACTTCCTTGATGATGGATTGAGAATTACTTCTTCCCTCGAATTGGTGCACTTCTCTCGATTTGCAACCCGGCACCTCGAAATGGTTCATTACTAGTTTTGGCGTCAAGTAACTTGCTCTTTAATTCACTCAGTTTTAGCATTTTGCTTCCAATTTGTTAGCTTTCCAATTTTCTTTTTAATATCTCTACATTTCATCCCCATCTCTCCGTTACATGATATGGCTCATTAAGGCATAATTTTAATAATTAAATTAATTTGGGTGCATACTTAATTCTTATTTTTCTTTTGCAGTAAATGTGTCAGTTTTGAATTCCTAGAAAAAGGTAAACATTAACAAATACTAAGTCAATATAGCACATTCTACGCAATTATGTAACAGTAATGTAGCAGTTATCATTTTTTATAAATTTTTTTTTTTAATAGAGTGGGGAGTTCTACCTGTTTCATTATGAAACAACATAGTTCTTACATCACAAAATATTACTGAAAATCTAAATCATAAAAATCACAAAATATTACTGAAAAAATTTAGTATTAAGGTCACCCTCTAAAAACCACTTTAATTTAGCTCTCTGTTGCCAGTAGGCCTCTTCCTCATGATAAATAGAATATAAAGAAGATTGACATTCACTGGGTAAAATCAGCAGGATTTAAGGAATTAGATTCATTAAGTGATTCAAAATCATGGATGGTCTCGAGATCATTTTTTGTAATATTTCGTGATATAAAATTTCTTACAATGGAGGGCACTGAGAAAAAGAGAGGGATGAACTATCGCACCCTAGAGGAGTTGTTTAAAATTGCTGAGGAGAGAAAAGAGACAGTTTCTTATAAAATTTCTGTCAGTGTTCTTGAGGTGTACAATGAGCAGATTCGAGACCTGCTCAACTCCAACCCGTCATCAAAGAAGTAATTCTCAATCTACTGCTCAAAATATATACACACCTGTTGTATCTTCACTAAAGAACTTTTCCATATATTTATTGTTTTATACATGATAAATAATAACAGTTGCATTTTTTTTTTTTGAAAGAAAGGTGGGTGTCAAGCCCTCAAATTTCATTTATCTTGACACAAGTTGTGTCATGGTTACATGGTGTTTACATGATTATATTGAACTGAAAAGAAATTGAAAAAAAAACAAATTTAAATAAAATTGCGACAATTAAAACTAAAATGTCAGAAAAGTATCTCCAGTAGTTTACTGGTAAATGGTTTCATGCCGAACTGTTACTTGCCCATTTGATAACATTTTCTATTTCTTTTTTTTATGTTTGAAACCAGCTATGAACCTCTTCTATTATTTCCCTGGCCAACAGCTGCAATGTTTTTTTCCTTTTCTGCAAATATTCGTTGGTATCGCTCTCTCCAAATAACGAAACATACTGTCATCTGTGTTTGCCTGATTACCATATGCTCAGATCTTAAAATTGCAGAGCTGTATTCGTTCCTTGCAAAGTACTGACAGGTCGGAAGTTTCAGGCCTTGACATTGAGCAAACATATGCTCTGCTGTTACGGTTGCCTTACCACATAGGTAACACATACTTGGCATAACCCATCCCTTCGTATCAGATTTTCAATCTTGAGTATTTTGTTGTGAATCATCAACCATGTAAATAATACCAGTTGTACTTAAAAAATGTTGATTTTGTTGTGATTTGATCTTAGACTTGAGATAAGGCAAACAAGAGGAGAAGGGCTGCATCACATCCAGGGTGTACTTCAGGCGAAGGTTGAGAGCACAAAGGAGGTGTGAGATGTGTTGCAAGCAGGAAACAATGCTTGAGTTATCGGTTCAAACAATGTTAACGAGCACAACAGTCGTTCTCACTGGTTAATCAATCTCCCAACCCCTTTCTCTAGGAACGAAGAGAAAAGAGGAAAAGAAAAGGTGGAGAAAGGGTAAAATAGGTAATTTATAAATTTAAAATGAGTTTTATTAATAAAATCAATAAGTTGAGTAAATTTGTGAGTTTTAGAAAGGTAAATATGATATTATGAATTTTAAAGGGGGAAATACGTAATTTCAAGGTTTTGGAGGGGGATACATGGAATTCTCATATCTTTCTTTACATGGAATTCCCATATCTTTTTGATATTTTTAGTTGAAGCCTCTTAAAATCTGTGTCCGGTTATTTTTTTCATTCTTTCTTTGAAAAGGAGAACAATATTTTAGAAACTGTATTGTTATTTATTAAGAAACAATTATTGAATCAAGAGGGTCTATGTTGAGGTTTCGAAGGACCCTATATGGCATTCTTCTATGTGAATGGCATGGAATTGTTGTCATTATTACTTCATACTCCTTAACTGATACTCTAGATTGCCCTAAATAGAAATGGTATTCAAAATTATAGTTTACTACATCCTCTCTTTACAGCTTCCTATCTTTTAGAGGGGTTCAAATTCCATTTGTAGCCTTGTGGTGGTATGTTCCTGTGCCTTTGAAAATAAGAATATTTATGTAGTTGTTGTTTCAAAATAAAATCCTTACTAAACTGTGTTGACCAAAAGGAGGTGGCAAGGGGATACACACTGCCACTTTTGTAACAACGCAGAGGAGTCAGTTTTACACTTATTTCTTAAATGCCCTTACATTATCCATATTTGGGTTTGGATGAGTAAATTTCCAAAATTTTATGGGGATTAGACCTCTTTAGAGAGTATTCAACAGTTGGCTATGTCTTCGCCTCTCCAACAAAGAGAGGCTGTGTTAATGGTTGCCAGTGTCATTTGCTGCTGTATATGGAAAACAAGAAATTTTATCTGTTTTGATAAAACTGTACCTACAGTTAGACTGACACATGCTTATACTAATCTGGTCAGGAAATAAAAAGAGACACGTGAGACAATTTGCACAATCTTGGATTCCAGAGGATATGGATATGGTGCCACTCTAATCTCTTTTCCCTTTGCCAGCTCTTGAGATGCCTACTGGTCCCTATTTTCCATTGGTACCAGCCCTGCTTGCCACCTGAGGAACCCTATTGGTGCCTCTGTTTCATTGGTACCAGTCCTTTGCTTGTTGGCTGGTTCCTCTTGGCTGATTGCCTACTCCGTAATAATTAGGGTGTTCTCATAAACATGTTGGCGCATTTGTTAGTGCCTTTTTTCTGTTTTCAGTTGGATCAATGACTCTTAATTTGGTTCATCTGCTAGTGCTGTTTCACTGGCTTACTATCTGTTTTTTGGGTTTTAGGTGTGGATGTATTTGTGTTTTGCCTAGGGTCAATGATGTGTTTAAGAAATACGACTGAAACTCTAATACTGCTTCTTGATGGATCAGTCTTGGAGTTCAGTATCTGGTTAAGGATGTCGGGTGTGTTGCTGAGACATATACAGGCTGGAATACGTATCCTTTGCATTAACGCACCGTTTGAGTTAATTTATGAACCGTACGATCATAACTCAGACCAATCCTGTCCACTCCTATATAACATGTGCACTTTAATATTAGTGCGGATCTCAATATGACGGTTCGGATCTTAACTCAAAATTTGAGTTAATGCAGAGGATACGAATTCTACAGGCTGTGGGTTTTATTGGGTAGTTTTACTATTTTGTTATTTTTGCTCTAGTCCTTGTTCGGTTACTTTTCTCTAATAGAAGGGCATTTATGTCTATTTTTCAAAAAAAATTAAGAAACAATTATTAAGAACTTTTTAATTTTGAGTGGAAAATAAATATTTTCTACTTTGAAAGTCAGCAAAATTGACCATCTAAAATTCTAAATAGAAATTAAAGATGAAGTCTGTGTTAGTAGCTAATGGTGGTGTGTGAATATCAACGCCCCTAATATTATCACGGGGGTTTGGTACGCAAACGCAATAGAGCTGGAAGAAGAGTTATTTTGATGGGACAAATTCTTACATTTTTTTTCATTAATGTGCCAAAAGAAATATTCAGATGATGAATTTATTTTGTTTCGAAATTCGAAGCATTGATGTAACATTTTAAAAGTTTAAAGTTGGTTTCACACAGTATCAACTAAAATTGATAAATGAAGCTAATTGTAATAGATAAATTAATACGTTTATTTTTTAATCCTTTTATATAGACAAACTAAAAATATATATTCGGCTGCGAAGAAAAAATAATGCGTAATTCATCGAGACACGTGTAATTTGGAGCATCTTCTGTGACCATGTGACAGCATGAGAAGGATTTTAATACCTCGTGTCTTTCATATCTTATTATATTTTATATTTCAACATGACATTCATATTAAAATATATCTAAGATAAAATTTTATAATTTATGAAAGTTTTTTATTATTTTTTAAAATAGATACAAAATCCACGGTCTTTGAACCGTTTCAAAACAGTGATTTGTATCTATCTGAAAAAAATAGTAAACAAATTTCAAAAATTATAAAATTTGATCTCCAAACATATTTTAATATGGATATCATGTTGAGCGGTTCGGATCAATAGTTTAGATTTTGAAAACGACAATATAAAATATGAGACATGATGAGATATGAAAAACATGAGGTATTAGAACCTCCTCTTAAAATATAAAGAGTCTTCTTTAAAAAGTTTGTGCAAAATTAAAACGGACGACTTAGGAGTGAAAACGGAGTAGATAGTGGTAAAATTATATCCATATCTCTTTTTGATTTTCCAGATACGGATACGGATCGAACATCAGCTGGATATGGATACAGATCGGATATTTATTAAAATAATATTAAAAAATACTAAAGTTTATAATATTTATCTAATTTTAATGGTGAATAATAATATTTTTTCATAATATATATTAAAATATATGATATATCTCTACAATTCAGATATGTATAATTGAAACGTAAAATCATATCAGTATTCATATTCACACAGATATTCAGATATTGAATATCTACATCTAATTTAATTTTGAATATGAATCAAATATGAATCAGATATTATCCATAGGTGTGTTTTCACCCCTACGAGCTACAGACGACCCATATCTCATTCTACACAGTCAGCTATTGTATTGGATCTATATTTGGTAATTTTGGCACCGACTGATTTATTCCATGCTTCCATTGTTCTCTGTCCCACTTGAGAGTAGGTTGATGGGCATCGGACCTACTCTGGTTTGATGGGTTTAATCACCGTCGATTTGCTTTAAGATTCGTGTAGAACGCTTTTAAAATTCGTGCGTGCTTGTTTCAATGTTCGTGCGCACAAATCTAAAATTAGATCGGACAGTCATCGTGCTCGTTGAACCTAAAAGTAGGTCCGATGTCCATCAGACATACTCCGTTCTCTCTCTGTCCACCCTTTTTTTTTTCCTCCGTGGCTGCACGACAATTGAGTGTCTATGATGAAAACCCTTATAAGGTTTACAGTGGTAATTGGTGTAAAGATAAACTGATTTAGGAGAATTATTTAGATTTGGTTAAATAAATTATATTGAACTCTGATGAAGTACTTATTTACGATTGAAGCTTCGTTTGAGCATTGTTACGGATTCATGGATTCATGCCAAGACGAATATTATTGAAAATCATTAAGAATCAATGCGAGATGCATCACCGGGGACACACAACAACTCAATTCATTCTTTCTATTTCTTCCCGTTTCCTTTCTTGTCTGTTTACCGTTGTTTTTCTTTCCTTTTTTGGTAAACTTACACTATGATCGGAAGCAAAATTAACGAGAATAGACTTCATTTCAATAGAAAAGAAATGATTAGAATAGATTTGAAATTGAATTTTGTTGATCGGAAGGGTTAAACAGCATAATATAATTCAATATTTGACCGTTCAAAAAAAGTCTAAACGTTCACTTAATTTACAAAGTATGCCATAAGGTCAAAGCCTCTTCTTCTCCCCCAAAATCAAAGAATTGCAAAGCTTCGAACAGGAGGAAAAAAAAGAAGAAAAACCTCCCTCCGCCTCTTCTTTTTCCCCTTCAACCACGTCTTCTTCAGAAAAGTTGAAACTCGTAGCTTCTCTCACGACGACATGGCAGCGGTGTAAAAGCAGACAGTAACGAGGACAGCGACGTAATTTCACCTTGGCGAAATCGTTTTTCGCCAAATACCTTTCACTTTGCTGTGTTTCGTTGGAGGAATTTTCCCTTCTCAAATCTCGTCAAATCGTGTCATCTCCCTTCGATACTTTCCTTCCAATCAAGCGAAGAGAAAGAATTCTAATTCTATTTCTCGTTTGAGCGTAAAGTTCCTCATTCCGATCAGAGGGTTAGTATTCAAGGCATGGAGTGTATTGTGCTAGGCATAGTACAGAGTGCATTGAACTATGGTTATTTTATGTTTGTAGCTTATTCTCAATGTAATACCAGTAGCTTTGAAGCTTAATATAAAGGGGGAATTGCTGAGCCGGGTGTACCTCAACCGATGCACCACAGGGAGGGGCCCACACCCCAAGACCCTTCCCTAGGCCAGGTTCACCAAGGTACCGCACAACCAACAAAATGGAACCCCTGCGCCCTAGTTAATGCGAAAATGACTTTAACAGTTGGCAAGCATTCTCAAATACTGGCACAGAGGGACACGTCTCCAAAAAACAGCCAGGCTTACCCAGCGCTGACAAAGGATACGAGAACAGAGGGGCAAAACACGCTACTGGCCATCATCACCATAAATGTGGGACAGTTCCTCGTACTACGCATGTCTCAGACATACACGAAAACGGCTACGCTACAAACTGCTCAAGGAAAAGAAGTTCCTATGGTTGCCAAAAAGGAAGAGGCAACGCTATTCATAGGTACCATTTGCATCATCAACAAAGGACAGATAGCAGACAGCTGGGACCAACTACAGGGGTCAGAGGCAGCATGTGGTACTGCAGAAAGGAGCGGGCTTATGAAACCACTTACCCAAAACAGACACATTACATCTCACCACCACCTGCGGTCTACCATTGATCCCAAAGGCTCAAAAAGCCTCATCATTAAGCCCAACAACTCCTGTCCAGCCCCAAACTATTTTTCCCCAAAAATACTCAACAACAAAGGCCCGCAACAGAACACTCTACAAGCTGAGCACGTCTTACCCCTCATCAAAAGAGCCAGCAACAAAACCAACAACCACCAGCTAGCAAATACACCTCACAAGCAGATGGATCTCACTGATGAGCAGTTCCTTGCGCAGTTCGCAGCCCTAAGTGCTGGCGAAGGATCGTCAAATCAATTCCACCTACCACAGACAGGCATTGCAAGCAGGGAATGGGGCCTCTGCGTGCTCGCACGAGTTCACACAGACAAGAGTGTCATCGACAATCAGTTCTCCAGTACCATGATGCGGGTTTGGAGTGTTGACCCTGCAACAGAAGTGTCCATCCTGACACGTAACATATTTCTCGTCCAGTTCACCAACAAGGATGGCCTGGAAAAAGTCATGCAAAGAGGAATTTGGACCTATAAATTTGATGCAGTCTTCCTCAAGCGCACCCAGGGCCCGGCAGACCTTGATGACCCGTGAGTTGATGAAGCCGAGGTTTGGACTCAATGGCATAGGATACCCTCGGCGGCGGTCTCACATGCCGGCCTCCTAATGCTAGCGCAACACATTGGCATGCCTTTATCTGATGTGCTAGAGATCTACGCGGGAGGGCACAAGTTTTACAAAATCAAGATTCTAATTAAGGTCGACCTCCCCCGGCAGGACTGCATACAAGTGGGCCACCCGTCCCTAGGTACTTTCCCGGCCTATATTATTTATGAGAAATTGCCACGTATTTGTTTCTTCTGTGCAAAGATAGGCCATGAACAAATGGGGTGCGTTGACAAGGTCCGGTTCGAGAGGCTAAAACAGGACCCGCGATTTAGCAACAGACCGGAGCTGCAAGTCCAGCACCAAAACAAGACCAGGGTTGGGCAGTGGATCAATAATCCAGCCTTAGTCCCCCTTCCAAGACCCATCCGACATCCAGAGACCGAGACAAACCAGGCACAGGGGCCCAATCCAGAACAAGCAACGGTGTTCACTGGCCCAACTCCCTAATCGGGTCCAACTCACCAATCGAGCCCAACTCCCCACTCGGGTCCATGCCTGCAATCTGGTTCAAATACACACACGGGCCCGACAGACCTAACAGGCCTGGCGGGACTGAGCGGCCTCTTTCCAGATCTATCGGGCCCCCACCTTCTGCATATAAATCAAGAAAGAGCTCCGGGCCGCCAGCACTTATCCACACCTCACACAGTAAGCAGAACCAGCGACCTTATTCCACCTTCACTGAAAAGAACCAATCCGGAGAATATGGGACAACAGAGCCAGGTACTAACGACTGAGCTGGTTGTCAGTCCGACCGATTACAACGCCCCAACCTCAGGTGCTGCGGGGGCAAGACCCGCATATAAAAGGGGGACCTTAGAGGAGAGCTCGGCTCGGCCTCCGCGGTACCAATGAATCTTCTTTCCTGGAATTGCAGTGGTGCGGGAGGGCCACGGAAGCAACAATTCATTGTACAGATCCTCCGAGCAACACGAGCCAATGTGGCTTTTGTCACAGAGACGAAATGTTCTTGCAAAAAATCAGAAAAAATTCTAACCACTTTACCTTTACAAAATAACACCTTTGTACCGGCCCGTGGCCGGTCTGGAGGTCTCTGGCTACTTTGGGACGCACAAACAAATCTAACAATCCTGTCACAGCATAGGTATCTCATACATGCAAAAGTTCAGCAACAAGGGTCCCGGCCCTGGTCTTTGATTTGCGTATACGGGGATCCGTCACATGGAATGAATACTAACATTTGGGAGGAGATAAAAGGAATAATAGCAACAGAAGAGGTGGTTTGTGTGATTGGTGACTTCAACGCCATTTCAAATAAGCATGAGAAATATGGAGGGAACCCGGCCATGAATCCCAACAACCGGGCTTTTCGAAAATTCCTCTTTGAGGCCGGCCTAGTTGATTTGGGTTTTAAGGGCCCGGCTTACACATGGACCAACAAGCAAAGTACATCCACCGCAATCTTTGAAAGGTTGGACCGAGCGGTAGCCACGCCACAATGGACAATCGATTACCCGCACGCTTTTGTCAATCACCTACCAAGAATCAAAAGCGATCACTGCCCTATACTTCTCAGAACAAAAAATAGGCCCTTCAAAGAAAGAAGTTTTAGAATCGAAAACTGGTGGCAGAATTCGGAGGGCTTTCGGGATATGTGTGCACTACAGTGGCAGAAATCGAGGGGGGCATCTTGGAGTGAAAGACTTGGCATCCTCAAAAATGGAATATCGAATTGGGCAAAGCAGATAGATAGTCCCCAGCACAGAATAGCGCAGTTGAAACAGCAAATTTATGAGGTCCAGCTAATACACCCGAGTCAGCAGATTCCGGGTTTAGAGGAGGCACTTCTTCGCGAGTTCGATAAGGCGGAGGCTGACCTAGAGGCCTACTGGAAACAGCGGGCACGGGTCCAATGGCAGTGTGAGGGTGACAGAAACACTTCTTTTTTCCATGCGGTTGCAACTCAGAGGCGAAGGGTTAATTATATCTCGCATATTCAGCGGGATGACGGCACCACGGCAACTACGGAAACAGATGTAAGAACTAAATTTGTTAGGTACTTCAAGGCACTATACTGCCCCGCGTCTACACAAGCGCCGGGTGAGATAGACCAGTACTTTGAGCAATTCAACCTGGCCACAGACCATATGATCCCGGTACAGGCACAACCCGGCCTCGCGGCAATACCGATGTAAGAGGAAATAAGATGCACACTCTTCACCATGGGCCCCGACAAATCACCGGGACCGGACGGGATCACTGCTCGGTTTTTGCAAGAAAATTGGAATATGTTTAAAGATGATATTTCGGTGGCCATCCAGACAGCTTTCCAATCTGAAAAACTACCAGATCCATAGCTTGCGAGCAGCGTCGTACTAATACCGAAGACAGAGGAGCCGCGGCTACCGAAAGATTTCAGACCTATTACTATTGGCAACACCATATACCGGCTTTTTATGAAAATTTTGGCGAATAGAATTCAACCTTACATGAAGGATGTTATTTCTAATCATCAAACGTCTTTCATAAATGGGAGACATATTGCTGATAACACGATATTAATTAAGGAGGTGCTGCACTCGTTTGGAGATTCGCAATACAGAGAGGAAGCTTTCCTTTTGAAGGCAGATGTCAGCAAAGCTTTTGACACTATACAATGGCCATTATGGGAGTACCGGAAAAATTCACAGCACTAGTTCTGCCTTGCATGCAATCACGGGTCGGGAAGCGGCTTCATCAGGCCAACACGGGGGCTACGGCAAGGATGCCCTCTCTCTCCCTACCTCTTTATCCTGGCAATGGAGTGCCTATCCAAACAGATCAACATCTCTTTGCGGACGGGGGCTCTAGCTGGAATCAAATTGGCGCCAACAGCACCTGTCCTCACTCATGTGTTATACGCGGACGACCTTATGCTTATGGGAAAAGCAACACTACAGGAGGCACGGCAATATAGATTAATCATGGACTTATTTGCCCGGCACTCGGGGCTTTCTGTAAACCCAGATAAGTCTACTATCTGGTTCAGCCGATGGTGTGGGGAAGAAGGGGCCAGGGCGGTGGTGCAGGAGATCGGGGCAAGACCGGCGGCGCCAAAAGAAAAGTACTTGGGAGTATTAATCAACCTGGGGCAAGGTAGAAAAGACCCAAACAATGAGATGTTATTGGAAAGAATCTATGCCAGATTGGCGGGATGGAAGATGAACACACTATCACAGGCCGGACGAGTGACCCTCATCAAATCCGTCCTTATGTCACTCCCGGTATACCTCATGTCGATAACATCGCTATCACGCAATACGGTGGAGGAAATTAACTCGGTGCAAAGGAAATTCTTATGGGGAAAAATGGGAAAAGACCGCTACTTGTCACTCATTGCATGGGGCAAGGTGTGTAGGCCGACTGAAGAGGGTGGGCTGGGGATACGAGACATCACGGCTTTTAACGAGGCCTTGATGTTAAAACTCATCTGGCAGCTAGCAGAGGATAAGGACAAGATCTGGGTTCAGGTTATGAAAGCCAGGTATTTCCCGCGAGGGGGGTTCTGGGCTATCAGGACGGATAGGAGGCCAAGTAAGCTGTGGAGGGACTTACAGCAACTCAAGGCTTTCTTCAAAGAGAGCATCAAATGGCAGGTGGGGGACGGCACCAACATACATGCAGTCAACCAGCCTTGGTATGATGAGTGGCACTTGCAGCGTATTACAACCAACGATCAAAGAGACACTACAATTGCGACTTTATATGACCAGGAGGGGGGGAACTGGCGAGAAGCACGGATTGGTTTTCTGTTAGGGCCAAGGGCACTCAGTTCAATTACAGCATCGGTAAGACACCCAAACCCGGCAACTTTGGTGCCGGATAGGTTGATATGGACTCATAGTAAGTCAGGACGGTATGCAGCAAAGGAAGGCTATGAGCAAATTGTCAGAACCCGACAGCAAACAATCCAATATGACAAACACCAGCAAGCCGCTTTCAAAGCAATTTGGGCATGGAAGGGTATGACACCACGCGTGCAGCACTTCCTTTGGCGAGCGGTGCACAGGGGTTTAGCCACTGCCCAGGTGTTGCATAGCAGAATCCGCAATTTTAACCCTGCGTGTCAGAGGTGTGGTGGGGAATCCGAAAGCTTGATGCATGCCCTTTTTTTTCTGCCCTTTATCGGAGGTTACATGGTTCATATCACCTTTTGCAATCAAGGTACGGGGTTTTTCGGGTAATTTCACAATGACCCTAATGGCAGTTGTGGGCGACTTGGATGCTGACCAGATTGTGCTATTTTCGAACATCCTGTGGTGTGTTTGGAAAGCTAGAAATGCCAAGATTTTCAATGGCGACAGTATGACACCCCAGGGGATTCTAGTGCAAGCTCGCGCAATGGGAAGGACAGGCAACACACCGGCAACCCAGCCTCACAATGGAGTGTTGGGGGGTATTGAAGTGCAGGACGACACTACGATCCTCCTCACTGATGCCTCCTGGGATACTACGAAGAAAGCAGGTACGGCCTTCCTTTGCTTTGATCCACAGGGTAACCTCATCCACGCGCATGCAGGCCATATCACGTGCGATGATCCCTTTCATGCAGAGGCGCATGCACTTCTTCAAACACTGCAGCACGTCAGGGAAGGCCGGTACAGCTCGGTCACCATATTTTCTAACTGCAAATCACTGGTGGAAGCTGTGGTAAAGGGCAGTGCGATCAACATCCCTTCTTGGCGGGCTGCGGATACGGTGGCACATGCAATACAGCTCTATCAGGAACCAACGGGGTCGGTTACCATAACACATGTCTCCAGAAATTTACTTACACAACCTCACAAAATGGCAAACTGGGTTCGCACCACTGGTACCACATTCGAAGGAACAATACCGGCGCATGTTGCGCAACACATCAATATCACAATGGCGCTGGATAGGGATCTATTCAGGCACACCCCTCGAATATAGGTTCAGATAAATGGAATAGCAGATGAACAATTAGGAAGTCCTCAGGGCAAACAAGATAGTGCAGCCGGGGGCAATTTAGTCTATGTCTTTTCTTTAATTTAGGGGTAGTTTATGCTCAATGTCTGCTTTTTACTCTAGGATCTTAGATTTACTTGTTTTTCACTATTACTACTTTTACTGTCTTTCTTAATTCTGCTACTAGGAGTTGTACTCAAACTTTTAATCAATGAATACCTACGGGTTTGAAATAAAAAAAAAAAGGGGGAATTTCACATATACCCCTCTCAAACTTCAAAATTACGTATTTCCCCCTCTAAACTTTAAAATTATGTATTTCCCCTCTAAACTTCAAAAACTCACAAATTTACTCATTTATTTTTTTTTATATTAAAACTCATTCTAAATTTATAAAATACCCATTTTATCCTTTATTAAAAGCATAAAAAGTCCATTGGACTCAAATCTGAACATGAAGAGTTACTCTACCGCCCGATCCACGCGCATCGCATTAAGATATGTGCGTGTTGGCTTTAAGATTCGTGCTGATCTAGAACGCACGAATTTTAAAGCAATTTCGATCCGTGCTGATCGCATTAAGATATGTGCACGTCGTTTCAATATCCGTGTGTGTTCGCTTCAAGATTCGTGTTGATCTAGCGTGCACAGATCTTAAAGCAGTTCGGACAGTAGAGGAACCCTTCAGATTCAAATTTAAATGATGAGCATTTTATGCTTTTAATAAAGGGTAAAATGAGTATTTTATAAATTAAGAATGAGTTTTAATATAAAAGACATAAAATGGATAAATTTGTGAGTTTTTGAAGTTTAGAGGGAAAATACGTAATTTCAAACTTTGAAGGAGAATACGTAATTTTAAAGTTTTTGAGGGGTATGCGTGAAATTCCCCCTAATATAAACAGCGGGCAGCTTCTCCGTGATTTCTTTAAAAAAATAAACGATGGATTTTTCGTGTCATCGGATCCGTTACCATCGTCCATTTAAACGTAGATCCACTAGCTACAGATTATTCACAAATGCTTTGAATCTTATCATTGTGTGGTGGTGATTATGATGATTGCGATTTGAAATGTCACATATGTCAAAGTGTAACGATCCATCCTCTCCCAAGAATCCAAGATTCAGGGAAGATCATTTTGCGGTTTCGGGTTTTGTAACGGTTGAAAGAACAGATGTTCGATTTGTTGGTTTAAGGTTCATGGTAAGACTAAAAATTGAGTCATCTGAGTTTATCGCCAAATTTACAACTGAGAGAATATTGATTTATTTGTTGTCCAATTTTGGTGAAGTAATTGGAGTTCGAACTGGCCCCAATTCAAGTATTTCAAACTCGTAGTCTTATGTCTGTCAAATAGCAATACTTCGCTTATTCAGTACAAATCGCACTGTCCGAGTTATCCGACGGGCTACAAAGGAAAGCCAGCGATTCAAACGATCCGGACCGTTCGATTCCACACGAAGACAAATATACGGATGAATAGCCTTGAACTTGAAGTACTGCAGCCTTTTTGTCGTAAACCGAGGCTTCGTTTTTCTTCTTTTCCCTCTAGTAATGCTATTAATAAAAAAATAATTTAATTTTTGCAAAATCCCGCGCCTGCTCCCTGCGCGGAAAGAAATCAATAGAAAGGGAAGTCTATAAGAGCTGTAATTTACTAATTTCTCTCCCCCCATTCGCCAATTCAAAAATCGAAACAACATCCCAATATCCCATCGATCTTCTAATAAGAATTGCGATCTCCGGTGCTAGCTTCTAGGGTTTGCTCTTAGTGCCACTGACACAGTTAAAGAGGAAGAGAATGCTAACTACGAGTAGTGCCAGTAGAAAAATGCCAGAAAATTTTATGATTTTATGATAGAAGGTCTATGCTTAATATTAGGCTTGACGAAGGTGGGAATGTGCTTCCAGTGAACAAGCACAGGAACTCTCTCTCTATATCTCGCTCTCGCGCTCGCCTTGGGAGAAGCCACCCTCGCCTCTCTCGCGCGAACCTATTAATGTCCTCCAGCGACTCACCGTTTCTTTCTCACGATCTTCCGCTCTGAGTCTCCTAATCGAAGGTATCATCCTTATGTCCGCGACTTTTAGTCGTCAATCTAATTTGGTGTTTAATTAGTTGTGTAATGTCTTAGGATTTGAGAGAATTTTGATAAATTGTGGAACTTTTTGTTATTTTGGTATCAAGTGGATACAAGAGAGAATAGAGAGAAGAGATACAGGGCAGAGAAGAGAAGAGAGGCAGGAGAGAGGAGAGTAGAGAGGGTAGAGAGAGAGAGAGTGGAGAGGAAGATAGTTCAGGACATTCTCCTTTTATTAATGTCAACTAAACCTGATACCTAGTAGTAGATACTTTCTGATTTCTTGCAATTTCTACTCTCATTTTATCGTTAGACAGATTTTTGACACACAAGGATAATTATATAATTACAATTTATAGTCTACGGATACTGTCATTGTTATGTTCTTATTTCTGTTACTATCATACTTTTGCATTAACCAGGGAATGAACAGCAAGGATAAGAAAGCACCAAAGGTGAACTGGGAAAAACATACAACTGCTTTTCATGGCACCACATTGAAAGAAAACATCTTGAGCTCGAGTTTCCTATTCTCTTTGCCTTCACAAAAGCCTCCTCCAGACTCAAGTTCAGAAGTCATGCAAATTTTGCGGTACAGTGCATGCTAAATTGTATATAATGAGTAGTTAACAATACACCAGACGAAAAATGGGCAATTTAATATATACCAAGATCCGTCCATTGTTAACCTTTTACTTTAGATAATGTGAGAAATGGGCCAGTTGTTTAGTGATATTTTGTTTTGTACTATGTGGAAAAGTGCTGAATAAATTATGTATTCATATTTTTAGTTACTTATAAGACAATTTTTGTTTTGCTAGATTTTGTTTCATGTTTTAAGGTTTTCTTGTGTGTGGTGTGCATGTGTTTTCTTCCCTTGGGAGATGCTGAAAATTATCCCATTAGAAAAAGGAATCAACAACAGAAGCTTTGTTATAGTATTTGGCATTTTCCAGGCCTATTACATTTATTTATGTATGCATTTTCCAGGCCTATCACTTTACAAGGCACAGAACAGCTACAAGCCATGAATACAGAGAAGGTACAAATATCTGTAATAAAATAATGTCCAGATATTTGAGCAAAAATTTCTCTTTATGTTACCATGCAAGGAAAAAAGAATTCCTTTTGCTTTGCGTTACTTATTTTTCTGTTGCCGAGGCTACTTTTATGTTGGGATTAGTATTTTTGAGATTAAATATTTAGTTCTGTCATGCTACAGGTCAAGTCATTTAAATTTTTACTGTTTTGTCAGGCATGGCATGCTCTTTGCAACACTCAGAAAGCACATGCAACTTATTTAAGACCTGGATTCTCTGCTCCAGTGCAGCCCATAAAACCTGTTAACAAATGCACATCAAATATTTACAGCAACACCTCCCATGCACAAACTCCGATTTCTCAGAGGGCTGGTGTGCCTTCTCAGGGGAACCTATACCAGTTCAAAGGTGATAATTTTGATTCCCCAAGCAATCGTTTCCCTGAAAATAAAAATGCAGGAACTAGGGTGCTGAGTGCTGTTAAAGAATTGAGGCCAAGCGGGCCTTTTGACAGTGGATTAAGAAGTAATGGTGCAGTTTGCTCTGATGCTGAAAAGCCTGGTGTGGCTGGTTCGTGTTTGGATGATAACTTCATGGATGATGAAATTCTTGAGGTACAACAACTAATACATTCATAAATGCCATTTCGTCAGTATCTTTTATGAACTTTTTACCAAAGTATGCATTCTTTAATGGCCACAATGGCAATGTATCGGGTAAAGTGATGAAACTGTAATTTTCAGAATTTAGATGTCGACCAAATTGTCATGGAGTATCAATCAACTAGTACACCAGGTGGGTTGGCACCTAAACAAACACTTCACTCACCTCAAGGTACTATAACTGTCCCACAAGGCATCAAGCAAGATCCAATCCCTCTTGAACTGTGCGAAATATGCATTCATGGCGTTGAGGTATGCGACGCACCTATTTTACCTATGAATTTCTTTCCAAAAGAATGTATCTTTTGTGAAAATTTTTACCACCCTGCAGAATCAAATTTTTTTTTTTGCAATGACTTGTTCAAGATCCAGAACTTACAGCTTTTCCGACTCTTCCAATCTTTTGTGCACCTCAGTGTTAGCTAAGGTTAACTATAATACTTACCAAATTGTGATATTGCCATTAGTCCCTTCTAAATTAGCTTTCTTTGTGACGGGACAGATCTGTTATGAAATGGTTTATGTGGACACCGATGTTATTTGGCTTAAGAAATTTTAATATTTTTTTCCATACGGATAGTTACTTCTAAAATTGCAGCTTGCACATTGTCCGGAGGCTAGTACTCACCTACAAGAGATGAAGGATCAGTTAATTATGATAGCAAATGAACTTCTCGACAACATGGACCTGAGCACTAGACAAATGGAAGATCTGCGTGAAAAGCGGTTTGCTATTGTTTTGTTGATTTGGTAGAAGTGTCAAATTGATGAGTTAGCTAGCCTAGACATTTTGTTACATTTATTTTTCTTTTTTCTTTTTCTTTCAGAGTGTATCTAAACAAGCAGATTCAGCTTTTATCGAAGCACCTCCAGGTACTGTCATCACAAGAGGCAGATGGGCAATTTTCACGCTTGACAGCTTCTTCCACTTCCACCCCAGCTGCAAGTTTTTCAGTAGACACTGAGAGATTTAATTCTCAAGTCTATATTAGAAATGAACCTGCCAATGGCAGCTCGACATGTTACACTTCCACCTCATTTTTTTATGAGAGAGAGCCTTATACGCCGCAGATCATTGATGTGAATTATATAGATGGGTCCGCTGATGAGAGATGGAAGAGTCGGGATTTTTCTTGGACCAAGGAACTCGAGGTGGGTTTCTCATTTTATTATGGAAATTTGACTCCTGTTAACAATCCGATGGTTTAATAAAAAAGTTTCTCTATTGTATTTTTTTAGATCAAGAATAGGAAAGTTTTTGGTAACCACTCATTCAGGCTCAATCAAAGGGAGGTGATTAACGCAACCATGTCCGGTCATGATGTCTTTGTTTTGATGCCAACTGGTGGTGGCAAAAGCCTTACTTACCAGGTCTCATTTTTTTCCTTGAGCTCTTAATTTAGCATTTCAGATATTTGATTGCTCATAATGTTTAAAAGCAATTTCGGGACTTTCAGTTTGTTTAAAAGATTGTGTGACTTTTGCTATTGTGAACTTGGGTTAACAAACAAAATGTGAACTCACTGTTATTTTTGACCCTTGACAATATAGTTTAAAATCAAAATTCCAAATTACAAGTACAAATCATTTCTTTATAGCACATGTGAATATGTGATGCATGCACATAAAAAATCACAAAATCTGGAGTTAGAATGATTAATTTAATGCGCCAATTTGTTATTGTGAAACAATGAATAGTTTGACCCTTTTGATGTTGTATAAAATGAACAACAAATCACTCAAATTTTAACTCCACGCATCGCATAGGATATTGAACAAGTTGAATGGTTTGGGCTTGTTATTTCAAATTCGAACTTCAAATTGTTATGCATAACAAAAGTGAGTTCACAAACTACTTGTGAACTATGGTTTAGGAAAGCCAAACTAAGAAATATGGCATACTTCCGTATGCTAAAAGCTGGAAGAATTTGGTGTATTAAGCAGGTTATTATACAATCCTTTTATTCAAGGAAATCACCTTTCTATACTTACCAATCAGGGACGGAGGCCAGAAAATTGACATTTGGTGGGGAGGGTTGGTTTGGGGGGGGGGGGGGGGGGCACTTGTAATTAGAAAAAAAAAATGGTCTAAAGGGAAAAAAAATCGAGTGGGGGGGGGGGGGGGTGGCTGGCCTCCCTTTCGATCTTTTCCCCTCCGCCTCTGCCTATGACTGATAGTTAACAATTGTTAGATGGTCTCTTGAACTCTAGGAAATAGAAGATTTGTTGTGTGCTCATGTTCAAAAGCAACAGTTTGTTATTTGCTTCATCTGTAATATAATTTATGTTTTCTCGGGACTTCTTTTGCAGCTCCCAGCTCTTCTAAGCCCAGGAATCACACTTGTGGTTTCTCCGCTCGTTTCTCTTATCCAGGACCAAATGATGCATTTATCACAGGTAATGTAGTCAATTACATGAATTGAGCTCTTGCTCAAATTAGGGGTCCTAATGTTGGGTAGAATTCAGGCTGGTGGGATGATTGGGTTGATAAAATTTCAATTTTATTGGTTCTTTAAAATTATGAGTTCTGTATATGAATCGAGCTCTTGTTCAAATTAGGGGTCCTAATGGTTGGGTAGAGTTCTGGCTGGTGGGGTTGTGACCTGATGATTGGGTTGACAAATTTTCAAAATTTATTGGTTTTCCATTCTGTCATTCTTTACGTATCGCATAATGAAATATGTTAGCCTAATTGAAATATGGTCTTCGTCTTAGTCTACGACTTACCAAAATAGGTCGAATCAGACCCAACATAATATGTCAGTGGGTCCAGACATCCTAATCTGATCTCACATTGCTCACTGCTTTGGGTCAACAATGTCTAGCCTTGCTGCAAGTACATTCGTTGGTGTTTAAGTGAGTTTCTGACAGAACTTCATTCTGGTAAACAGGCCAACATACCAGCTCACTATCTGAGTGCAAATATGGAATGGTCACGTCAACATGATATACTTCGCGAGTTGACATCCCAAAACTGTAGTTACAAACTTCTCTTCGTAACTCCTGAAAAAATTGCCAAGTGAGTTTGATACTAGTATAACTCCATTTTAGAATGCGATGGAGTGGTAATGCCTGATATTGAACCTTCTTTTCCATGTGCAGGAGTGATGTCCTGTTGAGACACTTGGATAACTTGTATTCACAAGATTATTTGTCAAGGATAGTCATTGATGAAGCGCATTGTGTCAGCCAATGGGGCCATGATTTCAGGCCTGATTACCAGGTCAGAACCCTCTCTTTCCTTGTGTGTGTGAGTGCACACACACACACACACACACACATGCTGGCGCTATACTGGCTTTTATCAAACCAATTCCTAAGTTACTGTTATTTTTAGCTCCATTTTCTGCTTATTTCTGTTCTAGCATAGATTAATTAAGACATTGTGTATATGGTGTTGTAGTGGATTAAAGGCTAAAAACCATTTGGCACCGGACCACTTTATATGGTGAAACTTTTTCCAAATTTTTTCTCAGAATTCTTGTATTACATCTTATATGTCTATTTAGGGCCTTGGAATCTTGAAGCAAAAGTACCCGAATACACCGGTTCTGGCCTTAACTGCTACAGCAACAGCTAGTGTGAGAGAAGATGTTGTACAAGCACTTGGTCTCAAGAATTGCATTGTTTTCAGACAGAGCTTTAACCGGCCAAATTTGTGGTATGTGTTAAAATTTGGTTAACTTTCCACAGGTTACTCCTTTTTTTTTTTTGTAAATCTCAATACTACCCAAGATCTCATCGGTGTCCTAGTGCACTTTTCATTTCTTTTTGCAATTTGATGGCTATAAAACAAAGGTGCTTGATACACTACACAAAATTAACCTTTTTTTTTCTATTTCGTAAGAAAATGTTTTTGTTAATCATGTAAACCCACATTTATCGTAGAACTCGAGATAGCGGAATAGCGCTATATTTTAATGGAGCTTATTGCAAATTGAGGGTAAATTAGTCATTTTAGCTTACAATTAAACTTTCTGTTAATGCCTCGTTATTTCGATGAGATGTAAATAGAATAGCAAGTTGGCAACAACCAAATTTTAAGTCTGTGCTCCTAAAAGTAGTGTGTGTGAGGCGGGGGGTGGGGGTGCTTGAGAGGGAGGTAGAGAAGGATGCGGTTGGATATATTCTTTTTATGTGAGTTATTTTTTAACCAGGCGTGTGGGGGTACAAAAAAATATAACTTCTTATAGGGGTAAAACCCTCCTCTTCTCTTCCCCTCTATTCTCTATCATCTATGTTACCCTGATACTCCACCTAGGGTCCCGTACCTGTATCGGGTGCGTATTGGATACGGATACGTGTCCGATACGCCAGTTGGCGTATCGGCTTACGTGGCGTATCTTAATCCCTTGATACGGTCTTCGATACGGATTGACTCATCTAGATACGTCTGGACCACTGTGCACCGCACGAATACACCGGGCACCGCACCACGTGGACCACTGTGCACCGCGCCAAAACCAAATTTTTTTATCTGCTGCGGAGAATCAAAGTGGGGATCTGTGGCATAACACCCATACCCGTTTACCACTACACCACTTCACATTTGTTGTTATAAGAGAGTAGCTTTATATTTAATGTATACGTGGCTATAGTATTGTATTTTGATATTTAATTTATATAATACAAGTGTTGAATTAATAATATAAATAAAATAAATAAATATTATATATAATGACCCTCGTCTCTATTCTCAATTGGAGCATAGCCTTAAAAAAGTTATTGTAAACAATGCCCCCTCGTTTTGCTCAGTTTATATTTTTTTGGGTAAATTTTGCCGGAGGTCACTAAACTATCTTTTGTCACAAATTAGTCACTTAAGTTTGATTTGTTCCAATCAAGTCACTGAACTTTTCATTTGTCCCAATCGACTCTATAACTTTTCCGACCAAAATGCTAACGGAATATTCTCATTCCGTTAGTAGTTTGGACATAATATGCTCATTCCGTTAGTATTTTGGATGGAATGGGTATATTCTGTTAGCATTTTGGACGGAATGGGTATATTCCGTTAGTATGTTGGACGAAAAAGTTATAGAGTGACTTAATTGGGACAAATCAAACTTGAGTGGCCAATTCGTGACAAAGGACAAAGTTTAGTGACCTCAAAAGAAATTTACCCTATTTTTTTGAATAAAAGTGGGTATTCCCCCCCACCCCCCCCATTTCTATTAAGAAACCACAGGTTTAGTGGATTAATACCAAGCTGGTACCAACACACATAAAGTCTTACAAAGCCTTACTGTATCACCAAAATTACAAATTTCAAAGCATCACCTTCTAACCTAAGATGATCTTACAAAACAACAAACAAACAACAACTAAATGAATTCAGATGCTCAGTTTATATTGTAGTTATAATTATGTTGTTTACAGGTACTCTGTAATTCCAAAGACTAAGAAGTGCATTGAAGATATGGATCAATTTATAAAAGAAACCCATAATGAAGAAACTGGCATAATTTATTGCCTCTCAAGAATAGACTGTGAGAAAGTCGCGCAGAAGTTGCAGGTTCGTTCTTTATACCGGTCGGCCTTTTCGAGATGTTATTCAAATTATGCTCCCAAGCTTCTTTTCCTAGTTATTTCTATCTTCTTTTTCTTTATACAGGATTTAGGGCATAAGGCAGAATTTTACCATGGAAGCATGGATTCCATGCAAAGGACTTATGTGCAAAATCAATGGAGCAAAGGTGAAATCAACATAATATGTGCCACTGTGGCTTTTGGAATGGGTATGTACTCATTGTTTACTTTCAAAATCCTTATTTATATCTCGTAAGGATATGTACTAATTTAGGTAACCACAGGTATCAACAAGCCTGATGTACGTTTTGTGATCCATCATTCACTCCCAAAATCTATTGAAGGTTATCACCAGGTGCTACTCGGTTTGACAATTTATTGATCTTCTATTATTTTCCTTCAAACTTCTTTTTACATTTGATTCTTTTTTTTTGTTTCTTACAGGAATGTGGACGTGCTGGTCGAGATGGACAGCGAGCATCTTGTATTTTGTATTATAACTACAGTGATTATGTAAGTGAACAAATGCTTCTATATTTTCTGTATCAATTTTGTATATTCTTCTCCAGCTAATGCTTTTTGATATTTATAAACTATTAAGATACGCGTGAAGCACATGCTTACACAAGGAGGTATGGAGCAAGGATTTACCAATCACCGAGTAAAGGAGAACAACACTGAAAATCTTTTGCGCATGGTATCTACTGAATAATTTGTTATCTTTGCTAATTAGGATTATTATTATGGACGGTACTGTACATCCTGGTAGTTACTGTGATTTTGTGAGTTTTCAAGTTTATTAAATAGAACTAAGCCGAAGAAAAGTTCATTTCTGAAGTTTTTTTTTTCTTTCAGGTAAGTTATTCTGAAAACAATTTCGAGTGTAGGCGGTTCCTCCAACTGTTGCATCTAGGAGAGAAGTTCAACCCCACTAATTGTAATAGGACTTGCGACAACTGTTCAAAAGTGCTCAGCTTGATCGAGAAGGATGTAACTCATATCGCGAGGCATTTGGTCGGTCATAAAGCTATAGTGTATCTCAATAATTATACTTTCGTATTTCATTCTTTTGTTTATGATTTTTTTTTTTTGAATTTTTACTTCTTTTAGATTGAGTTGGTTATGTGCACTAACCAGCAATACTCGTCTTCTCACATTCTTGAAGTTTATAGGGGTTCTGCGAACCAAAATGTAAGTTTTCATTTATTAATTGCACTGCATATTATAAGTTCGAGTATGGCTAATTTGCTTCCGGAAGCATTTTGACGAGGTGCTTACGGGGGCATATCTTAGTATTTGATGTTCAAACAACAAATCCAAACCGTTAGATGTTCAATCTATATTAAAATGTACTTGGAGACCAAATTTTACATTTTTTGGAATTTTTTTACTATTTATTAAGCTGGCTTGAAAACCGCTGTTTTTATTAAATTTCTGCACCATTGAAAACAGCGGTTTTCAAACCAGCTTAATAAATAGTAAAAACATTCCAAAAAATGTAAAATTTGGTCTCCAAGTACATTTTAATATAGATTGAACATCTAACGGTTTGGATTTGTTGTTTGAACATCAAATACTAAGATATGCCCCCGTAAGCACCTCGTCGAAATGCTTCCGGAAGCAAATTAGCCATACTCTTTTAATTCTGCTTATTTTATTTGCTTATTCGATCGTTAAAAATGGAACTAAAGGTGGTTAAATAAATTTAATTTAACCTGAATTACCGATTCAATTTGAGTCCGGACCTGTTATTACATGTACTACTTCATCTGAACCCCACAACCGAACTTGTAAGATTGCCGCAGCATGCAAAGGTAGTTAGGTTAAGAGACAGATTGGTCACATTATTAATTTTAGTACCTTAATAATGTACAGTTTACTCATTTCCACATTAATCTCCTTTGTGTGAATCCAAACTTTTATATTACTTGTGTTTGGTTGTATTGAGACGTGTTTTAATTTTATTATGTAGATCAAGAAACACAAGCATGATAAGCTTGCTCTTCACGGGGCTGGTAAAACTTTTGACAAAGGAGAGATTGCACGGGTTTTAAGGCACCTAGTCATTGAAGATATTCTGGTCGAGGAGGTGAAAAAGAATGACGTTTATGGAGCTATTTCGTCTGTCTTGAAGGTAAGTTCATGTTGTTTATCATGAATTCTTTTCTATGACCCAACATCTACCTAATTTTCACCTAGAGAATCTACAGCATGCATATGTTCACAGGAAAAAGCATTCAATCAGTTTATTTATTGAGATGGCTATGGTGAATTGTGAAGTTACGGCCTTGTTTCACGCCCATATCTCTGTTTTCAAAGTTCAAACAGTTGATCTGAACAGTTCAACATGATCTCCATATTAAAATGTGTTTGGAGACCAAATTTACATTTTTTAGAATTTTTTTATTATTTAGATAGGTAGAAAATTCATTGATTCAGAAGATTATGGAATCTGGACCATAAAAAAACAGTGATTTTCTACTTCTCTAAAAAATAGTAAAAAAATTCTAATATGGAGATCATGTTGAATGGTTTGGATCGATTGTTTGGACTTTGAAATTGGAGATATGGGCGTGAAGTAAAACAAGGCCCTTCACAACTCACCATAGCCCATCTCTTTATTTATTTACATAGCAGTTAAAGAGAAAACATATCTATTTACTCTTGCTAATTGAGTTAAAAGATGGGTTCTTGTGCCACAAGTTGCGGCAGCCTCTCTTTTGCATTGATATTTCCAAATTCAAAATCCAAATGACAAATCCAAACTGTTGTCTTGATTAACTTGACAAGCAACGCATGCATGTTAAATTTTTTATAATTTTTTGAGTTTATATTGTACAAGTACATTGAGGCCGAAAATGAACAGATCAAGTCAATTGTAATAGGTGAATTTTTGTGTGTTCATCTTTCGGTCTCTTGGTCTCTTGATCTCATACAGAACAAACTTGAAAATTACAAACTTTTGCATGCGCGCATCTCTTGTGAAGAATATCAAGATCAACATTCGGACTTCTGCGTTTGATTTTGATTTTTAAAGTACTAACTCAATGATAAGGTTGTCACTTCAAAAAATTGTCATGCTGAAGCCTTCCTTTCGAGTTAAAAAACATAAAGAGAGCAAATATTCTACAGGCATGCTAAAATAGAAGCAAACACCAGTTTGTAAAATCTTTCTCCGAGTTTTATTCGCTTGTTCTGAACTTGCAATTTTTCGTAAATGACTCCTGAACAGGTCAATAAAACTAAAGGTTCGCATTTCTACTCCAGTGGTCAACAACTTGTCTTGAGGTTTGATGTTTTTCCTTTAGGCCTTGTCACCAGTGAATTCTTTCAATTTATTACATTTAAAGGTTAGAGTGAGGCTATGGTACTATGCATAGCACGGATTGGTCTGTACTATGCATCAATATCTCCATTTTCAAAGTTCAAACAATCGATCTGAACCGTTTAACATGATCTCCATATGAAAATGTACTTGTATACTAAAATTTACATTTTTTTACAATTTTTTTAATATTTTGTTGGATAGGTAGAAAATCACTTGATCTAAAAATTCTAGACCATTCAAAAGTAGTGATCTTCTACCTATCTAAAAAATAGTAGAAAAATTCTAAAAAATGTAAATTTTTGTATGCAAGTACATTTTCATATGGAGATCATGTTGAACGGTTCAGATTGATTGTTTGGACTTTGAAAATGGAAATATTGATCCATAGTACGGACCAATCCGCATTATGCATAGTTTCCATAGCCTTACTCTAAAGATTAAATTATAAATAACACCCTTATAATTTGGGTTGATTATTGTTTTAGGTTTCCTGCACAAACTAAAACATCCAGAAAGGGTAACTATGAGAAAACACCTGCAAGTCGCCTCCAACCCAAACCCAGTGCCAGCACGCTGACTGAAATGACTGGTCAAGCAAAATGCAAAAAGACGGTAATTATATTGATTATACTTAATTTAAAAAAAAAAGTAAACATTCAAGTTTTCGATTATATGCCTAAAGAATCATTAGGAAATCAAATATAACCTCTGGAGGACTAGAAAGTTGTATGTGAAAAATTTAACCTTGAATAAAGCGAGTTTGATTTTTGATTTTATGTTTTTTTGTTCCTTTTCGTATAGGGAGCATCAGAAAAGATATATCAAGCTTTACGGAATCTCACCAAGACCCTTGCAAAAGAGAACAATCTACAGCCTCATCACATTTTCCCGTGCGTATTCTTTTTTCACTTTAATAATAATTTTAGGGTAGCTTTACTTCTTATATATGGTACATCCATTTAATGTTTATGACATTTACTGTCATCTAACTTGTCCAAACAGAAAAATTAAAGTTGTAGCGTTGTTCATATTTTAATATGGTACATGTAAATTTTGGTTCAATTAATTCAACTGTTAAATATTCCAAGCCTTTTGATGTAAAGCTAAATGACTTCGAAACTGACCCAAATGATGGTGAACACATCTAAAATTTAAACTGTTTAGTTTAATAATGTTATAAAAGATGTGAAAATGTACACAACTACCTGTAATTTTACAGTTCAATCTTGAATTATATATGGCGTTGATTATTCTTGCAGTTAAGTTCGTCCTACCATTTTGTACGGGTTTATTACCAGCTGTAGGTAATATTGTTGCAAATATGGCTTTACATTATAAGGTCGCGTGTAAGGTCAATGCTTTGTATAGAAAAGTAAAGTTGGCTCAAGGCAGAATGAGTTGAGTTGATATTTCAGCATGCCAAATTTGTGTAATATGGTTAATTTGTACTTTCTTTTATCTAATATAATGAGACATTTCAGGCTACTTGACATATCATTTTGAATTCAGAAATGGGTTGCTCCAAAAAATCAGTGCCAAGATGCCAATGACAAAGGAGGAGTTAATGGAGTTCAATGGCGTTTCTGAGTAAGTTTTTTACATTAATTAAGCCATTTAAGGCTTAACATACAACGTATACATATGGGAAAATACAAGAGTATTTTATATGCACACGTTTAAAATGGTAGGAGGAAGGCTATGTTGCTTTTCAAAGCATTGATCCTCCTGTGTTTTGTCTTGAAATCTCAACTTTTAAGATTTGAACAGTTGATCTGAGGCGCTTCATATGATCTACATATTAAATCTTGTAGGAAACCAAGCTTAATTTTTTTTTTTTTTATTTTTATGACTGTGTTATCTAAATAGGGAGAAAACGTTGCTACTGGATGATCTTAGAATGTTTAAAAGCAATGATCTTTTTCTTATCCAAAATGTATTCTCTTAATGTGAAGAATAGCCTCTGTACTCCCTCACTCCATACGAAACTTGCCTATGCTGCTACTGCTGCACTACTACTAACTCTTTTATCTCTAATTAAATGAGGGAGAAAGCAGGGTAATTTTGGTAGCAGTATAGTTGACTTCTGTGATGCTTTGTAATAGCATCTGAGGAACTCTCATTTTATTGGGGTATAAATTAAATTTGCTTCTATATTCTAAGCCCTTTTTATGTTTCCTTATTAACAAGAAATGCATTTTCTACTGACAAAATAAACAGTGTGAAGTTTGCTAAGTATGGAGACCACGTGCTTGCAACAATCGAGAGTGTTGTAAGAGAGTTCTCAAATTCAAGCAGCAGGAGCACAGGCAGTGGTGACAGCTCAGACCAATCCAAGAGGCGGAGGCGGGTCCCACTGGTCAGTGGCCCTAATCCCTATGAGGATGATTTCGAGGCCGCAACTGTTCAATCCAAGAAGCGTGCCACTAAAGCAGGGACCTTGGGTTTGCAAAATGAAGATGTCTGTATTGATCTTGATTTAGATGGGTGTGAGACGAACAATGCAAAACCTAACCCTAATTCAGGTGGCAGGGTTTTGCCTCCGTGGAAGAATATGACTGGTACACAAGGTAAAGCAGCTAGTTCTGGAGCTAATGCTTTCAAGGATTATATGTTTAGGAAATAGTAGTGTACAAAGACAGTCTTTATTGTTATTTAGTGTTCACATTTCTGGCCAGAGGTTCATAAATGAAAAAAGTTTGAAGCTTCTTGCCTCCAAAATTTAACTAATGAGCAAAAAGACTGAATCATAAACCAAATTTGAGAATCACTGTGTGTCATTAACAGAAACAGGACAGTCTTTTTGACCTGTAAATATTCCTTTTTGTGGGGACGTTTCTATAGTAATGAAGGTAATTTTATGGGTAGATGCTAGATAGCAATAAAGGGGCGTACCCATTGCTGAATACTCCCACATGTTGTGAGGTCTGGGGAAGGGAATTTCTAGGCAGCCTTCCCCTTGCTTTTTGCAAGGAGTTTGATACGAACCCAGGAGGACACAAGGGGAGATACTCTACCACTGCGCCAGGACCGCCCCTTAGATGCTAGATAGCAATAGCTGTCAGAATTTCAATTTTCATAACAAGCAAAAAAACGTTAAAATCAGCGTTCAAGTGCATGAACTGGAAGATCCAGTTCCTTCTAGCATTTTTGCAACCATTCTTGTTATCATACAAGTGAAATGAGTAATGAGAACCAGCCTTTGGTCTAGTGGCAAAGACAATGCTATATGTGTTGGAGGTTGTAGGTTCAAAATCCGAAAGGAACAATCATTAGTATACGTGTATTGGTAAGAAACAAGGTTATAAATAGCGATTATCGCATCATCGCAGAAAGACTACAAAAAAGCTATAGTTAGCTATTTAGAATTCTATTAAAAGGAAAGTGGCGGATAGCGATATAGTTTTTAAGGTTCGAAAAAGTTATAGCACAGTTATTGCGTAGCTATAGCTAGAACTATGGTAAGAAATGATTCATTGACAATCTTGACAATATTTTTGGATCAAGGAAAAAAATAAATAAAAAATTATTGATATATAAAAAGTTGTGGACATGTCCTTTGCCTTGTAGTTTGGTTGTATATATTGAATTACATATTATTTGAGCGTCATTTGATGGGCGTCTGGGCGATCAAAGGTCATTTATGTTGCAAATTACAAGTCATTTATGAGTTCGTTCAAAAGATGGGAAAAGACAGAGACGTTGTAGTAAGCAATGCATCGAATTTATTATTTTTCATATGTTTGACATGTTGATTACATTTTAATGTTGAATTTCAAAATTGGAAATCGTTTTTGCCTTGGTTTTTTTTTAAGGTTAGTGACTTTACTAACGATTGTATTAATAACAAAAAAAATATTTATAACACGTCTGTTGACTCTCTCAATTTTAATATATGCTTTTATTCCAGATATATCTTCCTATTCTCTTTAATTCTTCTTGAAACCTAAAATAAATCATTATATTTTCCAATTCCTACGTATGTACTCTCTGGAATGCCTACTAACATATTTGCCATTTAGGCAATTGTCAATTTGTGAAGTTAATTTGTTGTTAGTGGATGCCAATGTTTCAAAATTCATTGATATAATTTACGGCCACAGTTCCTGTAGAATGTAAAATTCATTCTTGGTCCTACTAATCAATTTTTTTTTGAAAAAAAATAAGGGTCATGCTCATATTTAATTGAGATAAATCGTTATAGAGTTTGTAGCCATAGGAAAATAGAAATTGCTCAAAACATTATGAGCGGCAAATATGAAAAAGCAAGTAAAATGAAATAAGAGTAAAAACTGAACATAAAACACTTGAAAACATTTATTAATTTCCAAAAGTTGCAACTAGCGGCCTTCGGTTCTTTCTTGTTTTGCACCTGTCATTCGCTGTACCAGTTCGGTACCTCCATTGCATTTCCTCCTCTGATTGTACCAGTCACCGGCTTGGCCTTACCAGGTATGAATATTTGATATATTATATATTAACACTTGCGCGCATAGGTATCCATATTTGTACGCACTAGTTGTAAAATCTATCAAATATTAGGCGGTCTCCCAAGTAGTTAGTGGTCTCCTAGTTAATGAGCGGTCCCCCAGGTAGTTAATAATTGGACGATGAATGGAGAAAATGAACTGGAGATAGTTAGACGCTCTCAAACTTATATATCTTTCTTCCTTAATTTCTCATCTCTGAATATTCTGTTTTGACTTTGAATATATATATTGCATCCTAGTGGAGTTACTTTTATTATATTCGGGAAATGCAATAATGCAACTTCATATTTGCAAGGAAATAAACAGAGTTGCCGACTTGTGCCAATAAAAAAGACTAAAAGAAGCAACTTTCACATAGTTGACCTTAAACATGATTATTCAATGAAGCAACAAGCTATGCAAAGAATAGATCACAGAGCCAACCTAATGATAGCTATCTAAGTTATTATTTTCTAATAACACAAGTGCACATTGTCAAAGGGTTTGCAATTAGTGGGATATCAGTGCACGCAAATTAATGCCAAGTTTGTTTGGGACCAACCAACCATTCATTTCTCCAATATTCTCGGTTGGTATACTATGCTATTATTTGTTTTATATAAAGTCAAATAGATTAACAATATTGTTTCATCGCTTATCAACCTTAGTCATTAACGGTTTATTCATAGAATAATTATAGAAAAAATGAGCTTTAAACGGGCTAATGTCAAAATGTGCTCAAGAGGCCTTGTTGAATTTATGATTTATGAGGAGTTAATATTTATTGAACATCAAGTTACATCTATTTATACTAAAAGCTTATTTAAGTTACCGTTTGTACTATTTTACTATTTATGACAATACGGTACACGTTACCGTTTATTTTATTACCATAAAAGTCTATTTCCTATTTTGTTTATTCTTAACCTCTTGATCTATGATGAGTGTCTGACATTGAATCTTCTATATTTCTTCTTTATTTTCAACAGGCATGAAGCTGGAAATTCACAAGCTTGAGTAAAAAGAATGCAATGTTAGAGCAAAATATTTGCATTATTGTACCCCGAAATTCTTAGAGTATCTATATCGATTTTTTTTTTTTCGATTTCAAAAAGCAAACTGGCATTATCTATTTTACTTTCTGCAATGTAGAATAATTTATAATTTAAAAAGATTTCTTTACAGAAAAAACGCTTCCTAATTCTCACGCTGGAAAAATATTATATTCTATTCGCTTATGTTCCTGTTGCGCTCTCTCTCTCTCTCTCTTTTCCTAGCAGGTTCGTAACCAGAAAAGAAAACAATAAATTTTCTTTGGGTAAATTTCGCTGGAGGTCACTAAACTTTGTCCTTTGTCACGAATTGGCCACTCAACTTTGATTTGTCTCTCCATAGCCACTGAACTTTTATTTTGTCCCAATCAAGTCACCCTATAACTTTTCCATACAAAATATTAATGGAATATAACTTTTCCGTTAGTATTTTGGACGGAATGAGCATATTCCGTTATAATTTGGATGGAAAAGTTATACGGTGACTTGATTGGGACAAAATAAAAGTTCAGTGGCTATGGAGGAACAAATCAAAGTTGAGTGACCAATTCGTGACAAAGGACAAAGTTTAGTGACCTCCAGCGAAATTTACCCATTTTCTTTCTATTTTTCAAATATGGTTTTAACCAGAAAAGAATTATTGTTTATTTAGTGTATGCGAAACATATTTCAACCCTAATCTGAATGATATGAAATATTTTTTTATGGAGAAAATGATCTCTCCAGTATTAATAAGAATAAATAATCAGTAAGCACAAGCTTATTTTTGAACCAATATGATAGCTTTGTAAACAAGTAATTAAACATTATATCATGCAACAATATCCAAAGAAGAATTAAAGATAATATTGCTCTGCAAATTTGAACTCGGAAACATTTCTAGTATAATTAAGTAAGATCAATGTTCTAAATAGCGCACTATAGCGCCGTTATAGCGTTTTCGGACCAAAAAAGCTATGACGCTATGGCTATATAGCGCCACTATAGCGCACTATTTCGCGCCATAGCGCTGCTTTTTCAGCCGTTCCGCTATGACGCGATAAACGCTATTTAAACCTTTGAGTAAGATCGATGTCTCATAGTGGAGAGGTTCTGATGGACATCGGATCAAATACGTCCGATGTTTGTTCTAAGTCGTTTAAGTCATGTCCTTGACGGTTTATATTCACGTGGATGATTTAAATTTGTTGGCACAAATTTTGACTCGAATCGTACGGTTTAGAACGGACATTTGACACATTTCGGTCCAATGCCTGTCCGGAAAACCCCCGCTTCCGTCTCAGAGATGCAAATCATCTATTTCTCTGGAAAACCCCCGCTTCCTCTTGTGCAAGACCTATGGTGATGGGAGTTGGAGGCGGTCTGATCGGATTTGTTCAATCTACGTCAAGATTGTACGCACTTCGATATATACGAATCTCAAAGATGTTCGTGAATTTTCATACGGACCGAACGGCTCCAATCGAGCATCGGACCGCCCCCGATTTCACGGCGATAACTTTATCCAGACAACGGGTAATATGAAGGACTGGGATTGAATTCAAAATTTCTCTACCATATTGAAGAGCTGCTCTGTGCTGCATCAGATAAATTTATTTTTATTTTGTTAAATTAATGGCTAGAAGGCATATATATGGCGATGGGAGTAAGAGGCGCTCCGACTGAAGCTGTTGAATCTACGTCAAAATTTGTGCGTCTTGATTCACACAAATCTCAAAACTGTTCTCAAATTTTGATTCGGATCAAATGGCTCCGAACAAGCATCAGACCGCCCCCGATTACATGGCGATGACTTTGTCCAGACAACGGATAAAATGGAGGGCTGGGATTGAATTCAAATTTTCTCTAACATATTGAGGAGCTGCTCTGTGCTGCATCAGATAATTTATTTTTATTTTTATTTTGTTAAACAGAAGACATATATACATGTGCTTCTGCAAAAATAATTGAACACATAAAACGAAATTACCAAAAGAATAGTATAGTGTCGTCCGATTATACAAATAAATTAATACCAGGCGGCATTCTAGAAACTAATTGTACTCCTGATTTTTTTATGATTATATTGAGAATTTTAATAAAATTAGAGATGAAGAAATAGCGTGTCATTACCGTCATCCATACATCAATGTGTTGACAAATTATTCAATTTAATTTATGGTGCGTCGTCCGATTCAAAAAAATAGAAAGAATCTGAGGAAGATTTATTTATTGAATCTAATTTAATTCCTAATTGAATTTATAAAAAGAAAAAAAAAATAAGCAATGTCTTTGAATAGTGATAGTGGACCCCAAATTAAAAAAAATGGAAAATATAAATGGTGATGTGAGATTGTCATCATCCATACATCAACAAGTTGACAAATTATGTATAGTTGAATGAAGATTTAGATTTCATTCTTCATGGTTTAATTTAGTTGTATTTTTCTCCTTTTTTGTTTTTGAAAATTATATTTGATTTTTTGGAAGGATATTGATTTTATTTACTTTTTTTATTGCTTCTACATTGAAGAGAAAGGAGAAAGAAAAAAAAAGAATAATGTCAAAATATAATTTTGATAAAATTATTTTATTTAGATTTTTATAAAAGAGGTGTACTCACACTTAATATTTCATATATACTGTTTTTTTATATATAATTTACACTTAATGTTTATATAATATTCAACTTGACATAAAATAAAGTTGTAGAGTTGATATTTGCAGATAACATTGCGCTTTTCATTAATAAATCAACCGGAGAGGAAATTATTCCTAATCATCAAACTATTTTTCGTTTCTACCTTTGCTTTTTTATTTACTATGTTAGGTTTTGAAACTATGTTAGGTTTATGAGTAATTTTAGGGCCAAATGCAAAAAAACAAATAATAATTTCAAATAACTAATGTTAGCTGTCAAAATACATATTGACTTGATTAAAATAATACCTATTGCAGCTGCTTAAATTCAAATATGCAAGTTTGCATATTGCAATAGTCAAATCTACATTATGTAATAGCTAAATAAACATCCTAAGTTGCATGAGAAATCATATGAAAGATATTTAATGAATGAGGTTATAGAGATAGTTTTTTTTTTTTACTATAGATTAATTATTTGAAATTTAATGTATATTAAGTTATTGACTATAGACTAATTTTGGGGCCAAATGCTACCAAAATTCTAAATAAATGTATATTGACTATACATTAATTATAGGGGCAAATGCAAAGAAAAAATAATGTATATTGACTATACAATAATTTTAGAGCCAAATGCAAAGAAAAATAATGTAATACTGACTATACAATAATTTTAGGGCCAAATGCTCATGAAGAAAATTTCAAATAGCAATTGCTCACTGTAAAATACATTTTGACTTGATTAAATGACAACTATTGTATATGCTTTAATTCAAATATATAAGTTTTCATATTACAATAATTAAACCTGCATTATGCAATAAGTAAATATGCATCTGTATGAAAAATCACGTGAAAAATATTTGAGAAATGAGGTTATAGAAATAGTTGTATGAGCTGGAATTTAAATTTCTCACGAAGTATACTCAACAAAAAAAAAATTGTAAGCTCAATATAAGCTATTTTTTATAGGCTCAATATATTATTCAACACAAACTATATGCATATTTAATTTTATTGTTAGTAGAATAAAAAAGGCTCCTATTGATGCTAAAAGAAAAAAAAACAAATATTAGGAAGGATAATGTAATAAAGATGCATGCTCCAAAAAATTAAGCATGCTGAAAACAAAATGATAACTTACTTCAGAAAAAAAAAAAAGGGATAGCCAATTCATAATTTCCCAATTTCAATAATCTAACACTTCATATTTTCCTTTTCAAGTTGACAAAATTATAAAATTAATTCCTTCGACGTGTTAATTAGAAGTCAAATACCTCTGTTGATTGGGGTAAAAAATATTACCAAGACGCGTTTGAAAATTAATTAGCTACATAAATGACATTATCCATTAACACTTTAACAGGCACTATCAAGCATTTCAGATTTCTTTTTATTATTATTATTACTATCATTGTCAAGGCAAAGCCTAGATTTTCAAAAGGGACAAAAATGTAGGAGACATAATTTTATAATTATTTTGAGTAAGTATATATTATTAAAATTTTATGAGAAAAATGTAGAAATAGAAGCATATCTTTAAGAAAAATTCCTACTTACCGTTGTAGCTATGATATATCTCTCTCAATCACTTCTTTTCTAAAGATTTGCAAACTTTAATATTTCAATTATACAACCAACGGAATTGCAAACTATTTTTATGAATTATTCTTGTAAAATGTTAAACAATCTAAGATGATTGTGGGACCATCGAAAGCTTAATTCAATAAAAAAAAGCCCAAAGATATGATGATGATCTAAGGAATCATACAAGACAATTGCTTAATTTATAAACCAACTTTTTAAGAATATGAAGATTGACATTAATGTAAGAGGAACAAAATTTGACGGAATAATTAATAACGATTAAAATTATTTATAAATTACAAAAGAAAAAAAAATTGTCTCCCAAACCTTCATCTCCGAATCGGTCCCCAACCTACTTCCGGGATTTTTATTAATATCCAAAGATAATTAGAAATTAATAAATATACCCAGGTTCTCTGGGAATTTATAAAAATATCCCTACCGGCCATTAAATGGCCGGTACCCTTATTTTTTTTTTTGTGGCTGTTTTAGAGTTTATTGTAGTATTTTCCGTTTAGATTTTATGTTGTAGTATTTTCTGTTTAGATTTTCTGTTGTACTATTTTTGTTATTGTTGTAGTATTTTCTGTTTAGCATAATTATGATAATTTATTTTATTTTAGTATAATTTAGCGTAATTAGTTTAATTTAGCATATTACTGATAATATTTTATTTTAGTACAATTCTCATTAGTTTAATTTAGTATAATCCTGATAATTTATTTTATTTTAGCGTAATTTTGCGTAAATTAGTGACGAAAAAAGATATGGTACTGCAGAGGCCGACATTTTTATTAATATCCAAAGTTTAATACAAATTATTAATTATACCCAGAAGTCAACCCAATATCGATATATACCCAAGCCGGCCATTTTCTGGCCGGCTATGTTCCTTCCCTAAGCCGGCCCGAAAATGGCCGGCTATGTACCTTTTTTTTTTTTTTTTTTATTTTTTTTTATTTTAGAGAGAGAGACTATGAAGATCAAAATATTGAAATCTAATTCTGAAATACGATAAATTTTTGTTTAAATTATTTGTTATATTACTTCTTTGATGTATAATTAGCATATTTATACTAAAATACGATAGATTAATTGAAATTATGTTGAATAACACTAAATTATGTTAAATTACGCTAAATTATGTTAAATTACGTTAAATTACATTAAATTACGTTAAAATACGGTAAATTACGCTAAAATACGATATGAATAGGGACGATATCTTCACTGAAAAGGAGAAAAACAACGATGAAACTTCAAACGGTCATAAAACGGTGCTCGAGTGTCCGATTTCAGCAAATGAGCACTTTTCGGAAAGCTTGCGAAAATGCGCATGCGTCTGAACCCTCTACGACGGATTTCAAAATTCAGAATCGCCAGAAAACAAAGGGAAGAGCCTCAAAACTTGAGTTGAAGTTTCCGATTAAGATTTTCATTTCTATCATTCAATCCAAGTAGCTCAGTAAATTAGTTACATAATGAACTTGCAGATTACCAATTTTTACTATTTTTGGAATTTTTTTACTATTTTTTATGATTCATGAAAGATGAGCAAAATCAGTCTACTATAGCGTAATTTTGTGTAGTTTAGTGTTTTTTTACTGTATTTCAGCATAATTAGCGAAGTTATTGTAATTTAACGTAATTTAGTATAATTGAACATAATTTATTGTAATATAGTGTAATTCAACATAATTTCAAGTATTCTAGCGTATTTTAGTATAAATATGTTAATTATACATCAAAAGAAGTAGAGGAGGGATCAAGTTACAACAACTATTTTTTTCATTTTCAAAGTCCAAATCGTCGATCCAAACCGTTCAACATGATTATCTAAATAAAATGTGCTTGCAGATCAAATTTTACATTTTTCTGAATTTTTTTACTATTTATTAAGATGGGTACAAAATTCAATGGTCTGAATATGACTATTTTTTGTAAAATACTTAATAAATAGTAAACAAATTCAAAAAAATGTAAAATTTGATCTGCAAGCACAATTTATTGTGGAAATCATGTTGAACGGTTTGGATCGACGATTTGGACTTTGAAAATAAAAAAAATAATTGTTGTAATTTGATCCCTCCTCAAAGAAGTAATATAACAAATAATTTAAACAAAAATTTAAAATTTTCAGAGTTAGATTTTAATATTTTGATCATCATAGTGTCTCTCTCTAAAAAAAAAAAAAAAAAAAAAAAAAAAAAAAAAAAAAAGGTACATAGCCGGCCATTTTCTGGCCGGCTTAGGGAAGGAACATAGCCGGCCAGAAAATGGCCGGCTTGGGTATATATCAATATTGAGTTGACTTCTGGGTATAATTAATAATTTGTATTAAACTTTGGATATTAATAAAAATGTCGGCTGCAGAGGTATGGTACTATATAAATAGTACAAAACAATGTTAAACTAAAAGTAAGAAATAGTACTATATAAATAGAAGTAAGATAAATAGTACAAAACAATATAAATAGTACAAGAAACCTAAATACTATATAAACTAGAAGTAAGAAATAGTACTATATAAATAGTACAAACAATGTTAAACTAGAAGTAAGATATGGTACTATATAAATAGTACTGCAGAGGTATGGTACTATATAAATAGTACGAAAAATATTCATACTTATTACTTCCTATAACTAGAAGTAAGAAACACTTTCATTCAAAATAAAAAATATATATTTGTTAATTCAATTTTTAAATTAAAATTTAAATAAATAAAAGAGGATAAAAAATGAATGTTAAACTTTTATGAAAATGTTAAATATTATGATATTTTTATAAAGGATATTGACCATTTCAGAAATTTATACGGATATACTTAAAATTTTCCGTTTATTTATATACAAGCTTCAAAACTATCAATATGTCCATATAAATTTCACAGTCACTAATTACGCAAAATTTGGATATGGTACAAAACAATCACTGTCTCGGGAGATATGGTACTACAGAGGTATGGTACTATATAAATACTGCAGAGGTATGGTACGAAAAAAGATAGTGTCCCAAAACATAAAACACCAAATATAAATAGTACAAAACAATCCCTTTCTCGGGAGATATGGTACTACAGATTGTTCGGAATGTTTTGGGAAATTGAGTTTAGGAGCAGTTAGTTCATCCCATTAGAAAATTTGGATAATGTTGTGTTCATATATAAATAATAATATCAGTCCCCGAGATATATTGCATCAGAATTGGCCACACAAAAGGGAAAAAGAAGAGAAATAACAACCATCAACCCCATAGTTCTTAGGTGCTCAATAAGAATTTCAAATCAAGTCCAAGAATACCATGAAACTAAAAAAATACATTAAACAGTACCCTTTCATTGTTTTTTTTCTTTTTGTGTGTGTGTGGGGCAGGCCAGCCTACTGTCATGGAAAACATTTTTGCTGCTGATTCATTACTATACAATCCTCGCCTTTAAAATAAATTCTGGTAGATACCTACATGTAATCATGTACAAAACAAGTGTCCTTTCACTGTGCAAAAAATTTAAACATACTGTCAGTGCATATGAATTAATTTAAGAGAAGAAAAACAATAAAGAACTAATCAAATTATTTTTCTCTGAAAGAAAGATAAACATACATAAAATTAATGTATAGTCAAATTAATGCCAGCCCAAATAAAAAATCTTTGCAGATTTTCTATGGTTTGAATATAATTTCTTTACTTTTTCTCAAGTTCTTTTTCTTTGCGTTTGGGCCCCTCTGATCTATAATAGTTTACTTCTTTACAATTTTTAAACAAGAACCTTCTACAAGCACCCTATGGACTTTTCATTTAAAAAAAAAAAAGATGGTACAAGCTGAAAGTTGTGATAAATTTTCATAAATAAATAAATTATGAAAATAATGTTAGTCTGTTATGTATCCCTAAAAACTAGTAAGTATAGTGTTTTTTTTTTCTTTAAGGGTGAGACATAAATTTAAAAAATGTTGAATGTTAATTATATTTTAATAATAATTTTGAAAAAAAAGCATACTAGTAGAAGTATATTTTGGAAGAATGTTTTAGGACGAGGCACACATTTATAATATTTTCAATCTTAAATATATTTTTATATTTTCTGAGAAAAGCATATAAATATAAATACATTTTTGATATTTTTTTGAGCCAGGGGCAAATACCTCTTCTGACTCAGCGTGGCTCTGCCGCTGATGCTAATATTAAAAATTTAAAATCCATTGAAATCTAATAATTTGCTGAGTCATTTGGAACTTTTTTTCTTCAAAATATGATACAAATAATAAAAAAAGCTAGCTCATGAAGCAGCTGATAGCCACACCATAGTATAATTGGTGAAAACATTTTTAATAATTTTCCTGATTATTTTGAATTCTTCTGTTTTTTTTAATATAATAATTACGTTGAATTTGGAAAAGTTAACGCCACGCGCTCTCTATGAATCCACTATTATTTTATTCAAATTATTAAAAGATAATCCTCAAGTTGAAAATGTTCTGGTATGTATCTTAGTTGTCTTTATTTTTTTTAATATTTTAAAATTTCGTCATAAATGCTAATCCAAAGTTGACCTAGAGGCAACAGATTAGATTAGTTGCTCCGCACCTTTTTCAAGAGAAACCTCCAAAAACAAACAAATAAATTTTGTGGAGCATATAACTTTGGTTTGGTCTTTTGTGATTATTTGCATATAAATTATAACTAGTGTTGTGCCCGTGCGTTACAACCGGGACATATTATAAGATTGAATAGAATATGAAGAGACCTTTTTGTTTGACATTCACACAAAATTAAGAAAAATATATTTAAATGAAAATAAAAGACACAAATGAAAAAAAAACGGAGATCCAAATAATAAATAACAATAAAAGAAACAACAACAAATGAAAAAAAAAACAGATCAAATATAACATGAAAAAAATTCTCGAAGTATCATTGCGATTTAATATCTAATTTTCTCCAAAAGCAAGATAGGTCATTAAACTATTTAGAGGAGAAATAATCTGTAAAGAAACAAAATTGGAAAATATATGATTAAATGATTCAAATAAGAATTTTCTCTACATATATATTCATGATGAAAATTATTTTAACAATGAAAATTTTCTCTACATGAAAGTTCTAGATATTCTTCATTTTCTCTCCATATCAGAAAGATATTATTGTTTCCATCAGTACAAGATCTGCTCTTCATCTATTCACAAAGATACAGTAGCCCTAAACAAAATTAGGAAAGATATGATTGTTTCCATTTTCATTGTCGAAAATATAGAGGAAGAGGGGAAATGAAACGGAGGAAACGGAGAAATAAGGAAATAATTTAATTGTAGGAATCAGAGTTAGCTGTAAGGAGAAATAAGGAAACAAATTGCCAGGAATTTATTCAATTTTAATTGTGACAAACCATGTAGTAGTATGTGTAGCGAGTATGTTTTTAACTAAATTTAGACTTCTACACATAAAATAGATGTATTTAATCAAAAGAAGACATATTATGTGATTGGAGGGCTGATATTCCAAAAATCCATCTTTCAATCTCAGCTGTTGGTGGATCAGAACAACTACGTGCATAATATAAGAATGGAGATGTGTGCTTGAATACACTTTGAAATTCTAGCTTCGAAATTTTTGGTTGACAAACTTTTTTTTTTTTGACAATTTGTTGGCAATTTTCATTAGTAATAGCTTATGGCTCTAACACAAGTTAATTAAGAAGATTAAGAAACAACAATTTTCTACCTATCTAAAAATTAAATGCTAAAAACAGTGATCTTCTTAATCAATGGATGACAATAGGGCGGGATGGGGTGTCGTCCAAATATTGCGATTAGCTCTTCCTGCTGGAGAAGGAAAAATGTGACGTGACGCGACTAAAATGGTGGAGAACAGTCACGTCACGCGAATAGTTACATCACGTGTAGTCACGCTGTGACGACATGTAACGTGACTGATTGCGTTTAATTATTGTTCAAGTTTAAGTTAGTTCAAAGAAAATAATAACAAACTGTACTTAAAAATAAGAAAATGTTACAAAATAATTATAATTAAGAAATAATGTTTACAAATTGGTCATGTGATGTGATGTGACTAAAATGGTGGAAGACAGTCATGTCACGCGAAACACGAGTCACGTCACATGATGTAACCGGTACATTTCGTGCTAAAAAATCGAGATCATGGCCGTACTGCTACATTTTTAATTCCTGATCCGGCTCCTCTTGTTATTAAGTTGATCAAAATTAAAAGAAAAAAGTATTTCATGATCATTTAATTGTTCACAATTAAATTTATTAAATTTTAGAATATTTTATTATTTCAAATTATATTTCATAATTTAATTTGATTTTGGAGCAGCTGTTGTATTTGTTAGAGTCAACCCGAATTGTAAGTTAGTTGTAAAACAAGTTCAAATCTAGTGTCATGTCAAATCAGGAGTTGCATGATTCAAATTTTAAATGAATTCACATCCAGATCAATTTGATTGTATTTTACTTAGATCAGGAAGCAAATTTATGCGATACCAACAGGGTCAATCCTCAACCCTTTTTTTCCAATTTTTTTATGAGTTCGTATTGTGTTCTATTAATTTTTAAGAAATTTTGTTAATTATATGGATATCCAATTTGGAGTGATAAGTTTAATCAAATTAATTACTATATAATCTTTTATTAGTACAAACTTGACCTCCTTTAAAAAATTCTGCATCCGTTCTTGATTACATGTTATTAATTATTTTAACATATTATTAATTCCAACAATAGTTTACCAACAAATGAAAATAAAAATATCTTTTTCATTGCCCGGATTAATTATGTGACGTAAGGAATGATTGTTTTAAATTGCATTTGAATTACTTCGGTCAATTCGTTTTTTTATTATTATTTATTATTACAGTCTTTTATGCACTGAAATAATAACCATGTCCAGGGGCATTGATTTTTTTTTTTTACATAAGTCTTGTTCCAGAATTCTGAGTCGTTGAAATTTTAAGTACTTGATGTATGGTGAAACTTACCCAAAATCTCATCATATTTTATAGATATAATATACAGATAAGATAAGATAAGATAAGGTAAGATAGTTTATGATATGATGTTAGATTTTAAATATAACTTCTATTGTTAGATATTGTAAGTTTATCAATCTAACAAATTGTCAAGTAACTCCTCCCTAATATAATTAATTTTACGTATTTTTATTAGACTAAGGATTTTATCCTAATATTTTACGGAAAGAAAAAGTTCAATAAAAAAAGGCAAAAAAAACTTTCCTAACATGATAAACATGAACTAGAGCGAGTAATACACACCTGCTACAATTTAACAGGCTGAACTAGAGCGAGTATGCAGAGGCTGAACTGGAAAATTTTAATGAAAATGAAAATGAAAATACAAAATATTTGATGAATGGAATTTGAGCCTGTAATAATTTGTTGCGACTCGAAGACTAATGAATTCTATCAGTTCAAAAACAATGAACTAATTATACCGAGTTGTACTTTAATTCTTGAGTCGCAACGAATAATTACCGTTCTGAACTGCAACAAATCATTGCAATTTTGTTAATTTGAACATATTACAATATTATGTTATTATTTTTATTTTTAATGCTATGAATAAAAGAATCGAGCTTTTTTTCTCCAAATAAAAAAATATGGTAGAGGCTATGAGTGGGAGTGTCAATGGGTACGACCGTACGATATGGGTAGGGTGGAAACATTTTCATACCCATACCCATTAGGAATTGATCTTACTCATATCTTACCCTTATCCATTAAGAATTGACCTTAACCTACCCTACCCATACCCGTTAAAATTATCAGGTAACGAAACGGTAGCGGGTGGATAACGAATAATAATAGTAATATAATAATTAATTTTATTATGTTTTACAAATAAAACATCAAAACTCATCATTTCACACATAAACAATCACATTACTAATAAAAAGAACAAAAACAAAAAAAATAAATGTGCAATCAATTTCAACTAAATTGTATTTTTATAAAGCAAGAAAATTTGAAAATACAAATATCTATTTGGACAAATTCAATTATCTAACTAAATAACAAACCTGCAAATAAAAGTATTATGTTTATCATTTTTCTTATAGTAAAAAAAATACACTAAATAACAAATGTACACCACTAATTATTGCAAAAATATTATTATATGAAATATCACAAAAATAAATTTTACCATCACTAATTATTGCTCAAACATTATCATATAATATTATTTTATATAATAACCCTATAGGGTAACAGATACGAAATAGCCTTTACCCATACCCATACCCATTTAGCTAACGAAAAAAAATCCTTACCCATGCCCATATCCGATAAGCTAACGAAAAAAAATCTTACCCATACCCGCCTTAACGAATACGGTACGGGTAGGATAAACGGTTAAAAGGGTATCATTGACACCCCTAGCTATGAGGTTCCATCTGGCCGATTTTTTTATTAATAGGAATATAAATAAAAAAATATCGGTAATGAGGAAGGGTTTTGTGGAATTTCAACATATAGGACAAACTTCATAGTCCATAACGTGCAGGGGACGTTATGGACCATCATGGCCCGGTTAGCGAAATCAAATTAACCAACTAATTACGTTAGTTATGGACGTTACAGAGAACAACGGCCAGTGCCCAGCAGAAATAAAAAAAATTAAAAATCTGGCCGTTTTCCTCTATCACGGTTTGGATCCTTGCTTTTTCTGCCCGTTCTCCTCTATCATGGCCCGTTCGGTTCGGAAAAATAAAAGGAGCACTAGTTTCCAGGGAAGAGTTTGTTCATCAAACATTCTTTTGAGCAGTTGAGCCTCACCTGCAATTCTACTCTTCATGATAGTCTTTCAGAATGGCAATTGAATATTTGCAAATTAATTTTCTTTTTCATTTGTTAAATATATTGACATCCGCGTCAGTACCTCTAGGCTAGATGGCTTAGATTTCCGCAAGCTTTCCGAAAAGTGGTCATTTGCTGAAATCGGACACTCGAGCGCCGTTTTATGACCGTTTGAAGTTTCGTCGTCGTTTTTCGCCTTTTCAGTGAAAATATCGTCCCTATTCATATGTAATTTGGCGTAATTTACCGTATTTTAGCATAATGTAATGTAATTTAGTGTAATTTAAATTAATATAGTGTAATTCAACATAATTTCAAGTAATCTAGCGTATTTTAGTATAAATATGCTAATTATATATCAAAAGAAGTAATCTAACAAATAATTTAAACAAAAAAATTCAAATTTTCAGTGTTAGATTTCATTATTTTGCTCTTCATAGTGTCTCTAAAAAAAAAAAGGAGTAAGCCGGCCACAAAATGACCGGTTTACTGGAGTAGTAAACCGGCCATTTTATGACCGGCTTGGACATTTTTGGCGAAATTCCGAGAATCTGAACATAAATAATAATTTCTATTAAACTTTGGATATTAATAAAAATGTCGGGTCACTATGCATAGTACCATAGACTCACTCTTTTTTTATTTATATTCCTATTATTAAAAATTTCGGTCCATCTGGAGCAGGGAGCAGCTTACAGTGGGACCACCGTCAGACAAAGAGGTTATTATTTTAAATTTGACCACCACTTCCTCCAATCGGTCAGCGGCTCAGCGCCAATAAATTTCCCTCATTTTATGTCCCCTCCAATTTGCAAAACTGGATAACACATTTGATCATTATTAAACGTATCATCGCTTCGTTATTAAAAGAACCGGAAATTCCAGTTATTGTATGACAGGAGATCTGTCGTATCCTTTACTATTGACGTTGAATTTGGGCTTGGTGATATAATCCCGCATTAAGCGAATACGGATTCCCTAAAGTAACTCAAATTTGGTTTTTGAATACGAACCGTTCGATCGGACCCTGGCCAATCCCGCTTAGGTGGAATGCACGAGGTACCTTTAACATTCGTGCTAAAACAGATCTGACGGTCCAGATATAAACCCAAAATTGGGTTACTTTAGGCAATTCGGACCGCATCAAGCCCCTAGAATACCATTAAACAAAAAGAAACAAGCAAAGATACAAAACACCAAAAATCATATTTTAAAACAAGCAGCCACTGTTTCTTTCATAAATTTATTTCCTTTGATCAAATCCTCTAAGCTTTGACATATTCTCACCATTGAAGTCATTCTCTCCTCTCTTCAATGGATTACGACAACTCCGCCTCTAAATTCTTTCTATTAAACCTCTTCCTCCTTGACCTTTTACCTTCTTCAAGGAATCCAGCCTCTTTCATTGGTCTACAAAGGTGTGCTTCTCCTTCCTTCCAGTTCCTCGTATATTTTATTCAGATTTAATATGAAGTCGTTGTGCAAAGATGGAACCTTTCTGGGGTTCCTGGGCATTATTCGATTCAATCGGATTTGGGGTTTCTGTTCTCAATCGAGTCAATCATGCTCTTTCAACCTCCTCATATTTTGATCCGTTTTCTTATGTTGTGATTTGGTTAAGTAGGTTTTAGTGTATCCTTTTCTAATATTAGGATTGATTTTCTTTCCCTTTGATCATTCATTAATAGTTTCTGATTCCCTCAGTCAAGTAAAAAATCAGTGTTTCGAATTCTCTTAAACCAATTCACCAATTTTTCAGAAACAAATTACTCGCCAAGTACCTTCCTCACGATTTCTTAGTTCTTTTTTATATAATCGGTCGGTTTTTATATAAGGCAATTCAGCATTCTCCTCTTATGTGACAGGTTTATGCTGATGGAATAATCTTCTCAAGCTATTTCAGCATCATATCTCATTCCAATACACACCTTTATATGGTTATAACCACTTAATTCCAACTTCAAACAAATAATCCTCATAAAAATAAAGAGAAAATGGGAGGGGTTTGTTCGAGTGCAAACCCTTTAGATAGAACACCTAGCGAACTCTCCTTTCGTGCATTTCAATTAGTCGAAGATTTGAAACCATTTACATATACAAAGCCTCCAAGAAGGCGTAATGTTACACCAATTGATGAAATAGTTGAAACAGAGACCGAGCCTCATCAGACCTCTTTACCTGAAAATAAGCATCAGAGTCCCGAGACGATGGCCCCGAAAGAAGTTCAAAAAATGAAGGGCGTTACTGTAAATAGCACAGCAGCAAAGAACTCGGGGTCAAGCAAGGTAATTTTTTTTTTTCTTTTTCATTATTGACCGTTTTCAGCAGGAAGGTAAGCAATTTTGGTAATGGTGTCATGACTTAAAATTGCTGCAATTCTAGGCCAAATTTGATGTATTTCATTTACACTTGCAACAATTGAAGGGTTATATAGAAATAATAAATACCGCTACATTTGATGAGTAGCTTATGCATTTCTTAGTTCCTATAGAATTAATCAGAAATATCCATATTATTACTTATATACAAGAGATATTTAGTTTCCCAAAGCTTATTACAATTTGGCATGAATGAATATTAATTTATTAGAAAAAAATAGCCCCGTATTCATGATGAATTCCATTATGTAGACATCTGGGGGGAACATCGTGGGGAGAGTTAGCAATGCCGGCTTCGGCAAGGCTGTAGAAGGGTTTGATCTGATCGTGAGTGGAATGGTGAATTTGACTCCGAGCACTGGCTTTGCCTCTGGGTCAACCGCAAAGGGAACTGTTATCTGCATTCTTGCATTTGAGGTGGCAAATACCATTGTCAAAGGCGCGAATCTCATTAATTCTCTCTCAAAAGAGAATATTAAGTACTTAAAGGAGGTGGTTTTCAACTCTGACGGGGTTCAGAGACTGGTATCAAGCGATGCCGGTGAGTTGGAGCGGCTTGTTGAAGCTGACAAAAGGTCCGGTGCGGTTAATTATTATTATTATTATTCTTTTTTCGTTTTTTCTTATGATGGGCAAATCGAGTGTTATATATTTTGGTGCACTTTGTTCTCTTGTTTTTTTTTCTGTGCCATTCTTATCCTTAAATTTTTATTTTTGAATAATTATGAATTTTCTAGAAGTATAAATATAATTCTTTTCTCTCCCATTTGTAGGCGTGAACTGAATGTATTTGCAAGCGAGATTGTTCGCTTTGGAAACCGATGCAAGGACCGACAATGGCACAACTTGGATAGATATTTTTCCAAGTAAACTACTTATTTTAATTCTCTTTTAATTTTTTTTTTGAATTTATTTAGTCCGTTATTAACTTTTTCATATTTTTCTTTATAATTCAGGCTAGATTCAGAAGTAATGCCACAGAAGCAACTAAAGGAGACAGCAAAGGCCGAGATGCAATACCTTCTCAACCTTGTTAAAAATACCACGGTACATGAAATTTCAATTGATAACTAAAATTTTGCTTACTTCCGATTTTAGTTTTCAATTATCTTTGAAATAATTTTAGGAGTTGTACCATGAGATGCATTCATTGGATAAGTTTCAGCAAGAATTCAAACAAAGGAGGAAAGATGTTAGCCTTGCGGACTACGGAAGAGGTTATTTTATTACCATTTTCTTTCTCTCTCTCTCTCTCTCTCTCTCTTGATATCTCTCTCATGTGGAATAAAAACTGAAATGTTGCAGATACAATGCAAATAATAGAGCAGGAACTAAAGAACCAAAAGAAGCATGTGAAAAGATTGCAGAAAAAATCTCTTTGGTTTAAAATGCTTGAAGAGGTAGACATCCTGCATATGATTCACATCTCTAAAATATAACCTAATCATGTATTAAATATACCTTTTGTTTTATCTTTTCAGGTTATTGAGAAGCTTGTTGACATTGTGCACTTCTTGCATTTGGAAATACGTCGAGTTTTTGATGTACCTGGTAAATATATCATTGTTTATTTCTTCTTTTTTTCCAAAAAATTGATTTTGCAACATTGGTCCTTGAAATTTTCTTGTGTGTGGAACTTTTTTGTTATGTTGCAGCTGGAGAACTTGAGAATGGGTCAACTAATTGTCGTCAGAGTCTTGGGCCCGCTGGCCTATCTTTGCACTATGCCAACATTATTACACAAATTGACTCCATAGTAAGAAGCAAATTGCTTTATTTATTGTTTCATAATATTTTTTTTTTCATTTTTGGATTGTTAAAATTTTCATTTTTGTAACATGAGATGAGTTAATCAGCAATAGCCAGCATAAAATAGTTGGAGGATTAAATTTAGCGTATTTCTAATATATTCTCTTTAGAATATTTGATTTTAATGTTTCTGTTCCTTTTATTTTATTTTAATGAAAAAGGCATCTAGGTCAAGCTCAGTGCATCGAAATACAAGAGACACTCTATACCAAGGTTTGCCACCAAGAATTAAGTACGCCTTGAAAAATAGGTTACAGCCGTTGCCTCTTGCTCAAGAGGTATAATTTATAAGTCCTGTTTAAGCACTGTACCGATTACTTTTTATTGGTCATTATTCTTTTCCATTTTGTATAATTAAATAATATTATTATTTTATTTTTTTCAGGTTCCACTACCTCTAGTGAGAACCTCAATTGAGAATACCTTACAATGGCTAGTACCAATGGCAAGTAACACAACTAGGGCTCACCATGGATTTGGGTGGGTCGGTGAATGGGCTAATACCGGGTACGTACCCATATACTATTTTTAAGAATTTAATTAAAGAGGAGGGTTCAAATGCCTCCATCATGCCTCCATTTTTAGAACTAAAATAACTTAAAATATAAAACTTAAATGTCAAAATAAAACCGTTAGATATGATGTATATCATTTTCTCTATCCACACATAGAAGATCTCGACATTTTGATTTTGTTTTAATTAGTATCAAGAGCTTGCAAAAATACACTGATTTGGATAAATTATGGATGTTAATTTTTCAACTTATTGATTCATATAAAATCAAAATCAAAGAGTAATATTTTTTTTTATGTGCATGTAGAGAAAATAATATAGATCACATCTACCGATTTTATTTTGTCATATAAATTTTAGAATTTTTGTTATTAAAAAATTAATAAGTGGAGGCATGATGCAGGCAAAAAAAATAAAGGCATTTGAACCCTCCTCTCAATTAAAATATGTGAAACTTAATAAACACCGTTAATATCCTCTGCTCATTTTCCTTGTAAATTTCAGGGGTGAAGTACGGAGATCAAACGGCCCAGTGCAAACCGAAGTCATAAAAATAGAAACATTGTACCATGCTGATAAAGTAAAAACCGATGCATACATCTTAGACTTGCTTACATGGTTACACCACCTAATTAGTCAAACGAGACCTCTAAATGGGGGCAATAGTTCTCCATCCAAGTCCCCAGTGCGGTCTCCCCCGAAAATAAAACAATTGACTCTCTCTCTGAAGCCTCAAAATACCGAGAGTTCGTCATCAAATGCTAATTCTACCAGAGAGAACCCAGAAAAAAAGGTGTGTAAAATTGTGTCTAAAAAGTATAGAGGATTGAGTAAGAGTCAAGAATTTGAGAGGAAATGTAATTTGAAATTGAGAAAAAATGATAGGTTGAGTAAGAGTACCGGCAACTGGCTGCCTCCAGTTGTGGATCTCGAAGCGGAGAGAATTAGGGTTTTGGATATGATGGATAGAGTGGATTTTGCTAGAAATATTTGAGATTTCTTTATTGGCCTTTGGGGTGGGGGGGGATTGGATTTTTGTTTCCATTGGGGGTGTGTTGTGTTTCTCCGTATTGGCCTTTTTTTTTTTCATAGTTTTGATTGTACATTAAATATGAAATGAAAGAGCAATATTGGTAATCTACTGTCTTTTGTCCCATTTTTGGTGTTACTTGTTTTGGTCGACAGTAATCTTATATCACGTGTTTTAAACTTTTAATGGTCATGCTTAATTATGGAGTAAAAGATAAAGTAAATTTCTTATTCTACACTTAAGCCATCAAATGAGGATTAAATAGAAGTAAGATGGAGTAAGAGGAGAGTTAATCCAAAGTTATTTCACCTCTTTGGGCAGATTAACTTTATACTTATTCAACCTGTAGGTTAGTTTTTTTTTTGTTTTTTTGTGGGTAGAAGCCCGTAGGCATTTGCATTATATGGCATTGAGAGTACAAAGTTTGTATCGTTATCAGCAGAGCTGCATATTCCAGAAGAAAGAAGTGTAAAAAACTTAAGGGACCTAGAACATGTGAAAAAGACCTAAAACAGAGAAACGTGAAAACAGCTTAACAGAAAAATACATAATAGCAGACCCAAAAAAGCAGCTGGTTGTGCTGATAATTTTATGCTGATATGGGCTAGACCAGCGGGAAGAGAGGCAGTGTGTAGCCGTTATAATTTATTTGGTAGATGCGCGCCCTGTTCCTGTTTGCCAGTTGGTGGGCCTGTGTGTTGTCTCCCCGCTGTATGTAAACAAGCGAATAGCCTGGTTTGCGTGCCATTATACCGGCAATTTGCATTAGATTTGAATAGGATTGCCAATCAGCCCCATTTAAAGATGTCGGATTAGAGAAATTTTTTACCAGCAGTTCTGAATCCAGGTGAAAAGTGCCTTCTGATATTTGAAGGGACTCAGTGGCCTGTACCGCCAACAGTAGAGCAATTGTTTCTGTTTGAAAAGCTGAAGTTGCTTGACAATTTTGCAGGCCATAGAGAAGTAAGCTATTGTGTTTCGTGAGGACAAAAGCAGCCCCCCCCCCCCTATCCGGCAACTTAAATGAACCGTCCGTCCAGCATTGGTAGACTGGTGGTGTGCGAGGAGAGAGAGGTGGGGACGGAGGTAGAGTTGTGGCTCGCATGTCGGGCAGCTGAAACCATGATTGAAAGTGGCCATTGCTGAGCACGTTAGCCGAGTTGTCGAGCGTGGATTGTTGGTCAATCGGTTGTTTGGCAAAGAGGAAGGCACAGCGGGCTTTCCATATGTGCCATAGCAGCGATAACCACTCCGCAACAGCATAATCAGGCAGGTCATTCCATATGTGCAGGACCGTTTCTTGAAATGTAAGATGATGGAAAGGGTGAGAGCGGAACCCCAACTGTGATATAAACCATGTGGCCCGTGCATGGGAGCAATGAAACAGATCATGAGCCACATCCTCTGCGGGAGAGTTACAGATTTTACAAGAGGGGCTGATATTGTGTATGCGTCCATGAAGACTGTACCAACCGGGATGGCGTTGTGGAAAGCCTACCACATGAATACTTTCACTCTTGGTGGGATAGTTTTGGTTCTCCAGATTGCCTTCCACATTGTAGATTCCTGGTCAGACGTGATCTTACGAATCGTTGGATGCATCTGTTGCAGCATATGGTAGGCTAGTTTGACAGTAAATTTACCATTAGTTGCCCATGTAAACATGAGTTTGTCCGGCACCTCTGGATGCAGATGCAGTAATTGGTGTTCTTCCAAGATATTAAAAGCATGGTGAAAACCTCCAAAGTTTAAATCAGTCAATCAATCCATCCGGGGTCAGGATCAAATGTAAACCTTTATTTTTCTTTGACTATCATTTTTCTATTATATCTTTTCTTTCACCGCCATTCTAAGATTCATGAACCTTCTTTCTCCCTGTTCACATCTAATTTCCTTTCTCTCTTCGTAAAGAATCTGAGTGAGTTTTTCTCTTGCTGGCTAAGTACCTTTACGGCATGGTTTGCTAATTGTGTGTGTGTTTGCTCTCTCACATCACACCTAGTGCAGCTGTTGGGTATTTCCCTTCTCTCTGTTTTGCTGCTTCTTGTAATTGATATAGAGATTTAAGAAATTGAGTTTAAGCCATGCTTAGGGGTTATTCTTACTGCTGAACTGAAAAATAAAGTACTCAAAAGATGAAAGTTGTGAAATTCTTGATATATATCTTTCTTTTCTCTGTTTCTTAACGAATTTAAACCTGATTACCTTGATCTTCTCCTTTACTTCTTTTGCTGATCCAGATTGTGATGTTGAGCTCTAGGAATCTTATCTAACTGATTGAATTTCCAATTTCTGTTTTAGAGCTAAAACCTTGATTGTGTCTTTTAGTACCAGTCATAAACAACCTTGTGTTACTGTATTATTTCCTTTCCTTTTTTGATACCTTTTCAATGTAATTATAAGTTAGTTGAGGGCTGTTAATGCAATCTGACCACAAGTATCCTTTTGTACGTACCCGTATAGTATAGTTATTGGTCTATTTATGAAGAAAGTAATTTACTGGTATGTATGTTAATTTCCAAAAGCTAGTAATTTAAGCATATCATAAGGGCCATAGAGAAAATTTGCATATGTAGGTGAGCTAGAACTTAAATGGATAGATTTTAATGATAATTTCTTGGCCTAATGGAAAATACATATAACTTATTTTGATCTTTGACCTTTGTACTTGACCTTCGGACTAATCCAGAAAATTGTAAATTTAAGAGAATACCAGTGGGATGAAGTTGAGTTTATAAGCAATAAAATGAACTTAAATTAATTGATTAGTGCTTTCAAATGAAAATGCTTTGATTTAAACTATGACTTAAAACCAAACTACGACTTAAAACCACCAAAGTGTAAAATATATGAAATAAGAAATTTAATCCTCAATAACTTTACTCCACAATGGAACCAAACATGATCTAAAAGATTAGCCTAAAAAATAATCAAGTGAAGAAAACAGAACAATTTCAAGGGGAAGAAAAAGAAAAAATGGCCCATGAAAACCAATTTTGTTATGGGCCTCAAATCAGGTGTCATTTGATAACAAGCAACCAACTTGGGCTTTATTATTTCAGCGACTTCCATTATATATAATTTTTTTTTTTTGTGAGAAAGGACTTCCATTATATCATCACACGGACATTTCTCAAATCAACTGATCCAAAAAAATTTATCCAGGAGATGTCTTTTTCACGTATGAAACTCTTATAAGATTGCATTTAATGTGCAGGTGAATTAAGAAAAACTGTGCAAAACACAACCTTTTGTGCGTTAAATGGATCTGGACTAGTTAGTGAGCCCCACCACCGTCACCGAAGTAGGAAAAGGGCAAAGGCTTCTCATGGAGTTATTGCTGTTTTATCTTCTCCAGTTCCTGAAAAAATGGAGGTGTTCATTTCCTTAAACTGCCGAAATTTTTATTTCTACCATAATAAAAAAATAATAAACCAACTTACCCAGTTTTGTGGGAATTCGAATTTTACTCAGGCCGCAGAACGGTTTGGCGGCCTCAAAAACTGAGGGCTGCCAATTGGCCCTGCGGCCCCAGCCTTGAAGCCTCCCAACTATTTAGCTGCCTCTATTTTTTTTTTTTTTTTACAGAAATTTTATTAAACAAAAAACAACAACTAAAGAACAAGTTGACAAAACGTATCCTACCCAAAAAAACAAAAACAAAAACCAAAATCCAATGTGCTATTAAAAAAAAAAAAACAGAGAAGGGCCGCAGAACGGTTTGGAGGCTCCAAGGTTGGGGCCGCAGGGCCAATTGGTGGCCCAGTCTTTGGGGCCGCAGAACGGTTTGGAGGCCTCAAGACTGGAGCCGCAGGGCCAATTGGCGGCCCCCAGTCTTTGGAGACGCCAAACCATTTTGCAGCCTGGGTAAAATTTGAATTCCCACAATTTTGGAGTGATTTCGTTTTTTTTTTATTATGATAGAAATAAAAATTTCGGCTTAAACTGTCTGCAAATTGTCATGCAAAGATGACTAACTAGACATTCAAATCTTGACAATACAAGGTTTGGTTTATATACAATTCTAGGTTGTGTTCTTCTCTATTTTTTCTAATTTTTTTTACTTGCCATTTATAGGCTTTCTATATTTTACCTTATTTTTACTGTAACATCTTTTGCTCTATATAGTTTTTTATTTGTTACTTTAACAATATTTTTTTGCTGAAATAACATGGCTATACTGGCCTAGAATGAAAATAAAAAAAAAAAAATAGAAAAAGAGATGTACATTGCTGGTTTGAGTACTAGATCTGGAAATTAACCAACAACTAACTTGATAATTGCCAATAGGGAATGATGTCTGTTTGACCTATAAACAGAAGCAAGATAAATAATTATCATGTTTTCTTTTTGGTGGAAAGAGATGTGCCAAAGCTTTATGTAATTACTGGCATTATGACTTATTCAGTAATAAGTTAGATATGTATAAATAAACAGAAGCAAGATAAATAATTATCATGTTTTTCTTTTGGTGGAAAGAGATGTACCAAAGGTTTCTGTAATTACTGGTATTATGACTGATTCAATAATCAGTTAGTCATGTATAAATAAGGAGAAATCAGAAAATGAATAAATATAGGATGAGTTTATGAAAATGTAATTAAAGAAGAGAGAATTTTATGAATGCAAGAATTTTATTGATTTCTTGATTACATTCTACAATTACAGAGATGCCATTTTATAGAGAATAGGAGATCCTAGTTACATCAACTAACCACAGTTAGACTCTCCTAATTACAGTTCTAACAACCACTTCAATCATCTAACAATAATACAAATCTTCTGTAGTTGGCTCGGAACTGGATGTATCCAGTGTTACTCTATTAGTTTAAATTTATCAATAAAATTCATGAGCTTAATTTCAACAACAGTTGCATGGGCTCAAAAGCCATTTGTTATGCTTTAATTTTACAATTTTCTAGTTTATTTTGTATAAAATAAAAATGATAATAAAAATGAAAACTCCACCGCTGAAAATTTATTAAAAATTAAAAATTGATTGATCATTCATCATAAAATCATTTTAAAACTCTACCGCTGTAAATTTTAAATTATTTGATAGAAGGCTAAATATATATCAAATTCATCCAAATCTGATAATTCCTCTCTAAATAATTATTTTTTAATACTTAATTTAAATAATATTTTTTTTAATATATATGTTCTAAGTGTTGAATGTGTTATAAAAACTGGATATACGCTATATAATTATCTGTAATAAACATAAAGAAATTAAGATTTTCTATCAATAGAACTATGATCACAAATGATAAAATCTCCTCCTACTATCTCTATGCACTTATTTCTTATGGAGCACTAAAATATAGGCGCATAGTGAATTAGTGATACTTGATCAAATCAATCTTCTCTAGCTTTTCTTGAAGCAATAATTTGATCTAAAAGCTTGATGCAGTGGTGATAATAAAGAGGATAATTTGGAACCGCCATCATTAAAAAAAAAAATTTCCTTTTTCTCTCCTAATTAAAACTCATGTTATAATTGTGTATAAACAATTGGAGCGCCTTTTGGCAGATGTTATCTTTTTTGTAATTAACTACACACTTTTCAGAATATATATCTTTAGGTACATACACAACTTTATAGAACATTTTTCAGGTCTTTTTATGTTTCTCTCTTTTGGTCCAATGAACTTTATTCAATTATATGCACATATATACTTTAGTTGTTAATAAAAGTCCACATAATATTCCAGACACCATTTTAGGTTCTAATAATTAAGTACCTGTAAAGGGGGGATAATCAGAGAATATATAAATCATTTTGTTGCTAAAAACATAGAATTTTGGTAGATTAATAATTTGTACATCTATCGTGACAGCTTAATAATTAGCTTTTACAGAAATTAAAAACTTTTTGTCGAGCTTTACCAAAGAAACATTATTCTCTATTCAAGAAATAAACATTGTAAAAAGAAAGTTTAAGGTACAATAAAACACTTAACATATTCTCGTACTTTCTGTAAAATTCTTCTGCAACTTATCATGTTATTTTTAATTATATATAATTTTATTGTTTAAAAAAAAATTTATTGAATGTATTATGCAAGTTGTTCATTTTAAAAAATTAACTTTTCTTTAAATAGATATTCTCTTTACGAAACGAAATCCGAAAATAAATTCTACTTGTGTATAAATACTGGCAACAAATTTCAAGGAGCGATTTAAATTTGATGTTTATCGTAGATATTAGAGATCTGTTTTGAGATTCGTGCCAAGTTAAAGACTAGTACATGTCTGGATTTAAAATTCTACCGCCCGGTACGATCTGGATATGAATTCATGGAGAGTCGAGATAATTGAAATTGTAAGCATGAAAGAGTTAGAGCCTGTTCGGCGCAAAAAAAGAATGGGCGTGGGCGCAGAAATTGAACTAAATTTTACTGTGCGCGTGGGGAGAAAAAATTCAGTCAGAGTGAATTTTTTTTTTCCCACGGGCACAGTAATGTGCCGAACAGGGCCTCAGTGTAGTGCGATTTTAGAATTATATCGGTGCCGAAATTATCTTTTTTATATAACAAAATTATAATTTTCTAATTTATAAGGAGGCTTGACTCCGCTCTGCCTCCTTTAGTCCTTTTGCCTCTGACTATCTCTGTAGAGAGGAATCAAAGATCAATTGGTATTAAGTTAATACATAAATTCGGTTGATTAGAATTCCATCAACGTTACTGTTTGATGACAGTGGCACAATCTCTGACCACAAGACCTAGAATCAAATTCTAGCGGACGTTGAATAGAAATTTCAGGTGGGTCTATATGTCCAGATTTTTCTTATTTTTAGAAATGTATTAAATATTTTTGTAAGGAACTAGATAGATACTTTTTTTAGATATATAGTAGAAAGAACCAAATCATTAATTTTTCTCTTAAGCTTGTATGCAGACATGACATTTTTTGTGGCTAAGAATTGAGATCATCCTTAGAAAATGTCTAAAAGAATCAAATTCATAATTTGGTTTCTTCTATTTAGGGGTGTAAACGGAGCGGATTCAGAGCGGATAATGCTAATACCAAATCTGTATCCGTCTTTCAATGAGCGGATACGGATACGGATAATAAACGGATATCAAAACTCAAAACCATATCCGCCTTAACCGAATACGGATACGGAGCGGATAATCTCCGAATACGGATACGGAAATGATAATTGTCGGATATTGAGTCATATGTATTTTAAGTTACAAATACCAATTAATAAAATTCAAATATAAAATCATTTCAGCATATAACACGTTAGATTTACAAAATATAAAAGATATAAGGTCCGGATCTCTACTAAAAATTAGTCCCACGAGTGAAAAGATATAAAAGTGAGACATCATATATAGAAATTGCGTTGCCTCTGAAATATAAATGGGTTTCAGAGAGATGAATATTGGATACGGATATATGCGGATATCCGCTCCGTTTAGAGGTATAGAAATTTATCCGTTTCCGTATCCGTGTATTTTGACTATGTTCAATATATATCGTATCCGTATCCGTTAAGTATCCGTTCAGTTTAAAACAGATACGGATAGTAACCGGATACGGAGGGGATTCGGACCGGATAATCTGCATCCGTTTACACCCCTACTTCTATTGCATAAAAAAAAAAAAAAAAATTTCTCCTTTCTGATAAAATATTTAATATATTTTTAAAAGAAAAATATTCTATCAATGTACTTGTACTGAAAAAAATAAAGATATGATGGGGAGCTATGACAGCTATACGTTTACTTTTACTTAAAAAAAGAGAGATATAGAGCTTCCATTCTCAAATTTTGGTTTGAGAACATGCCTTGAGTGCCTTCCAAACAAGAAAATTGATTGAGGAGAATAATTTATTATTTCCAAAACATTATAGAAAAATAATGTTGCTTGTTTAAGACGGCTCATCCTGCACCATTGTTAATATCCTTCTATTTTTGACTGACAATTAATATCCTTACACCTTGTTTGGATGGAGAGTAGAGGAAGGAAAGCGACGTGAAGAATAAAAGGGAATGGAATAGAAAGAAAGATTAACATATTTAATTTTTTTTGTTTGAATGATTAATGAGAGAATATAAATTTAATTTAATTTTTCGTCCTATTTTTTGTTTGTTTATTAAAATTATAGAAGGTTAATGAAAAATTCGGTAGTTGTTGTAGGTTTGTGACAAAAAACTTGTATGAAAATTATATAGGTAAGATATAGAGTTGGACATTTGTGTTTTTTGTTCTAAAAATATTTACAACAAAATTTCTTTCTATTCGTTACACCCCCAAATCGGGAGGAAAACCGATTCTATTGATTATAATGATACAGAGTTAAACATTTCACCTCCTATACCCTTCACATCTGACATAATTTTGTCAACCAACATGATTCGATGGAAAGTTTTATTTTCTTTCCATTCCCTCTCTTCCTCTACTCTCCATCCAAACAAGGTGTTACGTGTTATGTCATAGTTCGATGTTTAGTTTTGATATATACAAATGTAAGCATTGGAATTGCTTTCTAACAAAATAAGCTATGTATTGTAACAAAATCTTAAAAAAAATAAAATATATTATAAAATAAAATTCAAATATAGATTTGATATGTAGAACGTATTGAACGAGATAAAGAATCATAATGTAAACTATTTATATTTCGATTAAAATACAAATATTTATATAATAATCTCACTCGTTTACTTACATTTAGCCAAAAAGCATTTTTCTAGATAATACCTTTTTTCATAGAAAAATAAAGATAACCAAAACTTTACTCTAGGTTAGGCACACACCTAGCTAGTGATTCCTCTCTACTAACAAAATATTTTGCTCATTTGGAGCAACAAGTTACTTCATACAAAAACCAAGAAATCATGTCAACTTTTGGATCTTATAGGAAGCATCGTATCAGTACTTTTCTAATTTGCATTAAATAGATGATTGATAATAAGCATTGGATCAACCATAGAAAAAGCTTAGTCCAAAAGTCATCTATTTGGATCTTGTGCTTTCTTGATCTTGTAAAAGGATCTTCTATGGAAAAATATTTATTAACTTGATATATAATGTATGTTTAGTGCATCTTATTGTAGTTAAAATATGTTGCTTGTGGAATAATCAAAAGGATATTTTATGGTTTATTATTGTTGCTTTTTAATTATGTTACTTATGCTTAACCTTCTTAGTTTTATCAAATGATATGTGCATGAAGTTCTAAATTGTGATGCAGTGTTTATTTTATTATCTGAAAGTACCTTTTTACATATATTTATATGTTTGTGGTACATATATTTTTTAATAAATAAATTTCTTTTATATGCAAATTCTATAAATCAACCATTAAAGATGGCTAGATAAATTCAACAAATATGAGAGCAGACCTAAGGAACAAAATTCAATTAAAATATAAATATTTTCTGTAGTAATGAATGGTGGAGGCACATGCATTAAAAAGGGAGAGGTGCATGTATATTCCAATTATGGAAATTATCTTACAATTACCAAAAAAGAAATTATCTCGCTATTGTCTACTAGACTACTATGGAAATTATTGCAATTATCAAAAGAATGTTGTAAATTAAAATGAAGTTGCAACAAAAGTAAAGTAAATGACAAGAGAGATAGAGAGAGCAATAACATAATTTTATTCTCTTCTAATTGTATGTACAATCTTGTATTTACAAAGTATTTATTAATAGGCTAGAAAGATATGTTACAAGAAGAAAATGAATGTCCATAGTAGTGAAATAGTGGAACAATAAATTGAAAATTAATATTAGAGATTACAAAATAAACATCCTAGTAAATCGTATTAAATTTGATTTACAACAAAGAAAAGTATCTTGCTATTGTCACACATGATCTCAGTTTCTTTTTCTGATTCCACTTTTATGCATAATTCTACTTTACCAATCTTTTTGGTGCGACACCTTTTTGCACGAGCCTTAGTACATGAATTGTACTTAATTTTGATGCCCATACTGAGATTAAGTATCATCAAATGCTTCATATTCTATTTTGCAAGGTAAATTATTTTTTTGGCCACAATTCTAATTCTAATTTAATAATTATTATTCAAAATATGTTTACAACCGATGTTAGTTAAGCCGTATATATCTAAAAGTTAATTAAGGCGGTGATGTCCAAATATTTTTTTTTTGTAGTAAATATGTCCTATTAATCTTGCACAAATAGATCTATTAATCTTGATAAATACTATTTATGTAACACTAATTTATTTTATCTGATAAAATGAAACAGTTTTAAATGGATGTTTCAAATTTCTTTTATGTATAGTGGACACAACAGAGAGCTAAGAATTATTTAGTGGGATAAATTTTTAAAAGGTCTACGAAATTATAAATATAACAAGCAACAAAAAGTTCGATATCAAATTGCAGTTTGATAAAATTACTGGTCTCAATTGACTCATATTATTCAGATATTATTTTCTTCCTCTTTAGTGATTTACTTCATTGTTCAAATTAAATTAAAAAAAAAGTAATCTAAACCAACAATAATATTAACTTTTTTCCTTTAGATAATGCTTGCATAGACTACTACATATAAAAAAAAAATAAATTAAATTATATCTATATGATCAAGATATTAAAAATCCTTACATTTTTCTTTATAACCAAATCACATTTTATCAAATAAAAATGAAGATAATGTTGCAAATCTAGGGACATAAATTAATCCCATTAATTGTGGTAGACGCTGTACATTAGGTCATAGAATAATATGTAACAAACAAATATTGCAAGACAGTAAGGACTAAGGAGGCAGACATCGTGCCTCAACAGACACTCCACCTTTTAATTGCTTGTTTGTTTTCTCCAACACTGTACTAGCTTCTAAAACTAAATTAATTTATACATATTCTCCTATAATTAATTAATATCTCATCCCCACAAGTGATTAATTAATTAATATCTCCATAATTAGCAATTATTAGTGATGCAGTATGCGTATCCCCAAATTAAATGAACTCGGATGTAGTGATGCAAAATTCTCTAATTATATATTGAGGAATATGAAGCGATTCAATGTTCGGTCAGAGTCGTTCCATTAGCATCAAGATTCTTACGTAAAATTTTAAGATCCATGCGGATTGAATATCATGAATTTTGATGTGGATCGAACAATTCTAACTAGATATTGGACCGATTCGCCCTTACATCTATAGGAGAGGAATAGAAAAGAGAAATAAAAAATTATATAAAAAGTTTGTTCAAGTTTCATTTATAAAAAATGGTAAAATGTTTTGCAGAAAGAACTCCTTTTGAGAATTTTAATGCTGAAAAAAGAAATATTAAGCAGCGTGTATAACATTAATTAATGCACTATTATAATATCCTAAACTCAAAAGCCACATATCCTAACAAAACAAACAAGAACATTACTTTTCTATACTAATCACGCGCGAAAAATAACGAACACCACAATATATAGCCTACACTCTTGAGAAAAACCAACGAAAACAAACCAAAAAATAATGCGAAAATCCACACAAGGTACGAGAAAAATTACCTCAACTTTATTCGGCATATTATATATGGTATCATGACACAAATTAAACAATCACCATTTCTAGAGTAAATGAAGTCTCAACTTGGATCTTACATGGCGCTTGCATGATCAGAATTAATCAAATGCTCAACCACAGCGCTCTGGCTCACAACCACAGAGAAGACCATACGACCAGTGCTACACTAGAACCGAAACGTACCATATATTATTGATCTCTCTCTTCTCTCTCTATACACTACACATTACACAGCACAAGCTTCGATTTCATCTCCTATGGCGTCTGCGAGAGCTCCAGCTGGTTGTCTTAGCCTCACGATTGGCCACATCATCGGACGTCACAGATTTACATGAGCGATACGGATCTAGCCCCGCTAAGCGTCCGATCAAGGCAAGAAATACCTCGAACCCTTTTCTCCTCCGTCGGATCGTGGCGAGGTTTCCGTCAATGGATTTCACTTTTGAAGGAGGGAGAGGTAAGGGGCGGGATGAGGGGAAACGTGGGGGAGGGAGAAGGGGGTGGAGCGGGGTGAAGGGAACGCCGGGTTTACGCTCCCAGGAGAAGGGAACGGAGGAGGAGAAGTGGTAAGGAGAAGGGGAAGGGGAAGGGAAGGTGGAGGCAGTGGAGGAGAAGGAGGAGAAGGAGGAGAAAGAGGAGGAGGTGGAGGTGGGTTGCGTCTTGTTGGAAGGGAAAGGTAAGGGGAGGGGAGGGGAAGGTTTGTTCCTCTTCTTCTTCATTTTTCCTTTCCTGTTTCTTTTGTGTGTTTTTGGAGGGAAGAGAGGCGTAATGTAATGAGAGAGAAGGTATCTAGCGGAGCAGAGATGGTATTATTGTAGGAGGTGATTAGAGTGTGCATGTGTGTATATGTTGTTATATATATATAATATTTAATTATATATAATGTAATAAATTACCTCACGCTCTTGTGAGGTAGTAAGAAAAATAATAAATATTTCATGAACTATGATGCAAGTAATAATGGTTCGATGGTGGAACTGTGGAAGTAGTACGATTTCTCAATTTTCCCCGTCGGAATCATGGGGTGAGAGAAACAGAGAATTGCTTCAAATGTGAATCTTGTCATCGTCTCCATTGACAATAACTGGATATGTCCGTTATAGAGTATTTATTGATATTCTCACCGATTTGACACTTGCCAGTTTTTGGGAAAGTGTCGCATTTGAAGCAGTGTATGGTTGACACCAGATTGGGACCCAATCACCCAAGCCGTACATGGTTGGAACAAAGCTACCGAGAACATAAGGAACCTAAGTGACCTCATTTTGTAGTTTGTATCCGGTCCGTCCGTTATATACTAGCGATTAAGATATTCCGTGCATTACATGCTTGAGCTGAATTGGTTCAAATTCTGATTGAACGGTTGAATTGAAACTCAAACAGTGCATTATCTCGGAAGATCCGGATTCGACCATAAAGAAACTGATTGGAACCATCGTTTAAGAACATTTAGTTTATTTTTGCCCCTCAACTGAGCTTGACTTTCTTCTTTCTCCCTCTAGAGTTCAATATATCATATATATCCTTCAACTCTTCCATCTATTTTTATTTCTCCCTTGCAGTAATAAAAAGAAATTATTCTAGTCAAATGATATAAAAAATCATAATTTATTTTGGTTTAAAAGAAATGGACGAAACTACCCTAAGAATGTTTCTTTTTTTTTTTAAGATGGTACAAAATTCAATGGTCTAAATTTGACTAGTTTTTGTAAAATACTCAATAAATAGTAAAAAAATTCAAAAAAATGTAAAATTTGATCTGCAAGTACATTTTATTGTGGAGATCATGTTGAACGGTTTGGATCGACGATTTGGACTTTGAAAATGAAAAAAATGATTGTGGTAACTTTGTGGTAACTCAAAAGTGTTGTAATCGGACCCCTCCTCATTAAATAAACTAGCAGTTATCTATTTTATATTTTAACATTGTGTCCATCAATGGTATCCTGCATTGAGCAGATGCAATAAGTCATGGATTCCTAAATTACATCTTAAAGAAATGTATCTTCACCTAAATTACAGAAGCACCCAACTTGTTAAGTACAACAAATGGTACCAGTAATTTGTTGCATTGTTTTGTTAGGTTTACGTTATATCACACTCTATTCAAATCTAGACTGCATGTATATTTGGGATGAAAATTATCAAATTATTTTCTTGTTAATCGAGCCTCCATATCGGTTATCAAGAATCCCGTAAACATTCAAAAATCCATCTCTTCATGTTACAGAAGCATAAAAAACATATTTAATCACGTTTTAGCTTATGGGATTTTCTATTTGGTTGCACCTGCTGGCACCTTTGGAAGCACCGAAATGAGCGAGTTTTTGGACAGGCCCATGAGGTTGTCAGAGAGGGACATCACAATGTAAGGGTCACCAGATGGTACCGGCGGTACGGTACAAAAAAATCATCACAGAAGGTGATCTGTGGCTCCTGGTACGCTACTGGTACACCGCTGGTATGCAACTGGTATGGAAGTATCATCATGTGAATTGGTCTGCTAAGTTTGGTTTAGAGATCAAATTGTTGTAAATTCTCAGTTAGTCAGGGGGTTGGATGTAATTTTGTTTTTTTCAAGCTATGCTTGCTGGGTTTGGGAATTGCTTAATGTTTTTTGTATTTTTTTACGGTTGTGAAGTATTTTGGTTTCATGAGACATGTGATGTATTATTTTTGCATTTTAATATATGATTTGGTAGCTCCTACAAAGCTTTTTAAAAAAAAAAAGAGAAAGAAGAAGCCTGTGCGAAGCTTTAATTTTGTTAAGGGTATTTTGGAAAGTAATATAAATTATTAGTTCGGTAACTTTAAAGAGATTAATGTACAGGTAATAATCTCAAGGGTAAATAAGAAAGAATTTGAAAAGCTCGAGGTCATACATGAAATATTGAACTCTAGAGAGAGAAATAAGAAAATTAGAAAGAGTTGAAAGGTACATTGAAAATTAACCTTTTTTAATGAGGTTAGGCCATTAGAGTGATATGCAGATGTTTTTTATAAATTTATCTCTTTATTTTTAAAATTTGAACGGTGGATTGAAACTGCTTAATAATTTTCATATAAAATATATTTGAAGATCAAATTTCACAGTTTTAAAATTATTTTATTATTTTTTAGATAGATAAAACTTCGCTTCATCTATATAGTTTGAACTAGTGATTTTTTAAGTAAAATTAGACTTTTCAAGTATATTTTCATATGAAGATCATGTTAAATTATTCATCGACTGTTTGAATTTTTAAAACCGAAATCATCTTAGGACTGATCTATAATATGCATATCATCGTAACATTATTCTGATTAATAGAATAAATTAAAATATAACTATTTTAGAATTGAATTTTTATAACTGGAAAGATGCATTGTGGATGACAAATTCATCTAGAGAGATTGTAAAAAAAAAAAAGCCATAACTATCTTCCAATTTACTACAAATATCATTCAAACACTAAAACTAGAATTACAGTTATGAAGGAAAATAGAACTGAAATTTAAAAAACTTTACAAAAATCAATATAGTAAAAAGGTGGATAGGTGAAGACACACCTAATCAGAATTTTATTTTCCCATTTTTGCTCCGTCATAGGTACTCTTCAGTTAAATATTTTAACAGAGCAGTTTTGGTTTCATGTAGCGTACAAATCAGATGCAGTGTTGTTTTGATTCTATAATTTGTGTATTGCAGGGAGTCAAAGCCAGTGGCGAGGCTAGGATTTGAGCTAGGGGTAGGCAAAAATCGGATTCGGGTTCGAATAAATTAACGGGTTCGTGTTCGGATTCAAGACAATTCAAAAAAATTCAGCGTCAAACCAAATTTGGAAGTCACCCGTAAATTCTTTTTTTAATCCCGCCGCTTGGACTTTTTTACTCAATAGCATTGGCAACTTTGGAGGCCGCTTGGACTTAGGGGTAGGCAAATAAATACGACAGGGGTAGGCAAAGCTCCAAATGTTCCCGGTTCTATAAAAAAAAAAAAAATTTCAGGGGTAGGCAAGTGCCTACCCCTGCTACTGTGTAGCCTCGCCTCTGGTCAAAGCTGCTCCTTTAAAATTTTCACTCAGTCTTTATGTTTGGTTGGATTGAGAATAGGTTATTTTTGGAGTTAAATTATTCGGAATAGTCTATTTGGTTTTTGATTGAGTGAAAATAGTTAGAATGTTTTTCAGTTTTTTTTTTTCTAGAAAAAAAATATCCCATAAAATGCTTTTCCTATTATCTCAATTAAATGGGAGAGGCGAAATAGCTTTTTGTATTAAATTCTTTCTTTGTTGTCCGTCTGTACTTGATCTAACTGTCATGTTTATTCTCTTACCAAACACCGGATTCTCCATTACACATTTCTTGGAGTATGGCTAGAGTGGGAAAAACGTGCCGTGCCGTGCCGTGACGTAATTAACACGCTGTGATTTTGGTCTCATGCCGTGTTGTGTCGTGACCAAGTTAATTTTTCACGTGCCGTGCCGTGACGTGACCAAAATGTCAAGGGGTGGTCACGGCACGCGAATGGTCACGCCACGTGAGTCACGCCGTGCCTAAACGTGCCGTGACCATACGTGACTCGCGTGACTCACGTGACCATTTAATTATAATTTAGGTTAGTTTATTCAAGATTTATCATTAAATCAATATCTAATGGTCCTAATTACACGTGACTCGCGTGACTACGTGCCGTGCCGTGCCGTGACTAAATTTTTCACGTGCCGTGCCGTGCCGTGCCAAAGTTTCAAAAGATAAGCACGGCACGCGAATGGTCACGGCACGGGACACGCGAGTCACGGCACGCGAATGGGACACGTGCCGTGCCGTTCCGTGCCGTAGCCGTGCCGTTCCGTGACGGAGCCGGCTCCGGCGTGCCATTTTTCCCACTCTAAGTATGGCTATGGTAATATACTAATATGCATATTACACAGCACAACGTCTCATATTTTGAGCTCATATTTTTGTTTTGGAAGTTCAAATAATCAATCTGAATCTCTAATATAATATTCGTATGAAAATTTACTTAAAGAACAAATTTTATATTTTTTAAAATTTCTTTACTATTTTTGACATAGGCAAAAAAATAACTTGATTTTAAATTTTTTTTTGAACTTTCGTAATTTTTTTTTATCTGAATTCAATTTTAATTTTTTAATTTTTCTACATACACTTGAAAATTAAATATAAATATTTGATATGTATATATAAACATTTACACGTATCGGTATCGATACTTACATCATAGATATAAATATTTCTTTATTTCTTTATCTTATTACCCACTCATCTTTTATAAATTTCTAGAGAAGTTTTTTTTTTCATCCGTTCAATCTCGCTCATATTTATGACGATATGTGGAATTTTTTACGAATCTAAAACTACAAACTTCCTTTACTCAATTTCTTTTTCCAAATAATATTCATATTGGAAGTACTTTCATTCTTTAATATATCCGGTACAAAAATAAAAAGTACATATGAATGCATGTTTGAGAAAAAAAATGTCATATTGGAATAAAAAGTACTTTCATTCCAAATAAGAATTATGATTGCATGTTGTGACAAGCAACGCCACTGTGAAGCGACTTGTCTGTGGAGCAGTTGATACTAGCGGCAAATGATTAGAAAATATATTTTCCATGCTCTCAGGCAGGTATATGACATTTTTTTCTCAAACAGACAAAACAGGAACGTGTGTACATATACACATGCAGTTTTCCTAAACCATATAAAATGTAGTGTATATATCGTTTCCTAACCATATAAAAAATAGTTTTCAAAGTCGAAGGATCCCAACTGTTATTTTTTTTTATTCCTGTCAAATAATACTAACTTCCTAATTTGTACCTAACTTACCTATTAATATCCAAAGTTTAATAGAAATTAATTAATATATCCAGATTCGAAGTTATAAAAATATCCGTACCGGCCATTTTTTGACCGGTACTTAAATTTTTTTTTTTTCTTAGGATGGGCATAGCATAGTTGGCTAGAAGAAAAAGTCGTAGGAAATTCGGATTGAAGTTTGCATTCGGTTTGGCTAAGATCAAACAAATACATTTGGTTGGATGCGTGTGTTACATCGGTTGCATGTATCGGTGCATCATCGATGTTTTTGCAATGAAACATCGATATTTTATTAGCCGGGTAGTGCTAAAAAAATATCGGTGTGTCGCTGATGTTTTTGTAATGAAACATCAATATTGTATTAGACTTAGCATTGGCAATTAAGCAGGGTAGTGCTAAAAAACATCGGTGCATCGATGCACTTCTGCTGTCGTTAATTAGGCCGTGCATAAAGCATCGGTACTCAATTTTAGGATGTTAGTTATTGTCAAATTAAATTCACTAGCCACATGCGAACACTAAACTTTAGTGTCATACAACACTATAAAAAAAACGTAGTTTAGTGTTCGCATGCGGCTAGTGAATTTAATTTGACAATAACCAGCATCATAATAAAACATCGATGTTTCATTACAAAAACATCAGCGACGCACCAATGCTTTTTTAGCACTACCCGGCTAATAAAAACTTCAATCCGAGTTTCCTACGACTTTTTCTTCTAACCGACTATGCTATGCCCATCCTAAAAAAAAAAAAAAATTAAGTACCAGCCAGAAAATGGCCGGTACTGTATTAAAAAAAAAATTTGGGTACCGGCTATTTTCCGACCGGTAATGAATTAAATTGGATAACGGTCAGAAAATGATCGGAACAGGTATTTTTATAACTTCCTAGTGGATTTGGGTATATTAATTAATTTCTATTAAACTTTGGATATTAAAAATGTCGGTTTGTTACATTTATATTAAAAAAAAAATATATATATATATATATATATATAGGGATGAGCTATGGTGAGACGTGGAGTAAAACAATTTTGTACTCCACCGCACTATATTTTCATTTTGAAAATTCAAACAACCGATCCGAACCGTTCAACATGTTCTCTATATTGAAATGTGCTTCGAGACCAAATTTTACATTTTTTGGAATTTTTTTACTATTTATTAAGCAACTTTGAAAATCGCTGATCCGGTGGTCCAGAAAATTTTACTGTTTTTCACTGTTCACAGTGGATCAGCGATTTTCAAAGTGGCTTAATAAATAGTAAAAAAATTCCAAAAAATATAAAATTTGGTTTCCAAGCACATTTCAATATAGAGAACATGTTGAACGGTTCGGATCGGTTGTTTGGATTTTGAAAATGAAAATATGGCGTGGAGTACAAAATGGTTTTACTCCACGTCTCACCATAGCTCATCCCTATATATATATAGTATTAAGGATTTTGACATTAATAGTCATTTAAAGATGACAAAAATTATCAAAACTTAATACATTTATTTTGTTAACTGTTAATACATATATACTGAAATAACAGATCAAAATGATACAACTATATTTCTGATGCACGTAGAGTATAATACACAAATAAAATATCGAGTGAATTAGTATTAATATTTGAAAATTTAATCATATATAAAAATTCGAAAAAGTTTATTCTATATAAGATGAAAAGTATTAGAGTTCAGACTCATAGACATTTACAAATGTAAATGACATGGCATGCAGTAAGTGACGAAATCAAATTAAATGAAGATTTAAAAATGACATGGCATGCAGAAAAGTCCAAGCAAAAATGACACAAAAGATAATTAGTGGGCCTCGTCAATTATTGTTACAAAACAAAAAATTAGATGGGTTACATTTTGAATATTCATCAGAAAATTGTTTAACTATTGGAGCTAGTCGGATTCGGTGTGCTTGAATACTTTAAATTATTGAGTAAAGTTCGCATGAAATTTGGCTTGTTGAGGAAATTTATAAATTTTAAAGTCATCAATTAAAAAAAAATCAGTGAATCAGTGTTTCTACTCCAATTTTTTATTTTTTAAATTTATTCTGTAAAAAGATTGGAATGTAATAAAAAATAATTATTTTGATGCACTTTTAAACAAAACGAACTAAAAAAAGAGTAAAATTAGCTATCTTTTTTAACCCTCATCTCCCCCAAATAGCCTATGTCATTCTAATTAATAACCTTACAAATTAGTAATTTTTTAAATAATATACATTGTTTTCTTCACTCAAAAATAATAAAATAAAATAAAACTATACAGAGTACATATTGTATGGATATTTTTCTTTCAAAAACTACATATCACCGTATCCGCATTGTATATATAGAATACGATACTCATATGCATATTCATATAACATATGTTTACACTATTTTTTATTAGCTACGGACTTTTTGCAGGATTTTTTTTTAAATTTTTCTGTGAAATTAAAAATATCTGTTGAACAAACATCATAAAGCAATAAAAATGAATTCTTCAATAATTGGTTTTTGCCTTGTTAAGAAGAAGAAGAAGAAGAATGCTGCAGGAAAGCCGTTTCAGCACAAGATTAAAAGCGACAGTTTAACTAACATGGATCATTGTAAATCTGCAAATCAAGAATGGTTGACCACCTATGAGAAACCATGCTTTCTACAAAACAACCTGACAGAGAAATAATGAAATTTAAATGAAATTTTATTATGGGGCATCTTTTTGTCCCTTCAAAGTTCAAACAAGAGACTTCTTTTTGTGGTGAGTGGTGACCAATAATTAAAGAGATAGTTGATCAGACATTCCATCTCATTTTCATGCAACTTTTCCCTTAAAAATACAGAATATAATAGGGATATGTTTGGTTGCAAAATAAAAATAGCTAGAATAGTCAAATCAAGAATAGTTAGAACAGTCAAATCAATACTAGCTATTGTTTGTCTTATTAGAATAGCTAAATCTAAAATCTCTTAGGAATAGTCTATTCTAATAAGACAAAAAGTTTGGATTCACTATTCTAGCTATTCTAACCCAACCAAACACCGAATAGGCTATTCCGAATAGTCTAACCCTAAGAATAACATATTCTCAATCCAACCAAACATACCCCAGTGATACTGAAGCAGTCAAGAATATCATGTTGGATACTCTCCACATCTACCAAACAATGCTTAAATTTATCTGGTTTGTGTGGTTCAATATCAGGTATGGTGTAATGCTGTGTATTGAGCAACAAACTCCATCATAACATGTTTCCTTTGATGAATTTGGTGTTTGATGTATCTTTAGCTCCATACATTAAATGTACCTTTAGCTCCGGGTGAGAAGCGGGGACCTGTTTTTTTTTCATCAAACCGTAGAAATATTTTCAACCGTTCATATTTTGAAGAGAAGAGAAAAGCAGTAGATTTCATCTTCAAGTCTGAACCCATAAAAAACATTTGAACTGTTGGTATGAAGGAAAACATGTTTCGGCTTTTCTAAGAGAAGAGCAGCAGATTTGGTTCCTTTAGTTCCACACCACTAGCACAATTTACACTAATTTGGTCTGTAACTTGGTGTGTGTGTATTTAACTTGGCAAGTCATTGAAAAATATGTAGGATATACAGGAAATTAAAAAAATAGATATGAGACAGGAACTAATACATAATTAAAAAAAAAAAGGAATTAGGAACTAATACAGTTAATCATAAAACTATTTATGCATAGTAAACAAGAATAATTATCTGGAAGCAGCAATCCGAGACAAAAAGTAGTAGTTAGACTTGTATATTACACGGTTAATAAAGTTTTGACATGCTTTAAATGCAAGTATAAATCTCTTTCACCCCAGTACATAAGACAACCAGGTGTGCTAAAAATAAAAACCACTTAATTGGTTGGACTAATTAATTAATATCTCACCTGATTCCTGATTAATAAATTTATCATTCTAATATAATTTTATGATTGGAAAGTGACACTAATTAGAACGTCACTTGATTCCTGATTAATAAATTTGTCCTTTAATATAATTTAATAATTGGGTAGTGGTAGGTTTGCTAGTTCCATTATTTATGTATTTAGGTATTTTCCAACTAGATCAAGGGTTCAAGAAATTAGAAATAAGGACACATCCTAAAGAAGATAACTGTTTTTTTATTGTTTAAATTTTAAACACTTCAACATTATTTGTAGAGATTCAAAAAAAATATTGTCGGTTGGGGAATGGCAGGTTTGCTACCGACATTTTTATTAATATCCAAAGTTAATTACAAATTAATAAATTTACCTATGATTCCCGAGTTTTTCCAAAAATGTCCAAACCGGTCATTTTTATGGCCGGTTTCCTCTGTTTTTTTTTTTTTTTTTAGAGACACTATGAAGAGCAAGATAAATCTAACACTGAAAATTCAAATTTTTTGTTTAAATTATTTGTTAGATTACTTCTTTTGATTTATAATTAGCATATTTATACTAAAATACACTAGATTACTTGAAATTATGTTGAATTGCATTATATTACAATAAATTATGTTGAATTACACTAAATTACGTTAAATTACACTAAATTACAATAACTTTGCTAATTATGCTGAAATACGGTAAATTACTCTAAAGTAGACCGATTTTGTGCCATATTTCATGAATCATAAAAAATAGTAAAAAATGGTATTCTACAAGTTCATTATGTAACTAATTTACTGAGCTACTTAGATTGAATAATAGAAATGAAAATCTTAATCGGAAACTTCAACTCAAGTTTTGAGGCACTGACGCATGCGTATTTTCGCAAGCTTTCTGAAAAGTGGTCATTTGCTGAAATCGGACACTCAAGCGCCGTTTTATGGCCGTTTGAAGTTTCGTTGTTGTTTTTCGCCTTTTTAGTGAAGATATCGTCCCTATTCATATATAATTTAGTGTAATTTACCGTATTTTAGCGTAATGTAATGTAATATAGCGTAATTTAACGTAATATAGTGTAATTCAATATAATTTCAAGTAATTTAGCGTATTTTAGTATAAATATGCTAATTATACATCAAAAGAAGTAATCTAACAAATAATTTAAACAAAAAATTCAAATTTTCAGTGTTAGATTTCATTATCTTGCTCTTCATAGTGTCTCTTAAAAAAAAATAGTTTCTAATTATAAATCACTATGAAGATAAAAGAGAAACAAAAAATAGTTTCTAATTATACATCACTATGAAGACACACAGTAATTTACCAGAATTTACCATATTTTAGCGTAATTTAACATAATTTAGCGTAATTTAATGTAATATAGTGTAATTCAACATAATTTCAAGTAATCTAGTGTATTTTAGTATAAATATGCTAATTATAAATCAAAAGAAGTAATCTAACAAATAATTTAAACAAAAAATTTGAATTTTCAGTGTTAGATTTCATTATCTTGCTCTTCATAGTGTCTCTAAAAAAATAAAAAAAAACCGGCCATTTTATGGCCGGTTTGGACATTTTTGGAAAAACTCGGGAATCATGGGTAAATTTATTAATTTGTAATTAACTTTGGATATTAATAAAAATGTCGGGGTTTGCTAGTACCATCATAATTTATGTATTTAGGTAGTTTTCCAACTTGATCAAGGATTCAAGAAAAGGAAAGCAAGGGCACATCCAAAAGAAGAAAACTGTTTTTTATTGTTTAAATTTGAAACACTTCAACATTATTTGTAGAGCTAAAAAAAAAATTATGGTTGGTTGGTGAATCAATTTTACTTTGATGATTTTCACCAAACATATTACTATATATATAGTTACTGCGCGGAAAATATTAGCTAAGATCAAGTGTTAATTAATTTAAATGAAACAGAATACAGGGTCACCTCAGGTTATGTCATGCAAATCACTGTACACAATGTAATGATTTGATGTGCCATGATTGCGAGAAATGTCAACTATAAGTATCCTAAGCATCAATTTTTTTAGCATATATGTCTACTACGTTCATTTCGTAAGCATATTAAATTGTTTTGATGTTGGGTCTCTACCAAACTGTCATGCACTAAGTGCCTAACTTGTAGGGTGCACTTTGTTGGCACTGTTTACTTTGCTTAATTTCTGTAATTGGTGTATACTCTTTGTCTCTTTCCAATTGCCAATGAAATTATAGGCAAAATTTCATCTATATCCTTCGAAAAGTATCAAAATTACTTATTTATCACTCCAAAATTCATAATATAATATTTACTTTAAAATTAGAAACTATTGTATCTACGCAATTCATTATCTTTTCCACTAAAACTAAATATAGAGTTTTGAAGGGTAAACATATGGGGGGTGAAAACGGAGCGGATAGGGGTAGAATCATATTCATATCTCTTTTTAATTTTTCGGATACGGATACAGATCGGATATTAACCGGATACGGATACAGATCAGATCGGATATTAATTAAAATAATATAAAAAAATTAAAGTTCATAATATTTATCTAATTATAATGGTGAATAACAAGATTTTTACACAATATATATTAAAATATATGATATATATCTACTATTCAAATACGGATAATTGAAAAGTAAAACCATATCAGTATCCATATTCACACGGCACGGGTATTCAGATATCAGATATCTACATCTAATTTTCGAATACAGATCGAATGCGGATCGGATATTATCCATACCGTTTTCACCCCTAGGTAAACATGATAATGAATTTGACAAATATGAGAGTTTTTGAAATTAAAAGAATAAATATGATATTATAAATTTTGGAAGAAAAGGATACATAATTTCACGGTTTTTCAAAGGCGCACGTGAAATCTAGCAAAATTACATTGCAATTTTATGTTGATGATGATTTTTTGTTTTGAGAAAAATTTGAGGATCAAGCCTTCATCTTTGAGATAAAGATTCATGCATATCATTTAATTTCCTTTTTAAAATAAAAATGGGAGACAAATTCTACCTTTAAATATCCACAAGAGATCTACGTTTAAACCTACGACCTTTCATATGAAAAACATGACATTTAAAGTCTCTCGATAAAAAGCTAATTTCTCATGCGAAACAATCCTTGAGTTTTGGCAAGAATAAAAGCTAAAAACAAATTCTTCAGTAAAAAAATGATTTTCTTCTTTAAATAATCCTCTAAAGACATAATAGTTATGTAGTGCTTGACAAATCCGTGATACAAATTTAATATCCCTTTTTTCAGCACTATAAAACTCATAATGGATTAGGCAAAACATCAGTATCAAGAAAATGGTTAAAAAGAGAAATACTATTAGAAGCAATATATACAGGAGACAAGCATGCTTTGAAGTAGTTAGAAAATGCAATCAAGGTTGATTCCCTCCTAGAAGAGGCAATTACTTCATGTACTAGCACTAATTTTGGGAGTGGGTTTTTTTTTTGTTACTCTTTTTCAACTATCAACTATTTGTGATATTCAAGATTGAGATTTACATTAAAGGTTGGTACAAACTGAACCTTAGTTAATATGAATTAAACATGGATATTAATCAGGTTAATTAAGGATGATACATTCCTTCTTATCGCCATAGTTTTTTATAATATGATGAGCATTCACTTCCTCTGTATTAATTACCTGTACTATAATTGCACAACTAGTTCAAGCTCAAAAAAGACAAAAATAGGCTCTATAGATTAGCAAATTTGCTCCCATTGGGCCACATTTCATTAACCTCAATCACATATGCCATAATAAATTGCAGTTAGAAACTAATAACAACCAAAATAATTTGTAACATACGGTAGTGCAAGTGGGTTTTGACTACAGCACAAGACCTAAATCAAATGATTGACAGATGCAAACGTGAAAGAACATGTAATAGTTCTAAAGTTGAAAACAAATAAATCCATAACAGGTATGATGTAAGTGGATTTGAATAGTTCCTTTGTTTTTGGATAAAGGCTTCAACAACTGAATAAGATATATACATTGTACAACAATGACCAGATCAAGCAAGCAAGATATTGGTTTTACCTTACAAACATCAATACAATAGTACAACATATAATTGACAGATATGCAAATGATTAAAATTAAAAGGAATGTCCTTGTGGGATTTGGCTGTACAATTATATTAGTAAGTCAATTCTCCTTTTCTACCTTAGGGAATATATGGAGCACCATGGTCCTGAAATGTACACATATAATAAAGCCATAAGGGATAGCATAAGAATCTAATGCCTCATTCCTTGTGCATTAAATAACTTGATCCATAACAGCAGTTAGTTGTTTTATTATAACTTTTATTAACTAATCTAATGGTATTAAGTTTGGACCGCATCATTCTTCCCTGAAATTTGGCAAACAGATTTCAGCTTTGGTAGTGTTTTGATTAACAAAACATTCATACCCATAGTGATGCCTGATTGCAGAGTTGTTTTTTTCTTTTTTGACAAAAGTGGGTACTCCCACCGATTTAATTAAGAAACCATAAGAGTTTTTAGAAAGGACTGGTACCAAACAGCTGGAAATTGCAGAGTTAAAATTTGGGACTAAGGCTGGAACTTAGTTCCCGTCAAATATTCTCTCTCAAACTCCAAAACAAGGTCCTTTGTAAGTGGTACCAGTCATTTGGTACCCTTAAGAACATGCTGGTTTTGTAATGGAATCGGTGGGTCTTCCCCACATTTATAAAATAAAAAAATAAAACTCAAATACAAGGCTTAGGCCTACCGAGATCAAAGAAAGAATTTAATTGATGTTCGCTTCTTAGTTCAAGATAAATCAAACAAATTTAAGAACGAGTAATTAAATTAAATTTAAGATAAAACAAGGTCTTCCCCACGTTAACTTTCTTATTGTTGAAGAAATTAATGAAGAGTGTTAAATTAAATTGAGTATGAAAGCAGTAAATGCAGGTGCAAGTTGCATATGCTTTAACCAGTGGGTAGGAAAGGGCGTCTTTAAAAGATAGTAATCATTTCAGATTTGTATAATACAGGCCAGACCCACAAATAACTAAAAAAACAAAGTAAAAAATGCATCAGCGAGTATACTTACGATATTCTCTGAGAGAAATAGAATATAGGAATCTTTCTTCCTTGTACACCATCACTCAATCTTGATATAGAATTAATTACATCTTCTTCTCGGGTCCCAGCTGCAGTTAGTACAAACTACAAGAGAATAAAAAGAAAAGAAGAAGACATGGTGAGATATACTCTCCATTTAGAAAAAAAAAGCCAATAAGTCTAGATATTACATAGAGTGAGGCTATGGTACTATAGATAGCGCGGATTAGTCCGTATCATGGATCAATATCTTCGTTTCCAAAGTTCAAATAGTCGATCTGAACCGTTCAACATGATCTCCATATGAAAATGTACTTGCATACTAAATTTTACATTTAAAAAAAAAATTACTATGTTTTTAGATAGGTAGAAAATCACTACCTTTGAATGGTCTAGAATTTTTAGATCAAATGATTTTCTACCTATCTAAAAAAATAGTAAAAAATGTAAAATTTGATCTACAAGTATATTTTCATATGGAGATAATGTTCAACGGTTTAGATTGACTGTTTAAACTTTAAAAATGAAGATATTGATCCATAGTACGGACCAATCCATGCTATGTACCATAGCCTCACTCACATTATTACATGTAGAATGTTAAGATTCCCTTCTTTTAGCAAACAGCTAATAAACATAAGAACATATTTTCATAGTATAAGTTACTAGACCTAAGCATCCGGAATCATTCAAAGGCAAAAAGATATAATGGATTTTGAAACCTCCAAATTTCATTCACTACATAGTGCGCATAATTAAAATCAATACTATTTTCTCGACAATAAACAATTGCAAATCCTTTTTCTCATACCACAGGATATAGGAAACCGATAATTCCATTGCTAATAAGTCGAGTGAAGAAGAGGCCTGGAATCACAGATGGGCTTCCTGTTTAATTAAACATCAGCACATTTAGTTTGCAAGTGATTATCATTTTAGTTTGACAAGCATTTCGTCTCCGCTTTCTGATACAGAAAAAACTAATAAGCACAGTTGAAGTAAAAGAAAAGATTGAGATAACCATAAACGTACCAAAGCCAGCAAAGAAGGCCCAATTAGATTCAAAGAACTCAAGCTTGGAATTCAAGCTCACTCCAGAGTAGTTCCACTTGGATCTAACAGAAATTAAGCAATCGCCTTAATTTTTATTTTTGTTTCTCTTTTGTGCATGTTATAACTTATAAGTGAATGACGAGGCTACTAATATAGTCCATATAATGTGCCAATTGAGTCATACTGGTACTGGTTGTTACTGCAATCCTTAGTTCATGTCAAAGCAAAGGTGTCTCTGAAAGACATTACATGTTCAATATAACTATGAGAAATGATGAATGTTACTGATACTTCTACAAAACTACGAAAATCCCTTAGCTTTGCTTCATTGGCAGGTTAAAAGCAACAGGGGCATTGATGGTATTTTTTTTTAGTTTTACATGAGTATATCAATAAAACTTCTCATTTTGCAGGGCTTCAGCAAACATTTTCATGTTTTATTAGGGCTAAAGATGAAATTGCACTTGGCTTATGATCCCACAGTTTTCTCCATGCTGATAGCGCACAGTATTTCAAGGCTTCCTTACATCATAACATAAAAAAAAATTGTTTCATAAGAAAGAATGCATTTCCAATAAAAAAAAGTATAACATATAATTTCTAAGAATAATTTTATAATGTCATTCTTCCTTTTTCTTTTTTGGAGAAAATGCATCCCTATTCAAACTCAGGAGACTTAAAGAGAGATACTTTTACAGGGACAAGAATTTCCCTTTTAATTTGTATGTTAAGTCTTTGCTTACTCAAAGCAGTAGTATGCATTCATCCAAGAAAGTAGAAACAAACTCGTTGCTTTTCCAATAAAGGGCAAGGAATCAGCTACAGAAACCTGTTAAATCATATATTAACATTAATTTAGTTAGAACCAGCAGTAAAAAGATTTCCAGCAATAAACAGAGCTTAATAACAAAATAAAAGCGCACCACCACTGCACCTCGAAAAAGAATATAGTCAGCAAAAGGCCCGAATAGATCTGTTCACCTATCCCAATGGCAAGCCTATGAAATAAGTGATAAAAATATTGCAAAAGTTAAAACCCAAAAAGAAAATGGGTACAAAAATTCATATGTGCCCCTTCAAAATCTGACAATAACATGTATCCTCAGGTAAAAGAATCAATACTTCTCTCCCTCGTAAGATAAGGAAAATAGTAAAAACCAAAGAGAAGTTGGATAAAGAGAAAACATGAAGGAAGAGTGGTGAAGAATAAGGAAAAGTGGGTGGTACAGAAAATACTTTTCATATTTTCTAGGGGCATAAGTTTTCTGGTCTCGCAAAAGATGAATAAAAAATTATCAAAATCTGGTTATGGACCTACCCATCAACTCCTGGCCTCTCTGTGTCATTATTTTTACTATTGTCGGATGGCTGAGCCTTAGATTTTTCACGTTCTTTTATTACCTCAAAAGAATACTTGGCTATGTCGGAATACCTAATTTTAAGATATACCAAAGTTAGAAAATACATCAAATTTCATTGGAGAGATTCATTGTAAAACCATTTCTTTGGTCTCCTCCCTAGTTCTATCATTTACTTCTTGTAAAAATTAATGAAGGCACTAGTGCTTACATGCGAAGTCATTCAATTAATAAACTGCATTACAATGGTAAAGAGGAGAGATTACCATCTCGGAGTCTGATGCCCAATTGTACCAGAAAGGTTTGGTACCGGTGCAGCACTACATGGACCAGCTAGCACCCTTTTGTTTGAGTTTAATTAAGGTTTATCTTACATAGGGACTGGGTTAATTGGGTTTATCTTTACGTAGGTTACTTGCTATCCTTATGCTGTACCAGTTTGGTACAGTATTAGTACATGTAAGATGAAATTAAATTCCGTAATATGCAACATAAAACAAAATCATATAAGTTATGATGAACTAACATACCATAAAAATCCCAGTATTAAACTGAAAAGATAGAGAGGATAAAACCAAAGCACCTGTAGATAAAATAAAAATAAAAAAGAGAGTAAGCAAGGATTAAATTACATTTTTCAAAGTAATCACTTAAGTAGAGAAGAATAGGCCAATGCTTGGAGTAATTACTTACATAGAAAATTTGGATTAGAAAAGAGCGCAGAAAGGAATAAAGTGCCACGGCTGATATCTGATCACATTGATCGGGTAATATCCACATGAGAATTGGAATTACGAATGATCTCAGGATAAATAAGCTACATAAATTATACAGTAAACATATTAATCGGAAAAAAGTAAGGTCTAAAAATAAACAAATACATTAATCTAAAAAAAATTACCTTCCAAGGAAGATTAGTCCGTTCAAGAGAAAACACTGTCCAGTTCTTATCAGTAGCATTTTCGAACTGTACACAATAAATTCATATGATAATTCAACTATTTTCTTCTAATTAATTGAAAATCAGAACAAAATACAAAAAAAAAAGTAGAAGAAGAAAATAAAACCTGGCGCAGAAGAAAATGGCGCGGTGAAAACAACAAGCCTCTTTAAACCCAGCGAGCCATAGGAGGACGTAGCGCTTAACTTCTAGAAGAAGCTTCCCCATTCGTATAAGAGGAAAGGCCGTGCTATTTCTTAGAAGAGGTTCCCCGTACTTCAATCAAAGAGGCGAGAAGAGGAAGGAAGAGAGATGGGGTTATTTCGGTTTCGGGTTTTTTGCTTATTGGACTGGACCGAACCCGACTACCTTAACGGGCTTTTAGTCCTTATTTTCTGAAGTGGAAAGGTCGTGCATTAGGTTTCGGGTATTTTGCTTATTGGACTGAACCGAACCCGACTATCTTAACGGGCTTTTAATCCTTATTTTCTGAAGTGCAAAGGTCGTGCATTAGGTTTCGTGTATTTTGCTTATTGGACTGGACCGAACCCGACTATATTAACAGGCTTTTGGTTTTTCCTTATTTTTAAAGAAAAGGTCCGATATGGGTTGGGTCTTGTTGAGCAAACCATTTTAGTATATTGGACCAGAATCTGTAGATCACACAGCCTGTCAAATTGGATATATGCAAGTGGGAGTCGCTTATGCCCAATATTTTTAAATACGGTATATGTGTTTACAGTCTGCTGTCGTTAGAGGCGGATTTATATTGATAGTATGGAGGTTAATTGATCTCTATTTTTCTATTTTTTTATTTATATTTGAATTTCTATATAATTTAAGGTAAAATGTTGTGATACTGTAAAATTGATCATCATTCTCTGAAGAAAAATTTTATATGATTGACCCCGTAGTTCTCTCCGTTAAAGATTATATGTGTTTGACCCTCATAGATCGAAAGTCTGATTTTGCCCCTGGCTGCCGCGCTCAAAATATTATGCATTTACATATATGTGGATTTGAATATGCATATTAATTGTATACACATCAGTAGAGGTGTAAACAGTTGAATACGGATCGGATAGTGATCAAACTGTATCCTTATCCATTATATTTTTCAGATACGGATATGAATACGGATAGTCTCGGATACAGATACGGATCGGATCTTAAACTGATACGAATACAAATTGGATATCAGACGGATATAAATACGGTTATGAATATAATTCAGATAATTAAAATTAAATTACTATTGTACATTCTAGCAAAGAACATCTAAATATAATTTGGGACTAAATAGCTTTGCTTGATGATAATGGATGATCACCTGAATATTAATGAAATTATTATGATCAATGAAATTACCTTTGTATCACTAGGCACCGGATTTGAAATTATGCAAAAGTTGTTTAATTTGAAAAAAATAATAAGAAGAAGAAGTAAGAGAACGTAGAAATATTATGCAGCAGAATTAAATAAACTGAAGTAAAAGTTGCATAATCTGACATTATACAAAATAAAATGTCGGATTGAAAGAACTAAAGTTTTATAGGAAAATTTAGAAACAAATATCAATTATTTGTAAAATTAAGAGAATAATCTGAAAAATTATCTAAGGAGTTTGACGAAAGCAAAACAGTTAATCGAGCAAAAGATTAAAAAGTACAAAGAACAATATCATATATCAATATTGTACGACTAAAAATATAAGTGATAAATTATTGGTATAAAAAAATACAAGTAATAAATAATTGGTATGTATATGTAGTTCAATAAATCCATTTAAGAACAGAAAGTACATTTGTTGTAGAGTGGGGTGTAAAAAGATCAGATAAGAATAGTCACAGATAGCTAATAATCAAACCGTATTCTTATCTGTTATAATTTTTTGAATATAGATAGTCTCGAATACAGAAACAAATTGGATAATTTAAGTAATTTTTCGAAATCAAATTCGAACAAAATCGAATAATATCCGATCCGTTTACACCCCTATTAACATCTGCATGGACGCTTTCTACTACATGCAGATACATATAGATACACGTTATTAGTATTGTGCAGAATCGTGACGTTATACGAACAACTTTAAATTTACAAAATTCAATTGGACATAAATATTAATGCGAATCGGTCGTCTCTAACCTTGTACCGGACCTAATTTGGTCCAAATACTGATCGAACCACCTCCTACTCCGAGCTGTGCAAAGCGCAACCACTGCCTGACTTGAAATTCAAGAAGCGGGTTACAAAGTTCACGACTGTGGATTGACTACTGCCATCTGGGACCCTCTGTCATAAATTGTTTATTATATCGGGTCTCACGTCAGTAGTTTACCACATGATAAGATACTGATTGAATTCCATAGGGAATCTGATTCAAGAAAATGTCTGTATTATCGCCCACCCACAGTTTTGAGTACCTATCCTGGTTTCGTACTTATTCTCCTGTTTCAGTTTGAGTCAGAGGCATTTCGATTTTCGTCCTAGAAATCAACTCCTGAGAGAAAGAGAGAGAAGAGGAAGAAGAAACGAAAGGAAATAATGGCGTTGAACAGAAGTCTCCAGTCTGGCTTGAAGCTGTTCGCCGCCTCTGAAGCCTCCCTTTCGAGATCAGGTAATTTCCCTCTTAATCGGCTCACTCTAATATTTCTTAACAACGCTGTAGTTTGATTCAATTCGCAACACCTTCTTTTCTTTGAACGATGGGAGCTTGAGACCTCACTTTATTTCTTTGAACGCTGTAGTACAGGAATTAACAAGCTTGCACTACCAAATCTAATAGAATACTTTGGTAATTGATATTAAATAAAAGAGTGAGGCTACGGTACTATGCATAGCACGGTTGGGTCCGTGCTACGGCTCAATATTTGAGTTTTCAAAATCCTAACAGTCGATCCGAACCGTTCAACATGATTATAAAATGAATATGTACTTGCAAACCAAATTTTACATTTTTTTGATTTTTTTTACTATTTTTTTAGATAGGTAGAAAATCACTTGATCTGAAAATTCTGGACCATCCAAAAACAGTGATTTTCTACCTATCTAAAAAAATAGTAAAAAAAATCGAAAAAATGTAAAATTTGGTTTGCAAGTACATATTCATTTTATAATCATGTTGAACGGTTCGGATCGACCGTTAGGATTTTGAAAACTCAAATATTGAGCCGTAGCACGGACCCAATCCGTGCTATGCATAGTACCGTAGCCTCACTCTAAATAAAATATAATTAGTCATCTATGTAATAATACTGAAATTTTCGAACCGAGCACAATCATGAAAGCCAAGAAAGAAGCACCATTGGAACCTTCGTAAAATTGTAACTGGTTCCAGCTCTAGTTAGCACAATGACATAATCAGTCATTGAAATCTTTATTTCAGACTAGCACTTTCTCCAGCAAATCAATAGTAAGAAGGTTTTTCTCTCTGTGTTTTTTTTTTTCCCTGAAATGAGTAGGCCTACCAATGTGTGCTAAATATATTTTAAATACTCAATCAGTCAGATTATTACAATCAGGTCTATGCTTCTGGTTTTTCAGTTCCCTCAATGATTTATTGCTAGTTTTCAAACATTTTTTTTATGTAATGATTTTACTGTACAACAGCTACTCGTAGCCTGCATGCTACTGGCACGAAAAGACTAGGTGCCCATGCGCATGATGAACCGTACTATCTCCATGCAAAGCATATGTACAACCTTGACAGGATGAAGAACCAAAAGCTGAAGATGTATCTGTCTGTTGCCGGTGCATTCGGCGTTGGTATTGCCGTGCCGCTGATTGCTGTTGATTTTATGCAGAAAAAGACCGCCTCTGGCTGATCACTTTTTCCTTTACATGCCAATATCTCAAATGACATGAGACTTTAATTTCAGCTTCTGTTGTTCTTTTTCTCAGAATTTGTCCGTTGTTCAAAAGAAGCATCATCTATTTTGCATCCATAATAACTTTGGCTAAGACCATGATTGTCGGGCATGAAAACTTGATTTTTTATTGGGCGATGTTAATTTGACGGGCATGAAAACTTGATTTTTTATTTGGCGATGTTAATGTAATTTTCGCCTCTCTGTGTTTGATGTTTTCCTACAGTTAGAATGGTCTTGTGTCTCAGTGTCTGTTGATTCTTATTATTGCTGTTTGACATATTTTGAATGAATGCTGAAACTTGTTTCCACCAGAACATGATAAGATAATTACATATTGTCGGTCACAAAGCGGCTCGATCATTTATGTATTCTTTACAAATAATCTTCATTAAAATTGCTGGATAAAGACAGCCACAGGGAGTGACCTATATGAAGTGGTGCAGGTAGAAATTTCTGTGTTTCCATTCTTCCAGTCCTGATCTAAGGATAAACCAGATCGCATAGTGTGTATACAATTGAAGATGTATTAGTATGGACTGTGCCTGTAGAATTGTTCTGGACCGTTCAGTCAAACTAAGTCTGCTCACAGTTAAAAGTGCTTTAGAGGATTTTGTGCCGAATTGCAACGCATAGCATTAGTGCTGCACGAAAGATCTTGGCTCACTGTTAATTTGTTGAAGCTGCTGCTAATAAGAATGCATCTCATAATGGCAAAAGATTCATATATTGGACATCATGCACTGATACTGGACTTGGGCAATGAAAAATATTATGAAATTAAACCAGTTTTTGCATAACTTGTCATTAGTTATAATAAAAGCACAGGAGCTAACAAAGAGGTTCAATTTATGAGGCGCAATTATAGGGCTGTGCCAGTGGAGGAGGGTTTTAATGCCTCATGCTTTCATAAATCATCATACCTCATATTTTATATTTTCGTTTTCAAAGTCTAAATTGTCGATCTGAACCGTTCAGCATAATATCCATACTAAAATATGGTAAGGGATGAAATTTTATAATTTTAAGAAATTTTTTACTATTTTTTAAGATGGGTAGAAAATCACGAACGGTCCAAAAACAGTGATTTTGTATCTATCTTAAAAAATAGTAAAAAAAAATCCAAAAATTATAAAATTTGGTCTCCAAATATATTTTAATATGAATATTATGTTGAGTGGTTCGGATTGACAATTTAGGCTTTGAAAATGAAAATATTAAATATGAGGTACGAAAAATTATTGGAACCCTCCTCGTGGCAGTGCCGGTCGCTATTTCCTTTGGGTAGATTTTGTACTTGGGCTTGGGGCTTTCCTTCCCGAAGAGTATAGGCCCAAATACAGCCTCATGCTTCTGTTTCTCTGCATCCAAATCTTGCAGCCAATCCTGTGATTCACAGGCCTCCCGTTGAGAGTTTTGCCTTTACACGTTTGATAAGTTCGCAAATCTGCGAGTCCATTGATATTTGAAACAGACTTGAGAGTAGGTCCGATGGGCATCGGACCTACCTCGGTTCGACGGGTTTAATCACCATCGATTTTCTTTTAGATTCGTGCGAAATGCTTTAAACCCCGTGCGTGTATGTTTCAAGTTTCGTGCGCACAAATTACTCCGTTCTCCTACGGTAGATCTGCCCATCGGAACCAAACTAAGTTCTTCTCAGATCGGACATTAATCTGCAGAGCACTATAACTATGCGAGTCCGCAACCTCTGAGATGACAGAATTTTTAGTTTCAATCTGGACTGTCCGATCAGAATCCAGATCAATCCGGCCCAAATCTGTCATGCATGGGGATCCCTTAAGATTCGTGCATTATACAACAGGCGGATCGGAAGCAAACTCAAAAATTCAGTTACCTCAGGTGATGGGAATTCACTACTACGCTGGATTGTTCGACTGTGTCCGTGTAATGGAAGAGTACAGAACCGAAGTGTGTGTGGGTCCGGTGTTTCAGTGACAGTTTACCCATAGTCAATAACTCCGTCTCCAACATAGAGCGAGCAGCTCATGGCGAACTCAATCGCGATTCTCTTTGTATGGATCTCGATCCTGCTCTCTCCCTCCTTGGCGACAACTGGAGAGGACGAGTTCAGGCGAGACGGGTCGGTGATCGAGCTCACCTCCTCCAATTTCGACGCTGCAATCTCTGCCTTTGATTTTCTGCTCGTCGATTTCTACGCTCCTTGGTGTGGCCACTGCAAGCGCCTTTCTCCTGAGGTTAGTACTTCGTATTGCTCCTCCCTCTCTCTTCTCTCTGGATCAGAGTCGCAGGAACATTTCGAATCAAATTTCACGAACCATTAGATAGATATATATATTTTTAAGTGAATTCAGAACCTGATTTGATTTCTTTGCTTTTTTCCTTTTTTTTGTTTTAGTTAGATGCGGCTGCTCCTGTGTTAGCTGGGCTTAGTAAACCTATTTTTATAGCTAAAGTAGATGCTGACAAGTACAGCAAGATTTCTTCCAAATACGAAATCGAGTAGGTTCTTTCTTCCTTTTGATCTAATTCCAATACTTACTTTATTATTTAGATCTTTAAATGCAGTAAGCCCTCTTCATTTTGACAAGTTGAGGATATCCATCAGAAAAAAAAAGGACAAAAGCAAAAGCTAAGTGCATTGAATAGCATTGCGAATTTGATCAGATTTACCACTGTATGTAAATATAGGAAGTTCATTTATTTGTCACATAGAGCTGATTATTGTTTACACCTGATTAGATTTCCTTACTTTTTTCGTTAAATAAATTCAGTGGCTTTCCCACACTGAAGTTCTTCATTCATGGTGTGCCAATAGAATACACGGGACCAAGAAAAGCCGAGATATTAGTCCAATATCTCAAAAAGTTCGTTACACCTGATGTTTCCCATCTCGAGTCAGACGATGCTATTCAAAATTTTGTCGACTCTGCCGGCAAAAGCTTCCCAATATTTTTAGGCTTTGGTCTAGATGAATCGTTAATTGCTGAATTTGGGAGTAAATACAAGAAGAAAGCTTGGTTTGCTATTGCAAAAGATTTCACAGAGGATATGATGTTGATCTATGATTTTGACAAAGTGCCGGCTCTGGTACTTATCAATCCTAAATATAGTGAAAAGAGTGTGTTTTATGGCCCCTTTGAAGGTTAGTTTGAATCTAGAATTTTCATAGTTGCACTTCAAGTTAACCACTAGGCATCTTCTGGTTATGCTGTATTTATTTTTTAATTTTTCATCATTATACTGTTCAATTTTAGTAAGGAACCAATTGTTCAATTGGTTGGTTTAATAGTGTTTTGGTACCAATTCCAGAGAACAAAGTAACAAATGTGAAAGCCACTTGAAAAACACACTCCTACAACTAGTAAAACAAAATGCTCGTAATAAGCTCAGCAAGGTCATTAAAAAGGCACATTCATGCTCATTTTTGTGAACAAACAACAATTACACAAGTATTATTTTATTTTAATCTCTAATATAAATTTAATTGTCTCTCTCAATTAGGTGAATTCTTGGAGGATTTCATAAAGCAATCTCTTTTGCCGCTTACAGTACCAATTAACCATGAAACCCTCAAAATGCTCAAGGAGGAGACCCGAAAAATTGTTCTGACAATAGTGCAAGATGAGATGCACGAAAACTCAGCACAATTGATTAGAGTCTTGAGATCAGCCGCAAATGCAAATCGGGATTTGATATTCAGCTTTGTCGGGGTCAAGCAATGGGAGGAGTTTGCTGATGGGTTTGATGCAACAAAAAGCTCGCAACTTCCAAAAGTCGTTGTTTGGGATGGAAATGAAGAATATGAACTGGTGAGACTTTTTTAACATTGTTTTCTCTGTTGATATTATGGCACATATTCTTTTCTCTCATTCTAGCTTGAATTAATTAATTTAACATGAATACAAATGAGAATATTTTATAAACATACAATATATATTAGGTGACCAGGTAAGACATTACCGCTTAGTCATTTCCTCATGATGAATACTGGTATGTAAAATGTACAAGTTGTATGATACTCCTCATAAACTATTGTGTGTTTATAACAAAATATTATTTTGTTTAATAAAGGTTGTTGGGTCAGAGAGGCTAGAAGAAGAGGATCGAGGCACCCAAATAAGCCGATTTCTCGAAGGGTATAGGCAAGGGAACACTATCAAGAAGAAATTGAAGGGGCCTTCTTTTATGGGTTTCATCAACTCATTAATAACTGTTAACTCGATATATTTAATTGTTTTTATTGTTGCTGTTCTCATGCTTGTTCAACACTTTGGTGGACAGAGCGGGGACAATTCTCAAGCACGCGGTGAGCACTTGGACTGACAAGTGGGTCCAGCCTTTGTTTTGATTTAAAACAAATTACTTTTACATGCCACTGTAAGACTAGAAGTATAGATTGTAGTGAGAATATTTGTATGTTCCTCTTGTTTGTTGGTTTAATTTAGGTTTTTTGTCCTGATTAATATTATCAGAATTTGTAGTTGGAATAAGTTAACATGGTCACTTACTAGCTGCTTAGTTTCTAATGCACAAAAACTCCAAGCTACAATTACCTTGAGTACGAAATTGTCGACTGTGTTGCCTCCTTGGATTACATCAAGATCTGTGTGTATCTCTAATCAGATGGTTTCTGATTGAGAGCAGGGTGAGTACACTCATCTATAATCGTTCACGTACTTCCATTAATTAACTTCGTTGGATGCTAGAAACTACGAGTGTGTATCCTCTGAGATATCTCATATTTTGCGTGACCAACGTGTCGGTGCCTATTCAGGAATAGCGAGGGGGCCAGTATTATTTGAGCTGTAGAACGTATTTGAACGTTTGAGATTTTCCGAAAAGTCACGCAAAATATGAAATATATCTGAGGATGCGAATTCAGAAATTACACCCTACTTAATCAGGGCACTTGTTTCTTTCAATAGAGATAATTAGTACTTTTTCCATACTGGGACCCACCAGCTTAAAAAAAGAGCCATATTTTAATGGGGAGTGCTATTTTTATGTCAGTAATTGCAATTTTGAGTGCTGAGAGAAATTTTTTTCTCAAAAATACCTAAGATACATGTGTTATCTTTCATTTTTCTCTTTTACATCTATCTAATTAATTAATAAAGTTAAATAAGGAAATGTTAACAAAGGAAGGTTTTACCTCCTGTGAGAAAATTAACGAATCTGATCGAAATTAACTCACATCTTCTTTTTCCTTTCTCCTTCCCGTATCTTCTTTCTCTTTAGTCGAATCTCATATCGCATCTTCTCCATGATCATTCTTCAACCTCTACACAACAAAAATGGAAGTGAATCAAATTGCAGAATTAATCAGAGAGAAACTCGGTACGAAATTAAATTGTGTGATTTTCATCTACGTTGAAAATCTTGACGCAAAAAAGTTTAAAAACTCGTACTTCAAGCGAGAGAACAAGATAACGAGGCTGATTAAAGGAGAGCTTTGTTGCTACCTACAAATTCTTGACCAAAAACTCAAAATGTAAGTAATTCATCTTATTGTTGAATTCAGCACAAATTAATTATTTTGTATTTTAATTTAAAATTTCGTAAAGTATAATCATTGGATTGTATGTTGTTTCCTTCACGTACTAGTTAGTAATTGAATTGGTTAATAAGAAGCCTTTTGATACAATGTGAATCAATTAAAAAGTGAAGTGCTGGTATGGTATGAATGAGGTACAAAATGAATTCTACATTTTTTTTTTGCTAAGTATTAGTAGAAAGGATCTTGTCAAGAGTATTGAATTAACACAACTAACTGTTATATTTTAGATTATAGTGTGAATCAGAGGCGTCGACCATAATCTAGAATACCGTCAAGGCAAATTCTTTCTTCTTTTGGCAAAATAACCCCAACCTTGTTGTAATCTAAAAAAAAAATTACAATGCAAAAGCAAAAATCCACAAAGATAATCCAGCGGGTCGTTCGGTCATTCTCTTAGAAGAGCTTGCCCAAAAAGTGATTTCATGCACGACATTTTAAGTGAAAGAGGTCATCTCACTCCTCTCATTTTTGCTGGGAGGCTGTGTAAACTCCTAATGTCGTTTCAGCAGGGTATTGATGAACTAGTACTGGTATGAATGATTCAAATCAATCTCGGCTGGCAAGAATCATTTTGGTGGAAAGATCGGCTTAAATTCACATGGCAGGGTTCTTTTTTGGGCATTGTTTTTTTTTTTTCAAATCGGATTAAATTCATTTTGGTTTTCAATATCGGTTGAATGTACTAGGATTTTTTCTGAACATGATACTTGGATATTCAATACTGGTTGGGAGTACTGGTTGGGCAATTTTACAATTCATAGTTAAGGGCTCATGGGTGTAAAAGTCATGAGATGAGATTTTCAATACCAGTTAGGAGTACCGGTTGGGCAATTTCCACTTTGTTAATGGTTCATGCATGTAGCAACCTTGGGATGGTGTACTGCAAAATTACAAATGATGTACTGTAACAAAACTTGTTTTTAAATGTATGCTTACAGACTTGTTTACCAAAAAAAATACAATTTGTTCTAAATATTGTGCTTGAAATATTAAATTCATCAAATTTAAGTCACTGTTAGATTTGTATTAACATAAATCGACAGAACTTGATAGGTATGATTGTAGCGGTTAGTACCTTTTCTTATTTAGGTTACTATTAGATATACAAATATATTTTTTTATCTCGGAAGAACAAACCTTCCTTTGTTAACTTTTCCTTTATTAACTTTATCAATTAATTAGACATATGTAAGAGAGAGAAATGAAGAATAAGTTAGATATTTTAAGATAAAAATTTCTCTCAATACTCAATATTACAATTACTGATATGAAAATAGCACTCCCCTATTTTAGTTGATTAATTACTTGCTTTGCTCTTTTTTTGATTAATTACTTCATAAAACAATGAATATGATTTCATTTGTTATACTTTCATTCTTTCTCCATTTATATCGAATCCAAACTGAATATATATTACATAAAAAAGGACTAAAATAATGTTACTAGTACTGCAACTCATATTAAGTTGTACAATAATATAATCAAAACAAATTGTACTATTTATATCCAATTCTTCATGGTAAAGTATTTGGGATAAAAAAAAGATTATTTAGTAATTAGTATAAAATTGTAATATTACATTTTATTTAATCAGTGACAAGTCAAATGTTGATTGTCGGTGAACATATTCTATCGACTATAAAAGAATATCAATAAATAAACAAGACAAATTTATGATAACTCGGTAAATTTCATAATTCAAATTTAAAAATATAAAAGCATGATGGTGCGAGCAAGGAAAGTAAAAAAAATAAAAAAAACCAGCTGAAGTAGTATATTTGAACTACTGCCATGCAAAATCTAAAAAAATAGCACATAAATTTTTTCATAATAGAGGGCAGATTTACTTCTTTTTTTTTTAGGGTATTAATAAAAATTTCGGCATCTAATGCCCATCTGTTTATTTGACCGCCCATAAATTTAAAAATGAGTGAGCCTATGGTGCTATGCATAGCACGGATGGGGTCCGTGCTACGGCTCAAAATTTGACTTTTCAAAATCCTAACGGTCGATCCAACTGTTCAATGTGATAACCATATTAATATGTACATGCAAACTAAATTTTATATTTTTTCGAATTTTTTTACTATTTTTTTAGATAGGTAGAATTTTGATGGTCCAGAATTTTCAGAAAACACTGATTTTTCTACCTATCTAAAAAAATAGTAAAAAAATTCGAAAAAATATAAAATTTAGTTTGCAAGTACATATTCATATGGTTATCACATTGAACGGTTGGATCGACCATTAGAATTTTAAAAAGTCAAATTTTTGGTCGTAGCACGGACCCCATCCGTGCTATGCATAGCACCATAGTCTCACTCTTTAAAAATCACACGACGTGGCTTTACCCATATGATAAGTATCATGAAAAAGGAAAATATAGTCTTTTGACAAATTAAAATTTGAACCAATTGAAGCCTCTCACTCACTGCAAACAGCCAGCGCACTTAAAGCTACTAAAAGTAAGGCCCATATTAAGATCAATCCTTTGGTCCAGGAATAATAACACAGTCCATTAGAAGGTACATTCACGACCGGTTAGCTTCACAATTAAAAGAACAAAGCGCTCTTTTAGTCCCACAATCCCTGTGCTATCTTATGCAAGTCCCCGGTGCTCCTATAAGATACTAGGTGCGGCTTCATAGCAACTCATACCTTTCTCGGCCTTTTGGCTAAGATCAAGTGTAGTATCTGTTCTTATCAGTTTAATATCTGATATGTGGACCATGTGTTCACAACGATATTAAATTTATTTTTTGTGGGGGAGGGTCCACCACAGTAGCTTGCTACTGGGGCCCTCGAGCGTCGCCTTTGCGCTGCACTATTGCATAGGCCTGGCGCACCCCTACCAAATCTAATTGAAAAGTAATTTTTTAGGTTTGTTAGTATGAATCTGACGACTATTATGAGTACTGTTCTAAGTTTTCAGAAAATTTTCTAAAGTCGCAACAATTATTATTGGGTTATCATTTTAAGCTTCGTTCTGCAATTTGACCTTAATTTGGTCAATTTTATGATCTTTTAAGTCTTCTATGCCAACATGTATTAACGAGTTTTGAAGTAAGGAGTAACGTAGAGGCAGGAGTAAACTACCCCACAACAACAGGTACGGGTTTCCTCTACGTTACTCCTTACTTCAGAACTCGGACCTAGACCATGTAACACGGTTTCTAAATTAATATTTATACATGTTTTTATATAGACATGTCTGTTGCTAAACTAATTTTTATTAAGTACAAAATCTGAATATCATTCATACGATTTAAACAAAATATATTTGTTAATTGACAATTATAAATGGAAATGGTATTTCATGAGGAATAGGATTAAATTATTGATAAGTTTTTATAATATAATTCTTTGTAATAAAAATAACTTTAGGGTTATCGGTGAATAAATTTTTAGGGTTATCGGTGAAAAATTACCATTTAATAAAATAATAAATGAAATTTTCATTATTGATTGTATAACCACACGACCATAACATATGACATATTCTTATTTGTAGAACTTGCTCAATTCAAGCCGTTTTAAGCCGCATATATTCTGTGCGGTCTGAATTGTTAATTCAAGCCGCATATATTCTGTGCAGTCTGAATTGTTAATTCAAGCCGCAAATAATATATGCGGTTTGGGTAGAAATAAAATTCTTTTAAAAACGTGGTTATTTATATTAAAATAAATTTTTTTTTGGTAAAAATAAAAATCACGGTCAATCCTTTGGTCCAGGAATAATAACCCAGTCCATTAGAAGGTATATTCACGACCGGTTCGCTTCACGATTGAAAGAGCAAAGCGCTCTTTTAGTCCCACATGCCTGTTCTATCTTTATGAAAGTCTCCGGAGCTCCTATAAAATACTAGGCGCGGCCTCATAGCAACTCATACCTTTCTCGGCCTTTTGGCTAAGATCAAGTGTAGTATCTGTTCTTATCAGTTTAATATCTGATATGTGGACCATGTGTTCACAACGATATTAAATTTATTTTTTGTGGGGGAGGGTCCACCACAGTAGCTTGCTACTGGGGCTCTCAAGCGTCGCCTTTGTGCTACACTATTGCATAGGCCTGGCGCACCCCTACCAAATCTAATTGAAAAGTAATTTTTTGGGTTTGTTAGTATAAATCTGATGACTATTATGAGTAAATTTTTGTGCTGCACTATTTTGGTACAACGGCAATGACCGAGAGTCCAATTCTTCCGGTAAATGCACTAGATTGCTTTGAGAAGATCAATGGTGCCCCGGGTTGCATGAAAATAGCAAAGAAACGGGAAACATCTTCATTTTATTTCTCTCTATTGAATCATTTAAATAGCTGCAGCAATTTCAGTAATTTTCACTCAATGCAATTGTGACAGTTTTGGGCTTTTCGAGTTTTTGACATTTTGAACTTTTCAAAAGCCAGCTGGAGTTTGAAAATTCATCCTATCCAATTTTCAAATTTCAATAATTTAAATTTGAAAACGATAATTATGTTGTTCAATAAAGATGCACAAAAGACTATTATCCTCACATAAGGTTTATCTTACAATTATACAAATTTTGGATACTATCACCTTGGCCAAACATCATATAAGTAATATTAGTATTGATATCAGTTAATGATTACAAGCTTGCTAAGTTTATTAGATGCTGCCGTAGTTAGGAAAATTCTAAGCTGGAAAGGCAAACTGATGCATAATAAAATAAATAAATCTAATTATTATTGTTCAAATTAGCTTTTAAATATCACACTTTATGGTTTTATTGTTCAAAATAGCAAATTTATTGTTCAAGAGTCGAGACAGATAGAGAGATGCATTCATGGGGCTTCATTGTTCGTACAAGAAAATCCAATTGATCGACCCAACAAAACAGAAATTACTTTGGGTTCTGTAAAAGCCACAAGTGTAAGATCTTGCTTGCTGAGCCTTAAACGAGAATAATTTCCATATAATTAACTAGTATTTTCTGGTAAAATAATACGATAACTTTCAATCTCAAAACGCATTTTTTATCTTACATATGGAGAGTCACAAAAGACTTTGCATTAGCACAACAACAGAAATTATTTTGTGCACACTAATTGAAACAAGGTAATAAGAACAAAATAAATATGACTAGATCGACTTCAGGCATCATAAACCTTATTTTTTTTTTTGTTAATTACAGTCATTGGTTCAATGTCAAAGAAGTCTCAATTCTTATGATGTTCCTCCCCATATGAAGATGGAAATACAATTTTTATGACTGAACTATGTGTAGTATAATTGATCATCTTATTCGTGTTGTGCATGCTTATTTAAGATGGGTCTTAACTGCAACAATTCCGATCATTTCATAAGTTTAAAATAATTAATCATTGTTTTATAATTGAGGCAAAAAATTCCAACATAATCAAATATAAAGTTTAAAAATTAAATATTAGAGGAAATCAACATAACAAAAAACTGAGAAGATTTTCAATTGGTCACCGACGGTCTTGAGCTCAAACCGTTTGATTGAACCGGCTAACCGCCCTAGCGTCTCATCAAGCACGTAAGGTGTTCGATCAAACGTCAACTCAGTCGTGTTAGTGAGCTCAGTGCACGGTTCTCTTCGATTTGCACTTGTACCATGGTAATGGAAGTACTTGATCCTAATGGCAGGTAAGGACTTTTTTAACATTGTTTTCTCTGTTTATACTTATGGCACGGATTTTTTCTCTCATTCTAGCTTGAATGATTTAATTTAACATGAAAACAAATGAGAATTTTTTATAAACATAGTATACATATTAGGTGACCAGGTAAGACATTACTGCTTAGTCATTTCCTCTTGATGAATACTGGTATGTAAAATATACAAGTTATAATATACTCCTCATAAATCATTGTATGTTTGTAACAAAATACTATGTTGTTTAATAAAGGTTGCTGGGTCAGAGAGGCTAGAAGAAGAAGATCGAGGCACCCAAATAAGCCGATTTCTCGAAGGGTATAGGCAAGGGACACTATCAAGAAGAAATTGAAGGGGCTTCTTTTATGGACTTCATCAACTCGATCATTAATAACCCTTAACTCGATATATTTAACCGTTTTTATTGTTGCTATTCTCATGCTTGCTCAATACTTTGGTGGACATAGTGGCGACAATTCTCGCGCACGTACGTAGTGAGCACTTGGACTGACAAGTGGGTCGAGTCTTTGCTTTAGATTTTTTTTTTTTTAAATTACTTTTACATGCCACTGTAAGCCTAGAAGTATATAATGTAGTGGGAATATTTGTATGTTTCTCTTGTCTGTTGGTTTAATTAGTTTTTTTGTCCTGAGTAATATCATTAGAATTTGTAGTTGGAGTGATCACTTTTATATGATTCTTTGAAATGGTTTAGTTTTACATGGTCACTTACTAACTGCTAAGTTTTTAATGTACAACAGCTCCAAGCTACAATTACCGCAAGGTACGAAATTGTCGGCTATGCAGCATACCTCAGATGGTTGTACTATTGTGTGTGTGTGGGGGGGGGGGGGCGGGCGTTGGGGAGTGTGAATCTTGAGACAGCATGAATCTCAGCAATGTAAACAGTAAACAAACACCATGAACTCTGCCAGGCACATAAAATCTAGTTGCCAGTGAGGTTTTCTTGTCGTAAGTAGAAATAATAACTAAAAGCCTCCTACAAATGGCTCTCTAATCCAATGCTGCAAAATGGAAATGTAGTTTCAAATTATAAATATATTATATATTGCCAAACAATTTTCCAATCTTTTGATCTCCAACAAAACCAAGCCGGACTAGAATTTGCAAAACTAAACCTAAATAAATTTTAAAATCACACAATGTCGATTTTACACATAAAATAAGTACATGAAAAAAGAAAATTTAGTCTTTTGACAAATTAAAATTTAGAACCAATTGAAGCCTATCCACCCATTGCAAACGGACAGCAAGTTTTCAGGCTACTATAGCAAGGCCCATATTGAGATAGATCCTTTGGTCCAGGAAATAACCCAGTCCATTAGAGGCTACATGCACGACCGGTTCGCTTCACATTTACAAGAGCAAAGCTCTGTTTTAGTCCCACATCCCCTGTGCTATCTTATGCAAGTCCCGGAGCTCTTATAAAACAACTAGGCGCGCTTCAAAGCAACTCATACCTTTCTCGGCCTTTTGGCTAAGATCAAGTGTAGTATCTGTTCTTATCAGTTTAATATCTGATATGTGGACCATGTGTTCACAACGATATTAAATTTATTTTTTGTGGGGGAGGGTCCACCACAGTAGCTTGCTACTGGTCCCCTCGAGCGTCGCCTTTGCGCTGCACTATTGCAGAGGCCTGGCGCACCCCAACCAAGAATAATTGTAAAGTATTTTTTTTATTTTTTTAAGTATAAATCTGAAAGCGATTATACTGTTGTGAATACTGCACTAAGTTTACTTTTTCGTTTTCAGAAAGTTTTGAAATGTCACAACAATTATTATTTGGTTAATCTTAAGCTTCGGTTTCTGCAATTAGACCTCAATCTGGTCAATCTGAACATAAATGCTGGGAAAGAAGGCTTCTCCACTTGAATGAAACTTTGTCATAGAATTTGTTTTGCAACCCGGCTGTTGTGAACATATCACCATTTCCTTAATGCAAAGATAAATTACAGTACCAGTCCCGTAAAGTGTCATTGGGACCAGCATTGTCAAGTAAAACACCAAAATCTAACAAATTTAAGCCTTTGGTCTCAACCAATGGTGCACTGATCTTTGTAGCATTGAGATTCCTGAGGGTATTTCAGTAAATTGTCTCAATAGCGGAATAACGACGTGACTGTAAATTGGTACGATGACAATGACATAAGAGTACAATTAGGAATTTCAATGTTTCGTATCTCCTATTCTTTTGGCAAATGCACTAGCTTGCTTTGTGAAGACCAATGTGCCAGGTTGCATGGAAATAGCTAAGAAACTGGAACGAAACCATCGATCTGTTGGTCTCCTTAGTTCCCACGTTGTGCAATATCCTCATTTTATTTATCTCTATTGATCATTAAAGGCTGCAGCAATTTCTCTCAATGCAATTGTGACATTTTTGGTTTTAGAGTTTTTGGCATTTTGAACTTTTCAAAAGCCAGCAGGAGCTTGAAAATTCGTCCTATCTAATTTTCAAAATTTAATAACTTAAATTGAAAACGTTAATTATGTCGATTAATATATCCTCACCCAGAGTACACATCCTTTTGGGGAAAAGTAAAAAAAAAATGAAGGGTTTGGATTTCCTAGTTTTACTGGTTAACAATTACTGTTATCTTATTTTGTATATTACAGTACTGATTTGAATTTATAGTTTATACAACACGCAAGTCATATACTTTTTTATTTCGGTTCTATTCCTTGTGTGCTGTATGAAGCTAAATCAGCCTTGTTAATATATTTACCCAAAAAGAACATCATAAGGCCTAATAATATATAGGTCAAATTAATTAAACTTGTCAATTTATGACATGGAGATCTACTTCACTCATTGGCAGCACAAAAAAAACAAATTTATCATATAATTAAAATCCATTGAAGTGACAATAACAAACATTCCATTGCATTCAAGTCCAATGATTCAAACTTCTTAGTTCAGGATAAAAAAACAAATTAAAAGAAAAACCAGGTTGACTTGTACTTTGCTTAAACAAACATGATACCGGGTCTGGAAACTTAAAAAAAAAAAATATTCCCCTAAGAAACTCATCACCATGACCAATTCCAATTTCAATTTCAGGTATCTCATTCCCATAATCGGTGCCGCGCTCCTCTGTAATGTGTTTCTGTTTTTGAATCTCAATTTCTCGACCTACTCAGTATTACCGGCCTCGGACGCTTCTGTTTCATCTCCAGTTACTACCACCGAAGCTGTTTCTACCCCTTCTCCAGTTATTCTCACAGCCGTTGATTCGATCGGATCAAGACCAAAGAGTCCTTTACTGACCTTATCCATGACCTTTGACCGGTGGGACCGTGAAATTGGTCGTGAAAGGTTTCAAGCGAAATTTAAATATTATACTCCAAATGCATCAACAGTGCAAGATATCGATCGGTATGACTGCTCCGAGCTGAAGATGTCGCATGCAAGCATGCACGTAAAAATTTCCTCGTGGGTCCCAGAAATACTGGACGGGCTGTATTTGTGCTGGTGTGGGTTGGGTTGTCTGTGAAAACACTATAATATTCAATATCTCCATCAAAACTTAACATTATTTCTTTTATCCCCTTTTCTAATTTATTAACATATTATTTAGTTATTTTAAAAATCAAATTGACAAGTATTCTCTTTTTCTTTATTTCTCTCCTCACACAAAATAACTCACTGCCCAAGAGAAACTCAAATTGACAAGTGTTCTCTTTTTCTTTAAGGAACTCATTCTTAGCTTTGCCTTCCATTTTCTTATACTGATGAGTGATGACTAATGCATAAGTATCAGTTAAGATGGAGTAAGCACCAGCATACTAATGATGATCAGCTGAAATTTTTTTGTTTTTTGGCCATATAAAAGGTAATATAAGCAAACACGAGGGAAGTTTAAGATTCATTTTTAGGAACCAAGTTGTAATGGTATTTGAAAATTATCTGATCTCCAACAATACCTAGCCAGGCTAATTTTGCAAAACTAAACCTAAATTCATTTTTAATCACACGATGTCGCTTTTACACATACAATAAGTATCATGAAGAAAAATTATAGTCACTCACAAATTAGTTTTTAGAACCAATTGAAACATCTCCGCTCATTGCAAATGAGCAGCGAGCTTAAAGTTATAGAAGTCAGGCCCATATTGAAATCAATTTTTGGTCCAGGAATAACCCAGTCCATTAGAAGCTACATGCTCACATGCACGACCAGTTCGCTTCACATTTACATGAGCAAAGCTCTGTTTTAGTCCCACATCCCCTGTGCTATCTTATGCAAGTCCCGGAGCTCTTATAAATGTGTAGGCGTGGCTTCATTGCAACTCATACCTTTCTCGGCCTTTTGGCTAAGATCAAGTGTAGTATCTGTTCTTATCAGTTTAATATCTGATATGTGGGCCATGTGTTCACAACGATATTAAATTTATTTTTTGTGGGGGAGGGTCCACCACAGTAGCTTGCTACTGGGGCCCTCAAGCGTCGCCTTTGCGCTGCACTATTGCATAGGCCTGGCGCATCCCAACCAATTCTAATTGAAAAGTAATTTCTGGAAGTTTTGTAACGTTTGTTTTATAAATTGGACTGAAACATGCTAAAATTTTATGTTCTAGTAAATTCAATGATAAAATCACGCTTAAGGCTTCTCCACCTTAATGAAACTGGTCATAGAAACTTTTTTGCAATCACTGTTGTTCACATGTCAGCATTTCCTTCCAAGATGAATTGCAGTACCAGTCACATTGGTACTGACTCAACAGCAGCATTGTCAAGTAAACCCCAAAACCTAACAAATTTGAGCCTCTGGTCTCAACCAATGGAAGGCTGATGGCGCAATACCTTTACTGGTACTTTGTAGCATTGTGACTCCTGAGGGTATTTCGGTAAATCATCTCAAGAGCGGAATAACGGCACAGCCGTAAATTGGTACAATGACAGGGACTAAGGAGAATTCCAAAGTTTTCTTTCCTATTCTTTTGGCAAATGCACTAGCTTGCTTTGTGAAGATCAATGTGCCGATTTACATGAAAATAGCGAAAAAAAGGGGAACGACCGCACCAATTTGTCAGTCTCCTCAGTTCTCACCTTGTTCAATATCTTCATTTAATTTCTCTATTGTTAATGGCTGCAGCAATTTACTCAATTCAATTGTGACATTTTGTGTTTAGAGTGTTTGGCATTTTGAACTTTTCAAAAGCCAGCTGGAGTTTGAAAAATCTAATTTTCAAAATTTAATAATTTAAATTTAAAAACGTTAATTATGTTGCTTAATATATCTTTAGCGGTTCTCATCTTTTTGGAGAAAGTTTAAAAAAAAAAAAAAGATAAAAGATTGGGTTTGGATTTTTCTAGTTTTACTAGTTAACAACTGTTATCTTATTTTGAATCAACCAAAAAGAGCAAGGATATTAACAGCACTGGTTTGATCTTATGCAGCGCACAAGTCATGTACTTTGTTACATTTACTCTCTTGTTTGTGCGTTGAATGAAAGCTAAATCAGCGTTGTTAATATCTTTACTAAAAAAAGGCATCAAGTCCATTGATTCAAACTAATTAAACTCGTCAATTTTATGACATGGAGATCTACTTCCATTGAAGTGACAACAACAATCATTCTATTGAAGTGACAACAATGAACATTCCATTGCATTCAAGTCCAATGATCAATCTTCTTAGTTCAGGATAAAAACAAATTAAAAAGAAAAACCAGATTGACTTGTTCTAGGTTGAAACAAACCTGGTACCTAGAAACTTAAAATCAATAAAATTTAGAATTTAAAAAGATTATTCATTCTCAAATGGTGTTGAGTGTACAACAGTTTTAAATATAAAACGGTTGTTCTCTTCATCTCATCCCGCCATAAATTTGTTTAGAAAATGGGTCAAACTTTGGCTAGATTTTTATATTGTCTAAGATTTGAATTTGGGTTCATGGTGCAAAATTGCAAATTCAATATTAGTGAATCAAAGACTATGTATCTGTTGTCATAATTTTGGGTCCTTGTTTGCATGTGAACCATTGGATCCAAATCGGACGTTTCAGATTATACTAAAAAAATCATAACCTAAACGATACACAATTAACTCCTAGGTAGAATTATTAGCTTATGATATAAAAAGGGGACTGGATTCTCCAGTTCTATTACTCGAATACTTTTATCTTATTTTGAACCACACAAGGCCCGGTCCATAACCATTTGTGAGTAGAACTAGAGTGTTCTTAAGCTCACCAAGTCCCTTTGCGAGCTTAATTCAAAAACCTATTGAATTGACTTTAAACGATGCATCCAAACAATTGAAATTGATCTATTTCACGAGTGATGCGTTTACATGTCAAATTTATAAATTTTCGAACTGATTTAGTATAAAGTCAAGCGGTCAAAAAAAGATGATTTATAATTTAATTTTAATGTGTTTATTTTTCATCATTTTTTGACCGCTTGACTTTATATTAAATTAGTTTGAAAATTTATAAATTTGACATGTAAACTCATCACTCGTGAAGTAGATTGGTTTCAACGGTTTAGATGTGTCGTTTGAAGTCAATCCGATGAATTTTTTAGTTAAGCTCACAAAGAGACTTGGTGAGCTTAAGAACACCCTAGTTCTGCTCACCATTTGTTCTAACTAATTGCTTGATTAGGTCAAAGTAAAATTAAATACATTATTTTATGAATGGAGATTTATGTACTTGATACTTCATTGATCGCACAAAAACTTCTTTTATACTCAATTAAAATCCGATGAAGTTCTATTAAAAAAAACTATATTTAGCTTGATTAGGTCAAATTAAAATTAGTTAACATTATTTTATGAAATGGAGATAAATATACTTTAAAATATTTATCCTACAATTAAAATCCGTTGAAATTCTAAAAAAAAAGATATATATATATCCGTTGAAGTAGTTCAAAATTGGCTGACAACCACATTCCAACTAATTCAAATTTAATGATTCAAATTTCTTCGTTCAAAAGAAAAAAAAAAAAAAAGGTTCTTGCGTTCAAAATTGGCTGACAACCCATTCCAACCACACATTTCTAATGGTTCCTAGAAATTGTTATCTGGTTTTCAGTGTAGTATGAGATTTATCACTTGAGAGTAGGTCCGATGGCCATCGGGCCTACTCTGGTTCGATGGATTTAATCATCGTCAATTTGTTTTAAGATCGTGTAGAACGCTTTAAAATTCGTGCGCATTTATTTCAATGTTCGCGCTCACAAATCTTAAATCAGATCGAACGGTCATTGTGCTCGTTGAACCTAAAAGTAGGTCCGATGGGCATCAGACCTACTCCGTTCTCGAGATTTATGTATAGTATTCTTTTAGCTAATAACAAATTTCTTGCGTGCTTTATTAACAGAGAAGATATAGTAACCATCTAATTACAGTCATCGACTCTAATTCTTCAGATTAATCTACTTAACTATTTTACTATTTATAATAACAAACAATGATCTTCCTCACATTAAAAATATATAAAAGAATTACAAATCAACCCAATATTTCACGAGTCCATATCCTCTGAGGTAATATAATATTTATGTTTATATCTGGACCGCCCGATCACAGAATCCATACCAATTCGGTCCGAAATGAAATGTGCTTGGAGACTAAATTTTACATTTTTTTTGAATTTGTTTACTATTTATTTAGGTACTTTGAAAATTGCTGATCCGATGGTCCAGAAAAATTTTACTGTTTTTTACTGTTCACAGTGGATCAGCGATTTTCAAAGTGGCTTAATAAATAGTAAAAAGTTTCCAAAAAATGTAAAATTTAGTCTCCAAGCACATTTCAATATTTAGAACATGTTGAACGTTCGGATCGGTTGTTTGAATTTTCAAAATGAAAATATGATCCGAAGTAAACCGCCTCATTTACTTTGCAAAGCACAATAGCCCATCTCTCTCTATATATACATATAGAGGAGGGTTCCAATGCCTCCATTTTTCATGCCTCCACCATGCCTCAATTTTTAAAACTTTAATAACTCAAAATTTAAAACTTAAATGTCAAAATAAAACCGTTGGATATGATCTATATCATTTTATCTATGTGCTCATAAAAAAATATCACATTTTGATTTTGTTTTTATGTGAATCAATAAGTTGAAAAATCAACGTCTAGAAATTATCCACATTAGTACGTTTTTTACAAGCTCTTGATGACAACCAAAACAAAATTGAAATGTCATAATTTTTTACACGTGTATAGATATAATGATGTGGATCATATCCAACGGTTTTATTTTGACTTTTAAGTTTTAAATTTTGAGTTATTAAATTTTTAAAAATGGAGGCATGGTGGAGGCATGAAAAAATGGAGGCATTGTAACCCTCCTCATATATATATATATGAGTAGAACTAAGGTGTGACGTGCTCACCAACGGATTTGGTGAGCACACCTCCAAAAAACGCATTTTCAAAGTTCAAATAGTCGATTCGAACCTTCCAACGTGTTCTTCATATTAATATGTGCTTGGAGACCAAATTTTATATTTTTTGGAAATTTTTTACTATTTTTTTAGAATTTTTGAAAATCAGTGTTTTTTGAATTTTTTTTTTATTTAATGAAAAGCTGATGATTTTCAAAAATTCTAAAAAAATAGTAAAAAATTTCCAAAAAATGTAAAATTTGGTCTCCAAGCACATATTAATATGAAGAACACGTTGGAAGGTTCGAATCGACTATTTGAACTTTGAAAATGCGTTTTTTGGAGGTGTGCTCACCAAATCCGTTGGTGAGCACGTCACACCTTAGTTCTACTCTATATATATTATCTAAAATAATGAAGGAATAAAAAAAATCAGAATTGTAAAAAGAAATAATCTATACTTGTACTGTTATTATATATGTAATTAATTTGACAAATGATATGTTAAACTATCTTATTAAATCCGATTACATGTTGATTTGCAAATCGTCTGAACTTCTTATACATGTTTACGTAATAAAATATTTTGACACATAAGTCGAATTATATCACTTCTTATTTTGCCACAAGATGCTCTTTATTTAAATATTTTTATCGTTACTTATTTGTCTTAAGTTAAGTACATGTCATTTTATCATTACTTCAACATGTAATATCATAAGCGGAGTCATGTATAATGAATGAGGTTAATTAATCTCCATTGTTTTTAAAATTTGTGTGCTTATACATGATTTTCTAAATACTATGAATACTGTAAATGACCCACATATGTAGCATGAAAATTTTATTTGATTTACTTCATTTGCATTTGATCTCTATAACTTAAAAGTCTAGTTCTACTCCTGCATTATATGTTTAATATATTGTGAGACTAAACATGTTACTTGTTAACCTGTAACTCAATTGTTAAACATCATACTTGTTTAGAAACTAAACATAACACTTGCTTTAGCTATTATTTTAATTTGTTCGTGCCAACACATCAACATGCTATGAAGCATAGTAATTAAGAGACCAAATAATTTTAATGTGAGTCATTGTAACAAGGAACAGTACACTTTCTTTTTTGTTATATCAATCACACTGATAATCTTTGGTACCGTTTGGTTTCTAAACGAAACGTAAATGTGTGGACCGAATTACCGAATTTTATTTATTTCGGCCGAAACGCAATTCTTGCTGAAACTCCTTTTTGTTTTCCCCTTTTTGTACTATGAATAATTGCTTTATTATTTGACCAAAAAAAAATTACCTTATTGCAACATAACATCCTGAATAATTTTTTTGAAATTCTGGAGTGTGGTATAGACAAACCTCAAAATTCTGACACAACAACTTATCAATAAACTTGAAAAAAAAAAAAAAAAATCAGTGAAGGACATTTTAGCACATTTTTGAACTACTTGAAGTAGTTAAAAGGGAAATTGCCAGCATAGCTGACCCCACATGCAGCCACACTTTTTTAAGAATTAAGAGGAATATGCTTTCACTGGGTTTGACCAAAAAAAAAAATAGGTGGTTTTGGACTTCAAAGCTAGCATTTCTTCAGAGAATTAGAATTCTTTAAACCAATAATAGATTGCACAAGTTTGATTCAAAAATTAAACGGGTCGAGTAGGATTGAACAAAGGATATCCAAAATTTTTTATTCATAGACATAAAATTAAATGAGTGAGGCTACGGTGCTATGCATAGCACCAATTGGGTCCGTGCTACGGCTCAAAATTTGACTTTTCAAAATCCTAACGGTCGATCCGAATCGTTCAACATGATTATAAAATGAATATGTACTTGCAAACCAAATTTTACATTTTTTTCGAATTTTTTTACTATTTTTTCGAAAATCACTTGATCTGAACATTCTGGACCATCCAAAAACAGCCTATCTAAAAATATAGTAAAAAAATTCGAAAAAATGTAAAATTTGGTTTGTAAGTACATATTCATTTTATAATCATGTTGAACGGTTCGGATCGACCGTTAGGATTTTGAAAACTCAAATTTTGAGCCGTAGTACGGACCCAATCCGTGCTATGCATAGCACCGTAGCCTCACTCAAATTAAATTATCGGAAAAAAAAAATTGATTACGTCTTTCTCGGAAACTGGTTGAGTCCCTTTGGTCAGAGGTGAATTGTTTTGTTCTCTTTAATTTCTGTGAATTTATGGTTATCCGGTTTTGACATCCCTATAAGAACCGAATCAATAATTGGCTATGTAGTTTTCGAATTTTTTATAATCTGGTTTCCGACAATTTACATAATTTCTATAAATATCTCAAGGACTGAATCAATAGTTGAGTTCAATTCATTTCATAATAGAAAAAAAATAAACCATATATTTTTTAATAATTTAATTTTTATATTTCTAAATATAAAAAAATTGAATCATACCACTGCACCAATTAAAATTTAAAAGAGGAATGTTTCCAATGGAAAACCGAAATTTTTATTAATACCCTAAAAAAAAAATTAGCAAATCTACCCTCGCATTAAAATTTTCTTAAAAATAACCTAACCGCTTCACGTTGGAGCGGTTTGCTCCTTCTTTTATTTTATTTTTTTACAGATGTTTAGCTGACCGCCCCCACAGTGGGACGGTTTGCTATAATTTTTTTTTTAGAGATGTTTAGTGGGGCATTTGTCAATTTTATGTCTCCAATTGATGCCTGGCGACTGTTCAAGTATTTGCATAATCACCGTTGGATCTCTGCTGGATCCAATAAGGTGTGCCAATTGAATATTGCGCGGATCCAGGTAATATATAGTTTTGTTAGATTGATCCAAGTTAACCGTTTTATTTTCCCTTTTTCAGAATTTGAGTTTATGTGTTAGTCGTTGAATTAGAAATTGTGAGGAATTATTTTTTAATTGAAGTATCATTTGATTTAAGATTATTTATGGTGAAGCAATTTGTTCGAATATCTCTTTTGGATTTGTTTTGTGTGTTATTTATTGAGAGGTGGTACTTGATGTTTCGGGCTATATTAGCGTAGCTACACTGTTTCGCTATCTTTGCTTGTAATATGTGGCCTGAAAGATATTAAGTTGTAAAAATAATTTCTTGTGGAAACTGTCTATATGTAGGATAATATTTTATCTAATTTACAGTATTGTATAGTATCATCTCAAGTGAGTGCTCTTTTGATGTTGTTAATTAGCTGAGTACTAATATTTTATCTAATATTTATAGTAGTTTTATAGTCATACTTTTTATAAAAAATATATATGATGCTCCAGCATGGTATTCGGCTTATTATGTCTTGATGTGTCCATTATTTATGAGACTTATAAGGCTATAACAAGTTGAGATTGCAAATTAGAATGCCTCTTCGAAGTAATCTAATGTGACAGGATCTTGTGGGCACCGCACATTCCATCACAAAATCTGATTAATGTAACAGCACAGAATCCGATCCTTGCAAAGGATCAGATGATCATTATATATAATAATCGTCTTAGCTCTTGTCGATCGTTTATATTTTTTTAAATTGATTACATATCATATATACTCATCTAGGATAGGTGTCATATAATGAGAGTGGCTAAGATACAAACGTTTGTTCCTAGGCCATGGAACAAACGGTTCGGTTCTCTAATTTTCAAAGTCCAAACAATCGTCCAAACTGTTAGATATTCAATCTATATTAAAATGTGCTTGGAGATCAAATTTTACATTTTTTAGAATTTTTTTACTATTTATTAAGATGGTTTGAAAATCGCTGATTTAATAAACTTCTGCACCATTGGAAAACAACGATTTTCAAACCAACTTAATAAATAGTAAAAAAATTCTAAAAAATGTAAAATTTGGTCTCCAAGCACATTTTAATATCGATTGAATATCTAACGGTTTGGATCGACATTGTGGACTTTAAAAATCAGAGAACCGAACCGTATGTTCCATGGCTTAGGAACAAACGTTTGTATCTTAACCACTCTCGTCATATAATATATAGTTTAGATGGAAATATTAAGATCTCTAAAAAAAAATTATAGTACACCTTCCCACTGTAAGATGTCAGCTAAACATCTGTTAAAAAAAAAAAAAAACAACGTGGGACGGGTAAGTTATTTTTAAAAAAAATTCAGAATGGAATGTCTAGACGCTACTATTAATTTATAATTCGCTGATGATGTAAAATTTCCACACAAGCAAGCATCCTTTGACATTGACCTTGTAACAGAGCGCTATTCTAATTTCTATTCGTATAAATTTGAATTTCCTTCAACAACATCTCTTCTCAACCTCATTCCATGGCCAATTCAAAGTACAAATCCTATCCCATTTTCTCATCCCAATGCATAAGCTACCTTGCATCTCTCCTCGCTGTAGCCATCGTGCTCACTCTCGTTCTCCCTTCGTTTCTCGGCACATCGCCATCCCTTCGAATCATTGACAAGAAAGACGATGCTAAAATACCCGTAAACATCACAACTGCAGTCGACTCTATTGGAACTAGACCAAGAGAACCCTTTACCGACCTAAAACTGGCCTATGACCATTGGGACTCTGAGGTCGGTTGCTCTCGGTTCAGGGACAAGTTTAGGAGATGGAAGGTAAACAAAACGGCAGTGCAACAGACCGACAGTGGAGATTGCTCGAAGTTAAAACTTGACCATGTCAGTGTGCATGTTAAGATGGTGATGTGGATACCTGACTACTTGGACGGGTTGTATGAGTGTCGGTGCGGGTTGAGTTGTTTGTGGACCCGAAACGAGGCACTGGCCGACCGGGCTGATGTGGGCTTGTACCAGTTTTACAGTCCGCCAGAGACTGTAAGGCTTTTGACACAATTTCAAGTAAAAGACTATATATATTGTGCAAAATAGAATTGTTAATGTTCAAGCTCATTATGTCATTGTGTAGAGAAATACTGGGGAGCCGCTAAGAGCCTTCGTAGAATTGGAGGCGTGGAGAGCACCGACAGGGCATGAGGATATCTTCATCAGCTATCATTCCAGTAGCGATGTCCAAGCAACCTATGCCGGAAAGACATTTCGCACCACCCGCAGTTACAATGTGGCCAACATGAAGCGAGATGTACTCTCTCATGCATCCTCTACATTTCTTTTATTTTTTTGGAGAAGTTTGATCAAACATTACATGTTTCCTTAAAAAGTTAAAATCTTATCCCCTTGTTAATAGTCTTTATGAAAATCTTATGTTAAAATTTGTATTGACTATTGCAATTTTGACTATTAACATCCCTGAACATACATCTATTTTTATGGCAGGATGTGTTGGTCTACTGGTCTTCGTCGAGATGTCTTGATTCCCGGGATGCGACCGCAAAATCCTTCCTGTCCCACGTGCCGCACCACTCCTTTGGCCGCTGCCTCAACAATGTCGGAGGCAATGACACGGCTCTGGAGATGTATCCGGACTGTCAGATGAGGGATAACCCGGTTCCGCAATGGTGGGATCACCTCCACTGTGCCATGTCACACTACAAGTTCGTGCTGGCCATTGAGAACACATGGACCGAGAGCTATGTCTCCGAGAAATTGTTCTATCCCTTGGAAGCCGGGGCGGTGCCGATCTATTTTGGCGCACCGAATGTATGGGACCTTGTGCCTCCCAATTCAATCATTGATGCATCTAAGTTTGAGTCCATTGAGAAATTGGCAGAGTACGTTAAGGCCGTTGCGGAAGATCCTGTGGCTTACGCAGAGTTCCACGCGTGGAGACGGTGTGGCGTGTTGGGAAATTACGGTAAGGTGCGGTTGGCTAGCCTCGACACATTGCCGTGCCGGCTTTGCGAGTTTGCTAGCATGAAAGGTGGAAGGAATGCCACTTCTACACGATGAGCTCTTATGTTTTGCATTCAAACTTGGGTAGTTCTATTTTTTAATTAATTGTTCAGTTATTGTTCTATGGTTTGTGTTGGATCACAAGTTATTTGATTTATTCTCTGCTCTGGTAATTAATTTAGTAATAATCAGAGGTATAAAGATCAAAGATGTATACATATATAATAAACAATTTAGTTCCATTATTTCCTAGCAAACATCACTGGCTCAACAAATTAATTTCTAGATTTTCTATTATAAAGAAATCACTGACGAAATTGCAGATTTGTGAAGAATATAAAAGAAAAAAATAATTTTGAATAAATCACACAGACAATCTTATAAATCCAGATTATTTATACTTAACGCTATACTTATTCGTCGAATTATAATGCAAGAAAGCGAAATAATAAAAAATAATAATAATAATAATAATCAATCAAAAAAATCTCAGTACAACCAATTCTTAGAACTCGCAGCAGTACATCAATTGTATCATATCGGGTGCGGGTCCGCGACCTGTTGGATCCAATTTCCAGGTTTTTGCTTCACCTCAAATATGGTTCGCAAATACATACTCAAACCACTGACTGAAAAATTCATGCAACCCAATTTTTGCAAATATAAACTACTCCTTGCAAGATGCATTGCTGTACCTGCCACCAAAAGACTCATTGGTACGACCATTCTGGCAAATCAGCGGCCAGCGGGCACTACTGTCGAGTAAATCTGAACATAGCAAATTTAAGCCTTTTGGATTGGCTGCAACGATATAACTAAATGCAATTATCTGATTCATCAGATAATAGCTACTGGTAACTTATTATTCCTTTTCTGTACGCAAGAAGCAAGATGCGCGTGCACGCGCACTTCACATATCGTGCCTACAAAGTTATATTTTTAAAATTAAAATTTTAATTAGGAAGATTGTCAAAACTTGCCAAGTCAATTAGATATTTGATAGGACATGGACAGTTTACTGTCAGGTCCTTGTATAAGTTTTTGAATTGCATGGGAGATTCTTGTAAGCTAAGATATAATACTGAAAACTCAAAATACCATTGAGAATCAAATTGTGTATGTGGTTGACACTTATAGTTATAAGTAAGATTTTACTAATTAAGTATAAACTGGGTTCTTTGAATTGTATCTTTTGAGGGATTTTATGGAGTCAAAGAATGATCTACATTCTCATTTTATTTCAGCTTTTTGCTAAACGGTTTAGACCATACGCAAATAATGACATTTTTCCAGGACGGTTTTGGGAAATTTTGCAGAAACTTGGCTATTCAAAAAAAAATTCTCTATATTCATTCACTACAAGAACTCCGCCTGCGTAGTTTCTACACACCATGTCTCAAGTCAAGAAAAAGGAGAGTTAGTTTCTACACACCCTGTCTCAAGTCACGAAAAAGAAAAGTTGTGATAAACGTGACGAGCTAACGTAAAATACAGTCTTTTTATAGAAATGAAATTTCATTTCTAGCTTTTCGGTAACTTGTTTGAAACTAAAGGCTTGATTATTGTTGTTGTTGCTGTCGTAGTATTCTTTTACTATAAGAAGGATCTTTGTAGTAAAATAATTAGAGCAGTGTCTTAAATGAAGAATATGTATATTAATTTTTCTATCCTTCTTTCAAAAGAAGTTTCACAATATGATGTCCGTGCCACAGATCCTACAAGGTCACAACTCGCAACCCTTTTTCCAAAAGCATCCGGCTAATTTTTTTTTTTGTCTATAGAAAAATGACCTTATGAGATACAGTTAGACCGGATGTGATAAGAGAGAAGACGCTACTTCGTGAAACATTTTATACAGCGAATATTTCGAATATATGTGGATAGTAAGTAAAAAAGAACACTTTTTTTTAACTCATAAATGTTTTTTTTATTAGTGTGATTAAAAAGAACCACAAAAATGCTACTGTTCTTAGGAAATTTTTCTTCGCCAATACTATAGGCTGGGCGAATTAAATAAAAGAACCATAATAATAAAAAAAAACCAAGAGATCGACCATATAATCTGTCAAAAAAAATTGTGCATTTTGACATTACTGCTACAATCTGTATCAATTTTTAGTTGTGGCTGATTAGTGACCCCTTCGGTACTTTGTCGACTGGAAAATATGACCTTTCTTTAATAAATGCTTTCATCAGCAGTAAAAGGAAATCACCCAAGAAAAATGGTAGTGAATAATTATTTATATTGCAAACAAAGATTCTGAAAGAAAAAACAGTCGGTACCAAAATATTATGGGAAAATTTCACCATTTGGCATTCTCATTCTAGAACCTCAATTTTTTTACCAAAGTAAACAATATTTTGGAGGTCATGCAAAACGGCACGCATTCCTTCAAAAGAGTAAACAAAAATTGAGTACCAATGAAAGCTCTTCATTCAGACAACATTCCTAAATCCTACTCCTATGTGTCAACATTGAACCAATTTTACGCTTTCTAATTGAAAGATTGGCAAAACAACCAAAAATTTAACAATTGTGGAATGATGCCAATAAATTTACCACGAATGGAAATAAGTTTGCCCCACATAGTCTCCAACTGACTCGTTTGCAAAACCAATCCTCCTTCAGTGTGCCTCATCAAAACAACTTATCCAAATTATCTGAGTTTGAGACAAATGAAAAGCATCTTTGCAAAATCGACTTAGGCTGGCTTCTCTTTGCTACAACACACTTTTACATAAATATTAACAAATAAGGTGTAATTTAGTCATCAAATCAAGAAAATCTAATTGCCTACCTCAAAATAATTCTCATTAAAAGAATAGGAGCAAAAACTATCTTGCAATCCTCTCAGCGTTCTTCTTTCTTTTATTTTTTGGCTTAACAGCATCCTTCAAGCTCTTTGGAGGGCTGTTTTCTTGATGAATCGCACTGGAGACACCAGTTGCATTGGAAATTTGGTCATTTCTTAAATCGGGTTTAGATTCCTCATCTGTCTGCATAATTTGATCTTCGTTTGGTTCGTTGCTCGTACATACTGTACCTGCATTGTATTTGAGTTTCAAAAAAGAAGGCCGGCACATATAATAAGGTTACAAATATACCGCAATTTCTCTCTTTGAAAATTCTACCATTTTTAACTGGAGTGCAACGACTACTAGCATTTTGTAGGTTCTTTGCAAATAGCAACTGCTAAATTAGTGAAACATATACTAGTAAATAAAACAGTGGATTTGAATGAATTACCAGGTAATTGAGAGGAGCTTATACTAGGTGCACTTGTTGAATAAGGATCCCTGCACAAAATTTATAAAGAGGTGAAAGACAACAACAAAAACAACGGTGCTTAGATAAGCATGCCAATAATATACAAAATACAAAAAGAAACTACTGCGAAAGATATCTAGTTTTAAATTGTTTACCGAATTAAGAGAACAAAAACAAATACCAAATTTTAGGGCGGCCAACAGATGCATTGGTATTGGTACGACTTGTTGAAGCTTGATTGGGGCTGCTCTCCATATCACCATCAGAGTTTTTCATCTTTTCAAAGGAAGCTTCCTTCATTTCCACATCTGGTACAGTAATTTTCTGAGCAACCAACAAGGGGTGCCGCTTCACCTTCTTAAGTGCTACCTCAGCATTATATGTTTCGACCTGTAAAGACCAAAAAGAATATATTAGCTACTTAGCTATAGGTTCAGCTACCAATACATGTAGTGATATACTGGCCAAATGGTAAGCTCCCTGTATGTACCAGAAAATCAGATTTTTTTAGCTAAATTTGCAAGTCCATACCAGTAACCGAGTACTAACAAATTTAAGTTCAAATATCTATACGACCTGTACCATTAATGGATAACCGATGTAACAGTCATTTTATCCCCTATTATTCCAGCACTTCTAATAGAAAAGGACCAGGAACTGGTATTGATCATTCGAGGATTGCAAAGTATGTTGTATAACTTTCATTTCAGACTAGTACAGTACCAATATGAGTCCAGATCCTCTTAAGTAACTCAAATTTTGAGTTTAGATCCGGACCGTCTGATCAGAATCAATGCACAGGGCTCCTTTATCGGGCCAAAACAGATCTGACGGTCAGGATCTGAACTCAAAATTTGAGTTACTTTAGGTTACGTGAGTCTGTACCAATATGGGGCATAAAAACAAAACATGGTTCTGCAGGGCTTACGGCTTCTTTAATTTTTGTGGTCATTTCAGCGGCTTTTAAGGAGGCAATACGTAAACATCGCACGACATCACTTGACAGAATGCCGTCACCTCCCGCCTTCTGTATTGCGCAAACATCGCCATTTGAATTCATGGTAACTGTCATTCTACCTCCCATCACCGCCTCTTCTTTGTAAGTAGGGTCGATTACCTAAAAGAAATGCAGTTAAAAACCCAATGATTACATAAAATTTAATGCAATGACAAAATGTCATGTTAGAACATACCAAGGTATTGCCTTCACTGAAGAATGCGAATGTCACCGCTATGGGGAAATGGTGTATTGTCAGTGCAATTGGATCTCTCTCCTGTGCAGCCAAATATTTGGAAAAGAAAGCATCAATATACAATATAGAAGTTTTAAGTAAAAATATTCATCGAGATAAAAGAGCATTATTTAAATGGCCAAAAATCAGCAAATCCAAAAAACATCATGTTTTGATTAGAAAGCACCAAGATAATCACCCGGCAAACAAAACAAAAAACAAAGAGTAAGAGAAAAGGAACACTGACTGCAACAACACCATAGCTCACCAGTCCAGAAACCTAACCTTAGGATCCTACGAAGAACCCATTTTTACAAGAGGGGCATTAAATAATATTTTAAATCCATAAGCACTAAAACAAACCTCAGGATCATGCACAATAATTTCTTGACTATCACCACCACCAACAGAGCACTCAGGTCTCCGAAAGGTAGAAAGAGCTGCCAAGGCAGCAATATTTGCCGCATCTATCAGATTCCTGGTTAGTGAAATTAATTTAAAAATTCTTTAGTTCTTTAATAACAAAAGATATAAGGTATTGTATCAAAACAAAAGATATAACAATATATGCATGTATTCAAGTATACCCTCCGTTATCTATGATATGAAGGTCAACACGAATAGCCCACACTGATTTCCCGGCCACAACACACAAGGATTCCATATCAACTGCTCTACTTTCCCTGTAATAAAAATTTATATAAGTTTCCCCTCTTTTGAATTGTGACGGTGAGTGAAATAACAACAAAACTTAAGCAAGTGTAATGAACAGTTCTACAAATTTATATAAGTTTTCCCTCTACTTTCTGGGATTCAATCTCATTTTTTTTCTTTTTTGAAGAGATTTCAGGAGTAGAAAGGTGCAGTTCAACATCTCCATCTTTGCTAGGGCATGATGGTGCACGTCTTATGTTATAAAAGTCCTCTTTTGTGCAAAGGCAAATTTCCTACTCATGATTCACTCCCTTAATTACTGAGTTGACTTTTCTTCTTATTTGATAGTTTTTGAAACCTTCAAAAAAGAACAGTTCTACAAATAAATTATAAACTGTGTACAGCATGAGAAGCTACAATGTCTATACCAAGCCAAGTATGGTTCATGAACTGGTACCATTACATTACCGGATGATATCACATACCTGCATAATTATTTTTATTTTAAACTTTCTTCCATGTGCATGTCTTTGCGATTCGTTTAGGGTTTTGTCATTTTTTTCTTTCTCAGCATTTGTTTACCAATTCTTTACAGATGTTTAGTGAACAACTTCATATGTTATACAAAGTAAATATAAAGAAAAGGAGAGAAAAAAAAAACAAAGAACCTTAAACCACGGTCAACCACGCGACCAAGCTCTATGGCTGACTCGCCAGGCCTGCCTGGCTCAAAGGAAGGATCGGCCATGGGAGAGAACTCAGTAAAAATGGCAAGTGTTCCTTCATTCGACCTATCTCTGTACGGTTGCACTAGTTGACCCGTTACATAGCCCATCACATGGGTCTCGCCGAGCTGTACCTCTGATGAACCATCCTCCCTGCAATTTTATGCAAATGAGAATCTCAATTGTTCATAAATGACGACATTTCCATGTTCAACCTTCTCAAACTAAAACCCGTGGATAAATTCCAGAACAGTTATGCAAAGAGGACACGTGTACCTGCCAAATTTGATGGTAAGGCGGCGATAGTCATAGAGACGGCGCCCGTCGACTCGAATCTCCGATCGAAGCGCCTCTTCTATGAATTGCTTCTCGTTTATTGTTGGCCTCCACGCATTTGCCCATCTCTGCTCCATTAATACTCGCTCACACACTACAGATATATATATATAGAGAGAGAGAGAGAGAGAGAGAGACGCAGTTGGTCGCCGGAGTGGGGAACCCACTGAGAGAAGGTCGACTGGCGTTAGGGTTTTAGCGAGGAGAGAGGGAAGAACTGAGAAATGGATACAAACAGGATTTGCTAACAAACCAATCTGGATGCAAATTATTAGTTAGTCAAAGCCCGAATAAAATGAGCAGAAATAGAGGCCCGTCTCTTTTAAAACGGGCCAGACGGACCTCGGGCCTTATATTATTCGGTTGAGAAACAAAATGATTGCAACCAGAGGGGACTCGACTCGAGAAGTTGATAATTTTGGCGCATTTGGTGCACACATTGGAGTGATTCATTTGTTAAGCAGAGTTGTTTCAAAGTTTAATTCATGTGTAATTCATTTTTTCTCGATTAGTTTAAGGAAACTAGAAACTTGAGGTTGGAAGCGGTATAATTTAATGCAGTGCAGATGTTGTGTTACCGCGTGTATAGCGCGCATTGATTCATATTATGAATATATCTCTTTTTTTAAAGTTCAAACTACTAATTTAAACTGCTCGATGTGATCTCCATATGAAAATGTACTTGAATGTCAAATTATATATATATATTTTTATACTATGTTTTATATAGGTAGAAAATCATTTGATCTAAAGATTATGGACCATACAAGAGTAGTAATTTTCTGTCTATTTAAATAAATAGTAAGAAATTCTAAAAAAATGTTTCTCCGAATACATTTTTATACGGAAATCATGTTAAATGATTCAGATCAATTATTTAAACATTGAAAATAAAAATAAAAATCCATAGTATGGGGCGATGTGAGCTGTGGATAGTATCATAGCTTCACTCGTATTTTATAAAATTAAGAGGTATCGATATGTGGAAAAAAAAAAAAAGCAAGTTTAATATAAAAAATTATAAAGTTTCAATTCATAAGAGTCACCCCTGAATTTATGCTTCAAAATTATTAGGATGACTTTTGAAACAGTCGTGTGTTTTGTCTTCACAGACACTTAATACGGATACAAAACTTGTGAGACTTGTCCATTATAGGTAATCCCCTTAATTACCCTTTGTCCCTTTCAAATAATGAAGTATGGACTCTAATTTAAGAAAAATGTAATAATCAATTTTTTATCTTGTGACAAAAATGCATATTTTAATATTGAATGTAAGAATCGTAAGATTCTTTATAGATATTAATGTTTGGTGGATTGATTTCCAATTTCTTCTTAAAATTAAAAATATATATATATATATTTTGACTAAATGTGCATATCGCAATATTTATTTATTAAAAAAATAATAATTTCCACTGAAACCATTTAATCGGTTTCAAACTTATGTTTTAACCGACAAAATAGATGTGGTTGATCAGCTCATGGGAGAAGGAAAAGATTCGAAGCAGTGTTTATAGTTTCATGAGCATTTTTATTTGAGGAGGGCTCAAATGTTCTATTGTTTTCGTGATTCAATCAAACTCCGTGTTCATATCTCTAGTTTTAAAGTCCAAATAGGAGATCCAAACCATTCAACATGATCTTCATATTAAAATGAGCTTGGAGATGAACGCCAGTCGGCAGCTCACTCGAAAGCGAACCGCCGCCCGCACAGGGAGTGATAAATATTTTTTTTTATTTTTGTTGTACAACATAAAAGTGAAATTGTTCTTCCATAATTAACAAGTTCATTTTCTTTTCTTTTTTACTGTGGGAGTAAAATTAAAAATTATATATTTTTTGAAAAAAATTTACTATTTTTTTAAATAGGTACAAAATCACTGTTTTTCAGAAAGACCATCCAAAAACAGTTTAGATCGTCTGTTTGTACCTACTAAAAAATAGTAAAAAAGTTTCCAAAAAATATAAAATTTGGTCTCTAAGCACATTTTAATATGGATATCACGTTGAACGGTTTAGATCGTCTGTTTGAACTTTGAAATCAAAGATAAAGACGTGGGTATGATTGGAGCATGAAAGCAATGGGGGCATTTAAGCCCTTTTTTTATAGCATTGAATCAAGAATCTATAGATAATAAAAGAAGAGGAGGGTTCAAATGCCTCCAATTTTCATGCCTCCACCATGCCTCCGTTTTTAAAAACTTTAATAACTCAAAATTTAAAACTTAAAAGTCAAAATAAAACCGTTGGATATGATCTACATTATTTTATCTATGCACGTGTAAAAAATTATGACATTTTCATTTTGTTTTGGTTGTCATCAAGAACTTGTAAAAATGTACTAATGTGGATAATTTCTAGACATTGATTTTTCAACTTATTGATTCACATAAAAACAAAATCAAAATGTGATAATTTTTTATGAGTACATAGATAAAATGATGTAGATCATATCCAACGGTTTTATTTTGACTTTTAAGTTTTAAATTTTGAGTTATTAAAGTTTTTAAAAATAGAGGCATAGTGGAGGCACAAAAAATGGAGGCATTTGAACTCTCCTCATAAAAGAAATATGATTAGTATTGTTGGCGTTGGAATTGTATTTAGCACAAAGAACCTTCCATTATAATACTCAAACAACAACCAAATTGTTCATAGTAAGCCATACCTGTTCTGAAACTTCCATTAACAGACACAAGCTAAAACCGTAGGAAAAAAAAAAGAAATGTTTTTTTCAGCTGTGTTAGGTTTTCCTATTTAGAGGTATTATGATTATTAATCCAACTTGGTAATTTTTTCGATTTCTAAGATATATGAGAATTCATAATTAGTGATTTTTCTAAAAGAAATCACTTTTTAATTTTCACGCTGACAGAATTATGAATTCTCTTCGCTGATTGTTAATTGCTAATTCAAAACTGAACTTTCAATTCTAACTTTTAATTCAACGTGATAATTCCAATTCATTTTAAAAATAGGAAACTTTAAGTTAATTTCTATTATTTTTTATAACAGTTATATTTAATTATATTTTAATTTTATTGATATGGATACTTCTACTTAGAGTGGGAAAAATGGCACAGCGGAGCCGGCTCCGTCACGGAACGGCACGGCACGCGTGTCGGTTATGTGCCGTGACTCGCGTGTCCTGTACTGTGACTATTCGCGTGGCGTGACCAATTGTTCACAAAGAAGACACGGCACCGCACGGAACACGGAACGACACGGAAGATACACCAGCCACGGCAGTCACGATTCGATGTGCGACGGGCGACGGTACCGTGTGTCGGATGATATGGGATGTACCGCGTGCGACGTGCGACGGTACGAACGCAGAAGGAATTGGGCATACTTTTTTTACGGATTTGACAATTCATTATTTTAATTTTTTACGGAAAGGATACGAGCGCAGAAGACAATTCATTATTCCAATCTCCATAGTTGCAGAAAAACCTTTGGTCACCAACTCTCCACACTTACTTCAGTAGTTCATTGCTTCACCAATCACCATACTCATTTCCTCAAAAACTCTTATCAATCATCTCTTTCTCGCAATCCCACTGAAATTGTTGTGCAACAGTGCAAACACAAAAAAGCTGTAATTCGAATTCGCTTTGATTTTTGGCAATTTAAAGGTCAGAAATTTATTTTTTTTATTTCAATTTTGTTTGAAGAAAACAATTAAATAATTGTTCTGTATGAATTTCTAAGTGTAGGAGACACCTGTGTAATTTTTTGTGATTGTTTGTGCATTTAAGCTATTTTAGTGGTATTTTGAGTTCAAACCACAAATAAAATATGTAAAAACAGCATAACACCCAAAATATGCAATAATTGTTCTGCAACTATCTGTGAGTACTTTAGAAGACAGCATATTAGTTTTATGTGATTATTTGTACATTTAAGCTATTTTTGGTGGTATTTTGAGTTCAAACCGCAAATAAAATTGGGAATAATAGTATAGAAACTACTTCACAAGTACAGCAAGGCTAGGTTTCTCGATTCGAGTGTGAAGAAAAAGCAGAGCTTTGCGGAGGTTTGCAACCGTATGAATGTCCATGTGGTTAAGATTCCTTGGCATGTCAATACCTGTTGGAACTCAACCTATCAACTTTTAAAGAAAACACTACACCTGAAACCAGCTATTGATCAACACCTGAGTAATAGTGTGGCGGGCTAGGAATTTCAACTCACATTCGAGGAGTAGCAGTCGCTAGAGGTATGATTCCCTTCTTAGAAAGTTTCTATGTAGCAATAGTACAGCTGTCTGCCAGCTACACACCCACAACAAGCACTCTATTAGAGGAGCTTGTCACCATTTCTGACTGGTATGTCACGCAAATATCGACTTTGCGCGACAACAACATTTTGTGACTTGCATTGCAACTGATACGTGACAAATTTCTCAAGTATTGGCAAGATGTCCCCAAACTCACGATTATTGCAAGTTGCCTTGACCCGAGGTTAGTGCTATAATAAATCTTAAAACTGAATTTTAAAATAAGAAATAACTAGCTTATTTTACTCCTATATGATTTTTATCTGATCCAGATGGAAGGTACATACAACAACTGATTTACTCACCACAATGAAGAAAAACTTTGGATTCTAACAATGTGCACGAGGAAGTGAAATGTCTATTTGAAAATGTGTACAAAGTCTACGAGCAACAATATCAGGAGGTTTGTATCAATTTGTAATTATTAAAAAAAAAATTGAGGAAAAATAGAGGTACTCCAGCCCCTATTGGATATATATTGATTGAAGTTGATAAGAGTTATAACTTACATAAATAGTTGATGCTCATAACAGATGAGCTGATTTAAAACAATTTAAATGAAACAGAAAATCATCAAAAACAACATTGGCCTAAGAGGCTTGATTTATCTTCATGTACCAGTTGGTACTGTTTGCCTTGTACCAGTCAGTATTGTTAACTCTGTTTGTAATTATTAAATTTTGAATTGCAATTTATTACGAAAGCTGGAAATATAATTTTTTTGAAGTTTGGGCTAGGGCAGTACATGGGAATTTAGGTGTTAATTGCAATTTATTATGAAAGCTACAAATATTTTTTTTTAAGTTCAGGCTAGGGCAGCACATGGGAATTTAGGTGTGTCTCAGGCTTCCAATCCGGCAGGAAGAGGTAGAAGTGCGGTTTTTCGTATCCGAAATATCCTCAGCAAACAGGGCAACGCACCTTCATCATCATCCCAACAAGTGAACAATTCGGAGATTCAAGTTTACACATCCTCTATTTCTAGCAATGTTTTAAAATGCGGTTTCTATACAGTATGCGGAAGGCCACCACATACCGCATATACAGTATGCGGCCGCGTATGCGGATTTGTATGCGGACTTATATATGCGGATTTTACAATGAGAATTAATATATATAAATAAACAAGTATACGGTAATATGAGGTAATATGCGGTATGTGATAATATTGCGGTAATATGCGATGATATGTGATAATATTGCGGTAATATGCGGTATCATACAAACAAGTATGCGGTAATATGTGGTAATATGCGGCCGAATATGCGGTAAAAATATGCGGCCGCATATGCGAAACCGCATATTATACCGCATATTGATTTTCTATGTGGTTGCCAACTACATACGCATATGCAGCCGCATGAACCGCATTTTGTTACACTGATTTCTAGCTATGCGAATGTCAGTCTCGACGATGAAAATTTTGACATTCTGCAATTCTGGAACCAAGCCAAAGCCATGTTTTCTATTCTGGCATCCATCGCTCAAGATGTTTTTGTCGCTCCGGTCTCCACAGTAGCTTCTGAATCGTGATTCAGCGCGACCAATAGAGTTCTAATCGACAAACGGACAAGATTGGGAACAACTACATTCGAGGCCCTTGTACTACTGAAGGATTGGTACGATGCAGAGACGAGGCTTCAGGACACGTCATGGATGCACATGCCGTCAGAATTAAGAGAAGAAGCCAACACTTCGGGTGCTAGTCCAAGCCAGCCAGCGTAGGAAGTTGACCAACCTCACGAAGAACAACAACATCATGGATACAATCCGTATATGGAAAATTATGAAGAATACGGGTTCCCTATGAACAATCAAAGTTGGGATTACTAGCACCACAATTCCTAATTCCTTTTGGCAATAAAGCAGGTAGATGGATTGCGCCCACTTAGCATCACCAAATTGAAGACACGCTCTTTAATTAGTAACTTAGCTTCCTTTATATTTATGTTTTAGACTCTGTTTTAGTTGGATGTTGTAATATGAACACTGGTTTATTTGAATGCCATGAAATGCCCGTACGCTAGGGCTTACTTTTTGTTTGCCATGAAATGCCCGTAGGCTAGGGCTTATTATATAATTGCCTTCCTCTAAGTTTAAAATATTTACATTTAAATTTCAATTAAAATATTTGAATCTCAAGATTATTATTTTGTAAATACACTACATGTTTTGAGGACACTTTACCACATTTTTAAATTTTTTTTAATTATTTTCCAAACAATAATTCTAAATTCTGGAAAAAAAAATATGTTTTTAGCATCAATATGTTCTTTCAACATTAATTCTTCATTTTAAATTTTAAAGAATCGTTTCATTTTTTTTTTAAAAACGTTAAATGCGATCAAAAGTAACTAACGTGACCGGTCACGGCACGCGAGTCACGCCGTGACTCGCGTGCCATAACCATTCGCGTGTCGTGACCACCCCTCGTAATTTTTGTCACAGCATGTTAAAAATTAACTTGGTCACGGCACGGCACGTTTTTTCCTCTCTATAATCTAAGAAAATGTAGTTTGTTATAAAATAAAAACAAAGAAAGAAACAAGATATAGAGAACACATAAAAGATAACAATATATTTATTCATATATTTCTCATATGTTTATATGTGTACAAAATATCTATTTATAGGTCACACATTATAAATAAAAAGTCATCTAAATTAATTCCAATTGTAAGTGAGTGAATGAATTGAGTGATTAATATTGAGAGTTACAAAATGAATGAACATTCACATTCATAACATAGTTTGACCTTTTCATTTTAAATAAAAGTTTGCGGCTTCATTTGAAGGTGTACTAGTCTAATCCTCTCTAAAGTAATCCTAATTGGCTAATTCTTAGCTAGACGTACAATTATGATTAGTTATCACTCTTTATACGAGAGCAGCTTGGGTCCGATGTCCATCGGACCCAAATATGAGTCCGATGAGTTCCGGAACCGTCCAATCTGCTTTAAGATTCGTGCGCACGAATTTTAAAGCATGCGCGAAAGTTGCGGGAGCGAATCTTAAAGCAGATCGGACGGTCATCGAACCCATCGAACTCACTTTGAGTCCGATGGGCATCGGACCCAAATTGACCTCTCTTTATACGAGTCCGAATCTGCTGCGATTCCGAGATGGATCGCAGGATCCTAAAATTCCGAGATCAACGGTTCAAACTTTTCTGTGCGCAGATCTCGGAAACGTTCTGAAAAAATAAATTTTCATGCACGTATCTCGAAAAAGACCAACAGTTGAGATGGGATCGCACGGTCATGTGATTCCCCGATAATCACAGCAGATTTATTTTCCTCTTTATACAGGGATTTACGGAACAAGAAAACGACGTATAATGATGGCCCGCCTCTTTTAAAACGGGACAGACCGGCCTTGGGCTTTATCTTATTGGGTTTAGAAACAAAATGATTAGGCCTGTATCTTATTCAATTTCGGTACATTTGGTGCACATTGAAGTAATTCATTTGTTAAGCAGAGTAGTTTCAGAGATGGAAACTTCAGATTAGAAGCTGGATAATTTAATGCAGTGTAATTTTATTTTGTAAGAAAAATTAAAAGGTATTGATATATGTAAAAAAAATATAAAGTTTGATAGATAAAATTACAATTTTTTAATAAGGAGGGTTCAAATGCATCATTATTTTTGTGCTCCACATCCTTTATCTTCATTTTCAAAGTCCGAACAGTCAATCTGAACCGCTCAACATGATCTTCATAATAAAATATGATTGGATACCAAATTTTATATTTTTTAGAATTTTTTTTACTATTTTTTTTAGATAGGTACAAAATCACTTTTTTAAGGAGATTCTGGACCATCCGATAAAGTGATATTGTACCTATCTAAAAAAATAGTAAAAAAATTCTAAAAAAATAAAATTTGGTCTCCAAACATATTTTATTATGAAGATAATGTTGAACGGTTCGGATCGACTATTCGGACTTTAAAAATAGAGATAAAGGATATGGAGCATATTGGAGCACAAAAATTATGGTGCATTTGAATCCTCCTCTTTTTTAATTTATACGAAAAACTTAACCCTCTTTCTCCATCACTATCATTCTCCCCTGAGTTTAAGCTCTAAATTATTAGGGAGACTTTTGAAACAGTCATGTGTTGTCTTGTCTATTCTACATAATCTCCTTAATTATTCTGTCCTTTTCAAATAATGAAAGGCAATGCTCTATGAAATTCAAACGAAAAATTCATTGTAGATATTAGACAGATAAAAACTTAAGTGGCTTGATTTCCAACTTCTTATTATAAAAATTAAAAAATAATTAATTTTGGCTTAATGAGAACTTCATTGGAGCTATTGCATATCGCGATAATTGATTTTTCAATAATATTTGTGAGTTAATAACAGAGATTAGGTTTTTTGTTTTTAAATATTCCACTGAATACCATTTAATCGGTTTCAACCATATATTTTCCATACAAAAGATGTTGATTCAACCGAGTAAAATTGATGTGGTTCTCGATTTAGTAACTATTTGATACAACTATGATTAACATGCTAGCTCATGGGAGGAAAAAAAAAAGAAAAAAAAAATATCCTTTAATAGTTTAATGCTTCTTTCTTTCTCTGTTTTTTTTTTCCTTTCTTTGTAACTTGTAAGGGAAAGATTCGAAGTAGTGTTTATAGTTCATTGTGCATGTTTATTTTTAGCATTGAATCAAGAATCTTATAGATAATAAAGGAAATATGATTAATATTGTTAACATTGCAATTTTATTTAGCACGAAGAACCTTCCATTATAGTACTCAAATAACAACAAGTTGTTCACATAAGACATTCACTACTCGGAAGCTCCCATTAACAGACACAAGCTAAAACCGTAGGAATAAAAATAAATATATGCTTTATTTCAATTGTGTTAGCTTTTTCTATTAGAGGTTGATAGGTCCATGTGTCAATGGTCCTTAATAAACTCAATCTCGGCCCACCAGTGACTTGGGATTCGAACTCTGCCAAGAGCCAATCCGAGATCGAACGAAATAGGGCCCTCAATAAGCCGACCATAGCCCAAGGGCACTCCAGGACCCGGACCCCCTCCCGGGGCTAGCCCGAGACCAAAAACAATCGGACATGTAGCCCAATAACAAGCTTGTCCAACAAGGCCTAGTTAGGTCGCACACGACAAGCCCAAGAGCAACTCGAGATCAGGACCCCTTTTCGAGGCCAGCCCGAGACAAAAAGAAATAAGGCTCCCGGTCCAGCAGCCGAACGGTCCGACGAGGACCGAACCGGGCCTCGTCTAATTAGCCTAAAGCAATCATGCTTGGCAAAGTCGAGTTGGGCCTCACCTGATAAGGCCTAGTCCAGCTTCGGCTTTCCGTCATCGTCGTTTATGCGGGTGTCATAGCTTTTATGCGAACTCCCCTAACTGTTCTGATAACAGTTAGGGGCGACCTATTTAAGGCAAACAGTTTCTTGAAATACAGGTCGCAATTCTCAAAATGAGACGAGCCCAAATCCTTAACTCTTTTCCCATACGGCCTACTCCTCCGGGATAAAACGTATCAGAGGTATTATGGTTATTATTCCAACTTTGTAATTGTTTTTAATTTTCAAGATGTATGATAGTTTCATAATTAATGATTTTTTTTTAAAAGAAATCACCTTTTAATTTTCACACTAACAAAATTACGAATTCTCAATGGCTGATTGTTAATTGCTAATTTTAAATTGGACTTTCAATCACAACATATAATCCAACGTGATAATTATTTTTCAGTTTAAAAAAACTTTAAGTTAATTTCTATTATTCTATAACAGTTGTATTTAATTATATTTTAAATTTATTGATGAAGATGCTTCTACTCGTTCTTTCTTAAATGATAGAGGATGACAATTTCTCAATTATCATGCAATTAATGCAGGATAAGTTTGCAGAAAGGAAAACTGCCTTGTGCTTGAGGATAGTTCAAAATAGTACTTCAATAATATTCCTCCTTTGAACTAATAAGAGTTAGGTGGCAAAATACCATTTTAGTTTGACAAATTAAATGCTAGTGGTCCCCACATGCATTCCTCACATAAAGTCACCACACAATTGGCCGTTTGATATTTGATGTATTGGCAATTATTAATATATTTTTCATTTTATTGCATAAGAATAACAAGCCCACAAGAATGGCTATTTCAAATTTTCAATGATGTAATTCATGCAATTAGATAATAAATACGGACTATAACAAAGACAATTTGCTCAATTATTAATCAATAATGTCGTCCTCTTAAATGAGACCAGCCTTAGGTGGCAATTGGAAAAATAAATTGTTTAATTGGTTTTTTATTATTTCAGCCTCAAGTATATTGCCATATGAACTTTCTTTTCTATTTTTTTTATTTTTGCTGATCAATTTCTCCCCTGATTTTTTGTACTTCTATTTGGGGTGGTACCATATCAATGCAATAAATTATGGAGTCCCTGGTCTAATCCCATGTATAAGCCTCTCTTATTTTTAATATTTTTTTCTAATATAATCATTGTTATACATATTTTAGGATCTAAAGCTTTGGAATCTCCATGCAATAATTATTCCATATGTATAATCAATCACAATCCTTGAAGATAAAAGCAACCATCAACTCTATTTCAAAGATAAATAACACACTAATAAGCAACAAATAAATTATGACAAATTGCAAAAGTACAAAATTTATATAAAATAAAAAGGTACAACATTTAAAAAAAATACACATGCGTATGCTCATGTCGTGCTTCTCTCTGTGCCAAAATTAATTTATTCATAACCCCCTTTTTCGAGTTCGGATCCCTTTTTAACTCCAAAAATAATTAAAATTCTGAGTTTTAATCTGAACCGTCCGAGCAATTTTAGCACGCATTTTAAAGAGACCCTGTAAATTTTCAAATTGGTCCAAATTAGCATACATTATGATCAGACGGTCTGAATCCAAACTCAAAATTTGAGTTACCCGGGAGATTTAACCCCTCACTAACCGAATATGGATCACCTAAAGCAACTCCATTTTTGAGTTTTGATCTGAATCGTTGGAGCTGCTCTAACATGAATATTAAAGGGATCCCATACGTTCTACCACAACTAGATTGATCCGAATTTCTTATTAGACGGTACGGATCAAAACTCAAAATTAGGTTCCTTCGATACGGACTCTCACTAGGGAAATCTCAACCGTTCACATGTTTCGAGATTCGTGCACAAAAACTGATTTCTCAAAAAAATCCTGAATTTCATCGTTCGAATGGTTGGAATTAGAATCGCAGCAGATTCGCTTCCCTCTCACCAGCCTCCCCTTACTGTTGTTATTATTGTTTGACTTTGCTTTTCATTTTATTATTATTATTACTGTTAATAATTTATTATTATTATTCGTCTCTTGTTGTGCCTGATTTGCAATCTATAAAAAGGAAAAGCACCTCTACGGCTCCTGAGATGCTCAATCTCTTTTTTGTTTTTTCCCTGTCCAGAGGGGCACTGTCCAGTGCATGTATGCATATCTACCGTCAATGTACTGTTGGTTACCTGTCTGGCTCTGGTTTCTTGATCTTGACATTTTTTGACATCATTTATGGGATTTTTTTTAAAAACCATAATTAAAATAATTAAATTTACAAAAACGACATGATTGCTCAAAGATTTACAAAAACCATCAATACCGAGATGCCAATTCGGTCCGAACGAATTTTTTTTCTCCGGACCGAATTGGCATTTCAGTCCCCCTTAATTTTCAACTATAGCGCAGCCCACGCCACATAAAATCCAACAAATTTCCGGACCGAATTGGCATTTCGGTCCGGCCAAAATTTCCCTCCGGACCGAGACGCCAACTCGGTCCCATCAATAATTAAATTGATTGCTTCATATATTAAATTATATATCCTATTCCTCGCGGCTTGAAACGCACAAAAAATATTATTTTATTGAATGGTAATTTTTCACCGATAACCCTAGAAATTTATTCACCGATAACCCTAAAATTATTTTTATTACAAAGAATTATATTATAAAAACTTATCAATAATTTAATCCTATTCCTCATAAAATACCATTTCCATTTATAATTGTCAATTAACAAATATATTTTGTTTAAATCGTATCAATGATAATTTTGTACTTAATTAATATTTATACATATTTTTATATAGACATGTTTGTTGCTAAACTAATTTTTATTAAGTACAAAATCCGAATATCATTGATACGATTTAAACAAAATATATTTGTTAATTGACAATTATAAATGGAAATGGTATTTCATGAGGAATAGGATTAAATTATTGATAAGTTTTTATAATATAATTCTTTGTAATAAAAATAACTTTAGGGTTATCGGTGAAAAATTATCATTTAATAAAATAATAAATAAAATTTTCATTATTGATTTTATATTACGACCATAACATATGTTTGACAAAGATTCATATAAAAAGAAAGTTGATGAATTCACAATTCAAACCGGATGCAAAAGAGGGGGACCGAAATGAAAAACCTCTGGACACACGGTCGGCCACATGAAAAACATTGATTTGTTGTGAAAAAGAGGGGGACCGAAATGCCAATTCGGTCCGGAGAAAAAAAATTCGTTCGGACCGAATTGGCATCTCGGTATTGATGGTTTTTGTAAATCTTTGAGCAATCATGTCGTTTTTGTAAATTTAATTATTTTAATTATGGTTTTTAAAAAAAATCCTCATTTATGTGCCTCTGCCGAATTTTCTTTCCGCTCAAGACTTTAGTCTGTCATTTTTTTTCTTTTTTCCTTTCAGAAAACAAAAAATTGATTTGTTAGAAAAAAAGATTAATTATATTTTCTTCAAGAATAATAAGGATTGAACAATTGAGTCGATTTAAAGGCACATAAAATTATAAATTATTTATAGACTGAATCAATGGTCCTTACTATTTTTAAGAAAAAAATAAGTAATCATATGTTTTCTGAGAAATTATTTTTTTCTTATCTAAAATAAAAAAAATGTTTGTCGATTTGCTTTTGTGATATTTATATGCTTTTGTTTTATTCTCTTTTGGTACTATGCCGAGCAGATCAACCAATCAGCGTATCGCTTTACAACCTTTAACAGAAAGAGAATGCTGCACTTATCATTGGATTTTTTTTTAAAACAGTAATTAAAATAATAAAAATTAAAGAAACGACATGATTGCGGAGTTTGTTATAAAAACAGCAAAAACCGAATAGGCTATTCGGTTAAGGGGTTTTTTTTTGCTTCACCGAATAGCCTATTCGGTTAAACCGAATTTTCACAAAAACAAACACCCGGAGTATGTGACCTTTCGTGTAACACCCCTAAACTGAATAGCCTATTCGGTTTAGGGATTTTTTAGCCTAAACCGAATAGGCTATTCGGTTTAGGGTTTTTTTTATTTTTTATTTATTTTTTATTTTTTTATAACACCAATAAGAGCAAAAAAAAGAAATCTAAGACTGAAAATTTGATTTAAATTATTTGTTAGATTATTTCTTTTGATTTATAATTAGCAAAAAAATAAAAAAAACACTAAATAGAAATTATGTTGAATTACACTATATTACAATAAATTATGTTGAATTACAATAAATTATGTTGAATTACACTAAATTACGCTAAATTACAATAACTCCGCTAATTATGCTGAAATACCGAAAATTACGCTAAAATAGACCGATTCTGTGCCATCTTTCATGAATCATCAAAAATAGTAAAAAAATTCTGAAAATAGTAAAAACTGGTATTCTACAAGTTCATTATGTAACTAATTTACTGAGCTACTTGGATTGAATAATAGAAACGAAAATCTTAATCGGAAACTTCAACTCAAGTTTTGAGACTCTTTCCTTAGTTTTTTGGCGATTCTGAATTTTGGAATCCGGCATTGCCGGCACGGATGCATGCGCATTTTCGCAAGCTTTCCGAAAAGTGGTCATTTGCTGAAATCGGACACTCGAGCGCCGTTTTATAACCGTTTGAAGTTTCACCGTCGTTTTTCGCCTTTTCAGTGAAGATATCGTCCATATTCATATGTAATTTAGCGTAATGTAATGTAATTTAGTGTAATTTAACTTAATATAGTGTAATTCAACATAATTTAACTTAATTAGTATAAATATGCTAATTATATATCAAAAGAAGTCAAATAATTTAAATAAAACATTCAAATTTTCAGTATTAGATTTCTTTATTTTCAGTCAAATAATCTTAGTCTATAAAAAAAAAAAAAAAACCTAAACCGAATAGGCATTTCGGTTAAGCCCAAAAAAACACCAAACCGAATAGCCTATTCGGTTAAGCTCTAATACGGATCTTCTGTGGCCATGTTCCCACAACCCCTGTTAAAACCGACTGCTTAACCGAATAGCCTATTCGGTGAAGCAAAAAAAAACTTAACCGAATAGGCTATTCGGTTTTTGCTGTTTTTATAACAGACCCCGCAATCATGTCGTTTCTTTAACTTTTATTATTTTAATTACTGTTTTTAAAAAAAATCCCTTATCATTTGACATTAATTTCTTGCTTAGAGGAAGAAGCGGTAAATAAAAAATAAAAAAGGACTTGGAGATGAATATAGACCGCATGTGGGTTCCTATGTGTGAATGGGCGGGTGCGACTCTACTCATTGTGTTTGAGGATGAAATGGCTGGTGGTACAGAGGGAGAGACATTCTAATGAGAAAGAAGGCTCATGGTGACCGCTTGAACAATTATTTTGGTTTATAGTGATAACATGCTTACGATACCCTAGTTCATCTAAGAAGTAGTATACTGATCTATAACAGTTGTGTTTGGTTGTTGTGCGTAATTTAGTTCCGGAGATACTTGTTGCTTGTCTGTAATGACAACTTTTTTCTATTTGTGTAATGCAAATGGGCTATATGTCTTTTTTTCAATTCAATAGACCGCATGTGGGATGTGAATTGATATGATAATAAGACGCAATCGTTGTAAAACAGACGTGTAGAGCATGAAATTAACAGGCATCAAACATATAGCAACTGGATTGGCGACGGAGCTGGTAAAGTTTTAGTGGTGTCAATTAACATCATAACTTTTATAAAATTTGGAAATTATATGAAATTTTAATTTATTTAGAAAATCTTTAAAGTTTTTCTTAATTATTGACATTAGTGATTAAAAATCTTAATATAGTTTTGAGTGATTGTTGGCCATAAAAATATGATTTTACTTAATTATTGATATGCTATCACATAAGAAATCTCGTAAAGTACGGTAGAGTTGTTGTCACGTATATCTTTTATATTGATACGATGAGCGAGTAGAGAACAATTATTGACAAAGAGAGAAAAAAAAAGAGACGTGCAACAAAGAAGAGAAGAGACATAAGCGCAAGAAAGCGTATTATTTTCAGCCGTGAGATCGATATGAGTCTCACGGATCAAAGAAGTGGTTTCACTGTAAATAAATAGTACAAAATTCTTTCAGAATTTTATACTATAAAATAAATTTGACCAGATCTGAGTATTGCAGTAAAAATATTACCTCAAATCGGATTATATTTTATCTTTATAATCCTCACTGTAAAAAAAAAGACATAATCTAAATTCGAATTTGGTTCTAACCTGCCTCAAATTCAGCCATTTACAATAAGATATCTAATGCAAATCACTAATCCGGAAATGGTATACTGTTAAACATAATACTTAGACTAAAATTTGCCCATAAAAATAAAATATTGAAGGAAACAAAATTAATATTAAACATTTTTAAAATAAATTTTTTAATATAACAGATTACGAACTTTTTCCCAACATATAAAAGCGCTAATAGAGTAAGAACGGGTGACAATGAAAGAAAATGAGGCTAACCTTTCCTATAAATTGGAAATTTGTAATTTTGTTTTATATGCATCATTATTTTCTAGCTCTTCTTATAAAATAAAATTACACTGCACTATATTAGATTTTTCAGCTCTGCAATCCTAAATTTATAGTTCTTTTATGTAATTGTAAGTACTTAAGAGTCTGAGGTGAAACTAGAAAATTTAAATTAGAAAACTGTAAAGTAAAATGCAATATATAGCACCTGGAATTTAATCTAGGTTTTTTCAAAGTGGAATTCTAACCCACTATTACAAGCACAATTTAGCAATTTATTAGAAATGTTGAACTATATAAAACCGTTAAAAAAAAAAAAAATTGAATTTCAATATACACAATTAAAGAGTCCCAACAATTTGAATCCGCATCCTCTGCGTTAGTGCACATGATTCTTTAATGTTAGTGCTGATTTAATCGAACGATTCAGATATCAACTTAAAATTTGAGTTACTGCAGAGGATACAAATTCCAAATGAATTATTCGGATGCGGTTTCGGCGGAGTCAAAAATTCGTAATTCGGATATAATTCGGAAATAATTCGGAATTATCCGGATCGGAGATCTCAGTCCCACAAGAGAGCAAAAAAAAAAGTTCAGAAAAAAATTGCAAATAATTTGAAATTTTTTGTGAATTATTCGCTAATTATTTTTGAATTTTGTGACTATGATGCCATTAATTGATGGAATGCAAAATCTTATCGCACGGAGTGTAGTGCTGCTGACGCAACAGCAGATCAAATCCGAACGGCTCAGAATATGGAAGTGCTCCGAGAGCAGACACAGTCTCACTGACGTGCAGTCACGTGCGACGTCCCTACTTTGAGAGTGCGTATCCTCTGAGATATCTCATATTTTGCATGACTGACGTGTCCGGTTTCTATTCGGGGATAGCGCACCTCCCAGTATTATTTGAGCTTGAGATTCGTACCGGACGTATTTGAACGGTTAAGATATTTCATAAAATCACGCAAAATATGAGATATCTCAGAGGATGCGAATTCGGTTAGTAGCTGTGCTACTGTAGCACGTGATTCACAAGCAGGGTCCCAACAAATGAGTTGGTGACTTGGCGCGGTAGGTGGGCCAGACTATTCCTACGGCTCCTCTCGTCTTTCCCTCTGTCGTGGAGAAGCTGCAGTCGGTTCATGCACCTGGCACATGTCCGTAATTATCAATAATGAAAAACACAAGCAAGAATTTACCAAATTTCATAACTAGTCAGGTAATCACCGTAGTGAGCTCAAAATGTAATATTATTATTAGAGTAAAATTATAAGTAAAAGAACTTTTTAACTATTATGCCTAACATGTTTATGTATTTATATTTCTTATAATCATTTATTAGATTGTAAAACACTAAATTTTATATTCCTCGCCAACAATAAAATAATAAACGTATGAGATCAACCTGTCTACGTCATGCGTGGGTGACTTTTGACGATATTATCGAAAATAACAGTACACAATGCATAACATTCTGATTAAAATATCTCGATAAATAAATGTTTATCAAGTAATCTCTTATCGGTAAATTAATACTTAATTGGTAATTTAATATTTTAGTTAATTCTCTTCATTCATTTATAACCTAATAGCATTCCACAATAATCATTCTCAATAAGAATTAACTTTCAAATCCAAAATCATTGCCGGCCTAACATCACAATATATTTAATGAGTAGGGTTCCAATACCTCATGTCTTTCATACCTCATCATACCTCATATTTAATATCTTTGTTTTCAAAGTCTAAAATGACGATCCGAACAGCTCAACACGATATCCATACTAAAATATGCTTGGAAACTAAATTTTATAATTTTTGGAAATTTTTTACTACTTTTTAAGATAGATACAAAATCACTGTTTTTGAACTATTCAAAAACAGTGATTTTGTAACTATCTAAAAAACTAGTAAAAAAAATTTCAAAAATTATAAAATTTGTTCTCCAAGCATATTTTAATATGGATATCATGTTGAGCAGTTCGGATTGACAATTTAGGCTTTGAAAACGAAGATATTGATTATGAAGCATGATGAGGTATGAAAAACACGAGGTATTGGAACCATCCTCGCATTTAATTTATTTCAGAAATCAAATCATGGTTCACAAACTCCAAGTCCATCCAAATAAATTCACGGTGCAGTCAACTATTTGACCAAATCCAACGGTTGATATGTCACGTACCCCACGGTGCAGAAAGGAGACAGCCGGACAAAAAGCGTCCGATTGCGGATAATGTGAGAATTTCTGGTCAAATATCGCTTGCGACACTTTTAGCCAGTGGGAGACAGCCACGTGTCAATATTGCGCTGGCACCACGAGCGAGGAGGTTCCGGTTGGCGCGCCGCGAGTGCGAACGAATTAAATAACACGCGTGCGGCTCGTGCTTCAGCGAAGTGGGGCCCACGTTGTGGGATTCGGTACGTCAGCTACTCGCACGGACAGCGTTGGAAACGTTTTGTATAAAAAAAAATAGAAATTACTTTTGCATTCTATTCTATTTCTGCATTTTTATCCAAAAGTTTTTGTATTTAATGTAGAATTAATTTATATGTGAACTCTACACCATTTTATATATTAGTAGTGTTTATTATTTTTATCTGAGTTAAAATAATTGTTGAATAAGTAAAAATACCATTTTTTAAGTTTAAATTTCCAATTCAAAATTCTCGATGCAATTTTGAGAAATTAATATCGCACACAACACCAAATTTTTCGACAGTAATTGTGGAATCGAGATCCCCCGTATAAATACGTATAGTGTGGATTTAAATGGATGTATTTGTAAAGAGCGTGGTTAAAATTCCTCCATTGTTTTCGTGTTCCACTTATGTTCTACATCCTTATCTTTGTTTTCAAAGTCCAAATACTCTATCCGAACCGCCGAACACTATATCTATATTAAAATGTGTCTGGAGACCAAATTTTATAATTTTTATAAACAAATTACTATTTTTCAGATAGGTACAAAATCAGAAGATTTTGGGCAATCTAAATATAGTGATTTTGTACCTATCTGAAAAATAGTAAAAATGTTCTGAAAAAAATATAAAATTTTGATCTCTAAACATATTTTAATATGAATATCATGCTGAGCCGTTAAGATTAACTGTTTGAACCTTGAAAAATCAATATATAGGACATTTTAGCCCACTCATTTGTAAAATAATATTTTAAAACCAGAGACTATCATTTTTTTTTTTATAAATCCAATGATGCGCAGCATGACCAGAGATGAGAATCTATATCGGTGAGCGTAATTTTGTTGTATTGCTTGTTTACTTGTTCATGCAATTTCTTTTTTTTATTTTTGCATTTTTGTCCGACTATGCAACTAGATCATTTGAAATAGATTTAATTTTTAATTTTATATTCACTGTAGCTGTATCCATGAGATACGACGATTAATCCTGAATATACGCCCCTACTCTACCAGTTTAAAAAGAATGATTCATTGTCGAGTTGTTCTAACTGCCCCATTAAATATATATTTCTAGGTTTTATATAAAATTGACGGTAAAAATGCATGTAAAATGTTGCTTTAAAATAATTTTGAAGAAGAGGGATCATTTGACAATTCTAACAATGATATTTAAAAAAAATTCAAATAAAGTTGAAATAAAAAAAAAATATATATATACATATGTTATTACTATTAGACACATCGCCACATCGGTGGCCTAACAATCAAATTTTATGTAGCTATGTATTGCTTGACGATGCATGAAGGATCGCTGATTTTATACAGTTGAAATTTCAAGTTTCTTAATGCATGCTAAAATATACATCAAATCTCGCTATCTATTACATACATCGTACGTGCATAATGTAGAGTCCGGCTAGTATGACATCGGTGTCATATGACACTAACTCCAAAATTGATTGAATAGACTTTAAACGACTAATCCAAACCGTTTAAACTGATTTACTTTATGAGTGATGTGTTTACATGAAATTTTTTTATATTTTCTAGTTATTTTAGTATCAAATCAAGCGGTAAAAAATGTTGAAAAATAAATGTATTAAAATTAAGTTAAAAACTCACACATTTGACCACTTGGCTTGATACTAAATAAATTCCAAAAATTATAAATTTTGCATGTAAACGCACAACTAATGAAGTAGATCGGTTTGAACGGTTTGGATTCACCGTTTGAAGTCGATTTGATAGGTTTTGGAGTTGGTGTTATATAGACTGAAATGACACTGATGTTATACTAGCCAGACTCCAAAATGCAGACCATGTCTATAATGTTTTATTTTAAATTTATATATTTTTATAATAGCTGAGATTGTCAAAATAAATAATTGGCTTATGATTTTCAGGACACTGTAAATCTTGAAGGAGCTATTATTCCTTAACATTTCTATTATATCCATCCTTATCAAGATATATATCATTGATATGTTTCAGGCCAGTAAAAAATATCTTTCTAATTTAATAAAAAAAACAATATGACAAAGGTTGTTCTAATTTCTTTTCCGTTCCCATAATAATTTGCTTTTTTATTCGTTTTTGCATTCAAATTTGCAAGGTGATTGATAACTGGAAGCAACATAAACAAATTATATCATTTTTTAAGTTCAAAGCACATTCTAATAAACATACGATTGAATGCATGGATGGATGTCCATTATTTTTCTCAACAAATTCACATTGACCATGACAACGTGAGCACAACAAATCAGCACACGGGTTATGGAATCGAGATCTAGTGAAGTAACCTAATGTTTGGGTTTTAGATCAGAACCGTCCGATTCGAATCCGAGATAATCCATCCCGAAGTGGAGCGCACATATTCCGACGATAGATTCGAATCTCGAGACCATCCCGAGCGACAGATTCGAATCGGACAGTCTCAATCCAAAACCCAAAAATTGAATTACTTTAGGGAATCCGGACCTGGAGTTATGGACATACCTTAATAATTAACATTTTTTTTTACGAGTGATGATATGGTACTTTACAAAGTGTGCTTAGGTCTGTACTACGAATTTATATCTACGTTTTTAAAAATTTAGACAGTCGATTCAAACTGTTCAACTCGATCTCCATATAAAAGTTGTCCTTACAAACTAAAATTTACATTTTTTTTTGAAAAAAAATACTATTTTTTTATATAGAAAGAAATAACTCGATTTAAATAGTGATTTGCTTCCCATCTACAAAAATAATAATAAATTTAAAAAAATATAAATTTTAGCATTAGTACATATTCATATGATGAAGATGCATGAACAGTTCAGATCGACTGTCTGAACATTACAAATAAATCTATGAATTCACAGTGCGAAAATTTTTATTAATAGAAAATAAAATAAAAAATATCGACATTGAAGAACGTTTTTGCTGAAATTTGAGATGTAGCAAAAACGTGATGGTCCATAACGTCCAGGGCACTGTAGCTGGACGTATGGTCAATAACGTCCAGTTAATCTGATCGCTAATGATCTCTAATTAACAAAAACACTGTAGCGGAACGTTATGGTCCATAACGTCCAGCTACAGTGTTTTTTTTTTTTTTTTGCTTGCTTCAGTTTGCAATTTTTTTGAAAAAAAACCACTGTAGCTGGACGTTTTGGACCATAACGTCCAGCTACAGTGTTTTTTGTTAATTAGAGATCATTAGAGATCAAATTAACTGGACGTTATGGTTTATAACGTTCAGCTACAGTGCCCTGGACGTTATGGACCATTACGTTTTTGCTACATCTCGAATTTTAGCGAAAACGTTTTTTAATGTCGATATTTTTCTATTAATAAATTTTCGGGCACTTACGTGCGAATTGTAAAGTATCACAGCCTCACTTTTTTTTATTATTATTTAATTCTCCGATCTCCTCACTCTTGGGGTTTAATGACAGCCTCAGAGGGTAGAGAAAAAAAATTAATTGTGCGGTGGGATACGTCTACAATTAAAATGCCAATTTAATATAATATAATGGATTCCATTTATTGCTACACGATTGTGGGGAATTTAAGACAGGCTTCCTTATATAATAAAAAAATGCATTATTTCAATTGCCATGTCAGCATGAATTGGCACGCTGTTTTGGGGTCAAATTTGCTGGATTCGACGTGATAAAATGTTATAAGAGTTCCCTACTTCTCTTTTCCTTCTTCTTAACTAATTTTTTTTTGGTTGACTCCAGCTTTGGTAAGCCCCGGATATTTTTTTTTACCAATATAATATTTTTATTGTAAGATTTTTTATCCTTCTCCAAATCATGGTCTACCGGTACGGGTGAAAACGGTACGGATAATATCCAATCCGTATTCAATCCGTATTCAAAAAATTAGATGTGGATATCCGATATCTGAATATCCGTATGGATATGAATATTGATATGGTTTTACGTTTCAATTATCTGTATCCGAATAGTAGATATGTATCGTATATTTTAATATATATATTATGAAAAAAATATTGTTATTCACCATTAAAATTAAATAAATATTATGAACTTTGGTAATTTTTAATATTATTTTAATAAATATCCGACCTGATCCGTATTCGTATCTGTATCCGGCTGATATCCGATCCGTATCCATATTCGAAAAATTAAAAAGAAATATGGATATAGTTTTACCACTATCCGCTTCGTATTCACTCCGTTTTCACCCCTATCTACAGGCTATCTTTTTCATTTTTTTAGAAAAACCAATATTTTTTTTTGCAAGTAAGTTATAATATTAACATGAAATCCTTCATTCAATTTTGAACTTACAATCTTCCACGATATTGTCTTTTGTTACTAAATCAAAACTTGATTCTCGTAAAATAATAATTAAAAATAGTATTTTCTTATTTTTTTACAACAATATTTGAAGTTCTGTCTTTTCATTTTTTTCTTAACGAAAACAATTCTAACTTTTTTATTTATTTTGTTTTTGGGTTAGTGCAGATGGAAAAATAGCAACATTTAATTCGAGCATGTTGCGTAGCGGTTGGAGTGCACCGTGATATGAATAGCTGATTTTAGCCTTTGAATCAAGATACATTAGTAAAAAACAATAAAAAATAGATCGTTCCTCTTGTTTTATTGACATTTCAATATTTTTTGTGTTTTAAGCATTGTTCTTATGAATTGATGCAAATAACTAAATAGTTCGGGATAGGTATTCTATCCTGTGTTTTAAAATTCGGTTATATTTGGTGAATATACGGTCGTATATTCCTATTCATTGTCCGGCCGAATAGAAAATAGCTATTCAGACCGAATATTGAATCCATGCTTTAATTTTTTTTAAAAGCATTCAAAACCCATTAAAGAAGTTCCGAATCTGAATCCATAACCCATTAAATGAGTTTCAGACCAGCCAAGTAGGTGTTCTTTTCAAGCGTCCCACTCAGAAGTCTTTTATAACCTCTCTACATGCTGCCTTATTGTATTTAAGTATTGTGGGATTAAATATTTAATAAAAAATCCGCATATATAAATCTGAATAAGAATCCGCATATTCGGCCTCATACCATATATGCGGTATGCAGTGGCCTTCCGAATACCGCATGAGAACCGAATATTAAAACACTGATTCTATCACATAACCTTATCGCTTAAAATCAATTCAACAAGCATTTGTCATAGCTTGAATTTCATTTTCGCTATCTCAACGAAGTGTTGAATCATAATATTGTAATTGTTTTATTCCCACACATAACAATAAGAATATTAATTTTATCATTTTTTAACACGCTACGTTTCCATCACAAAACCTCTACCAATCTTATAAAAAAAAAAAAAAAACACGTTTCCATCACAATTGTAGTTTTATGATACAATGATTAATGTACTTTATAATGTTAGAATGTCTCGTGTTTTGTATTAATTAGGAGGGACAGCTCTCAATCCAATCAAAACACATGCAATCATGAAATAGAAATGAAAAAAAATCAAACAAGAAGCTATCCTATTTTTAATATAGAAGTAATTATCAAAATCTAATAAAAAACAAAATTAATAAAAATCTGCCAGACCAAATTGTATTAGTTTTAAAAAATGTCTACAAAAATTAATAAAAGGAATGAAAATATTAATCAACACTACTCTATTTGATATACATAATTATAAAAAATAATGATCCAATTTGAACCAATTGATTCCTATTTTATTAATACACAATAGGGTTGCTAAAGTATGTCAACCTAAATTGTAGAACTTTAAAAAAATACTTTTTTTTTTCTTTTCAATTGTGGATTGTGATACAACCATTAGATATATGTTTCTGAGAAAGAGACGAATGAACAAAAGTAGAAACATAAACTAACACTTCTTTAAGAAAAAAAAAACAGAATCATAATATTCAGAACCATTGTCAAATATAATGTGCCGTTAAGAGCATCTACATTCAAGTAACTCAAATAAGTTTTTAAATAACTGTTAATCACTTTTTAAAAATTTAGATCTCTAAAATTTCTAACTCTCACATTTCTGAAATTAATTTTAGAATTTCTATTAAATAATGTAAACAATAAATTAAAAAAAATAATTTCAACCAATTATCTGATTTAAAACTGAATTAAAAACTATCATGTCAAATTAGAAACTCTCCTTGATCTAACTTTTAAACTGTTTGGGCAATTAAAAGATGCTCTCTATCAAAAAATGTTGCTTGTCTGATTTTCATTCCTTTCAAGAAACCCCACAGCACAAAACAGGTCACTGGCGCCGGGGGCCACAAGTTATAAGCAGTTGACGGACTTTGTCCGACGATATGAACCGAGTGCATGCAACAAAACAATGTCCAAGCGAATAGGAAAAGTGATAGGAGGAGATGATGCCCGACCCAATAAGGCGAAGGCGAGAGGAGACCATTTTCCCCACTCTTTAGCAGCCCCCACTCCTTTCGTCCCTTCCCTCTTTCCTCCACTCTTTCCTCCACCTCTCTTATAAATATCCCTCTCCTTCCCTCATGCTCTTTTTTTCTCCTCTCTTTCTCCTCCTTTTAAACTCTCCATTACCCCCTCCCTCCTCTCCTCTCCAGTTGTGTTCCACCTGTCCCATACAGAACCCCTTCTCCTTCTTCAAAGGAGCTCAGGTTTGCAACTGTTCACTATCTCTCCTCTCCTCTGTACCTTTTTACTTTTGACATTTGTCTTTTGCTCTCCCTTGAGTTCTTTGGACTGTTCTATGTGCTTTTTCTTTCGATCGTCGATTGCTCTGGATCTAGTTCACATAGGATTGGTACATCTACGGTTTAAATCGCTTGTTGTGCATGCACTTTGACCAGATCTGGCTGTTTCCTCTTCAGATCTCTTCTCCAATGTTTCCTGACAGCGATACGTGTTCTGTTTTTTTCCCTGATCGGTTTTAAATTAGCGTTTTGCAGATTACAAGACTGGGATAAGGCATATTACCGGTTTATCCTTGTCTATTCCAGCGGCGATTAGTGAGAGTCGAGCAATAGAAGTCTATTCCACAAAGAAAAGTCCAATTTCTCTCTGAAAGAAAGATATCATTATACAATCTTATTTTTAACCTCTTATTCCTCACAGAGTGGGGACCTGATCTAATCTGAACCGTCTGTGCAGATCTCAAGGGACCCCCCACGCACCAAAAATATAACTCAAGAAAACGGCTAGTAGGTAGCCAAAAAAAGAAACAAGAAAGGAAAAAGAAAACGAGAAAAGGAAAATGGACGCAGCAGTAGCAACAGCTACTGTAGGAGGGGACATGAGAAAAGCACCTTCTCATGCTTCGATCGCCGAGCAAGACGCCTTCGATGATCTATCTCGGCTGTTGGATAAACCTCGACTCAACATTGAACGGCAGAGATCATTTGATGACAGGTCAATGAGCGAATTCTCAATTGGGGGCAACATCAAAGTCGGTATGGATGGATATGACGCTGTCTATTCCCCCGGTATCATATCAGGTCTCGACACACCTCTCAGTTCAGCTCGAAATTCATTCGAGCCACACCCCATGATAGGTGAGGCGTGGGAGGCACTGAGACGGTCACTGGTTTTTTTTAGGGGACAACCTGTGGGGACAATTGCGGCTTATGATCATGCATCGGAGGAGGTGCTCAATTATGATCAGGTATGCAATCATTGTTAAAAATACTGTTTTCGCAATATTCAAGTTCAGTGCTGGTGTGCAGTACCATCAGACCTTGGACATGTATATTATGCTCGGCATGATGTGTATCTTTTAAGTTTGATTTGTGACTATTGGTCATACTGGCCAAATTACAGGTTGATTAATGCTCTCTGCTGTGTATTTTTGCAAAATTTTGATACCGGGAAGCTCTTAATCGCTGGATTATTTTCTTTCGTTGTATTTTTAAGGCATCACCAGCTCAAATATTCTACTTCCATTGTTGTTGATTGCATGCATAAAAATCTTTTGAAGTGTTAGCTGTCCAATGGACTTCTTCCAAGATATTATTTACCCGAATCATTTTTTTTATAAAAACACAAAGGTCTCCAGCTATGTAGCAACTCTCATTCGTATAAATTAGCTAGCATTTTCGTGACTTATATTGAGAACAAATATATAGCGAATCAATTTTGACCTGACTTGATTTTTAAGTCCACAAATATACTTAAAACACGTGCTTAACTAATAAATTTTAGTTTCTTTGTTATCTGGATTTGTTTTTTTTAATGAAATTGCTGGCTCCTTGCACTTTTCTCTGAAAAGAAAATGAATTTGTACCTTTCAATTGCTGATTAAACTCACATCAAACCAATTTGACCCTTTCAGGTATTTGTTCGAGATTTCGTGCCAAGTGCACTCGCATTCTTAATGAATGGTGAACATGAAATTGTAAAAAACTTCCTACTACGAACACTTTTACTCCAAGGCTGGGAAAAGAAAGTTGACCGGTTCAAGCTCGGAGAAGGGGTTATGCCTGCTAGTTTCAAGGTCCTTCATGACCCAAACAGAGGTATTGATACTGTTGTCGCTGATTTTGGTGAGAGTGCCATTGGTCGGGTCGCACCGGTTGACTCTGGTTTCTGGTGGATTATATTGCTTCGGGCCTACACAAAATCTACTGGAGACATTACCTTGGCAGAGAGTGCTCAGTGTCAGAAGGGAATGAGGCTTATATTGTCTTTGTGCTTGTCGGAGGGGTTTGATACATTCCCCACTTTACTTTGTGCTGATGGGTGCTGTATGATTGATCGTAGAATGGTAAGTTTGAATGTATTATTTGACTGGTGGGATATTGTACTAGTCTGTTACCTGCACCAGAGTTGTCATAAGTTTAATTCAGACTAATAATGTTCAACTGTGCTGGAGAGATCGGATTAAGCACCCTAAATAAGCCCAAGTAAGCCTCAATAGTCTAGTTTTGGCACAATGCACACTCAAATTTTCAATCAAGCCCTCAATTTCAGTGAGTAAAGCTTCCATTATGTTACAAGGCCTTAAATTAACATAAATTGTGAATTAACTTGGGAAAAGGTTGGAATAAGAAAGACTAATTAGATGTTTTGTCTTGCTACTTCTTGAGAATCACATATTCGATTTAGAATTAAAATTTGAATGTTCTTACTTTCTGTAGGGAGTGTACGGCTATCCCATAGAAATCCAGGCTCTGTTCTTCATGGCACTGAGGTGTGCTCTGTCCTTGCTAAAACACGATGCTGAGGGAAAAGAGGTTATAGAGAGAATAGTAACGCGCCTTCATGCCTTGAGCTACCACATGCGGACCTATTTCTGGCTTGATTTCCAACAGCTAAACGATATATACCGGTTCAAGACTGAGGAATACTCCCACACAGCTGTGAATAAGTTCAATGTTATTCCCGACTCTATTCCTGACTGGGTGTTTGATTTCATGCCATCCCGTGGTGGTTACTTCATTGGAAATGTCAGCCCGGCAAGAATGGATTTTAGGTAGATGCTAATTTGATAATTAGTCTTTTGACGAAATTAAATATGATATTTTCTAAACCTTGTCTAGTCAAATCCATGAAGATTATAGATTAGCTTGATTATTATGATGTAGATGATAGATCCATAGTTTATGCTAAATACAATTTATTAGGTAGTAACTTAATTTACTTGTAATGGCATCAGAATCAACAACCTTTTGCAATTCATACATTTAGACTTTAATGTATGTTAGAATGAAAGTATAGACAATTTAGTTTAGGTATGTGCATTTAAATTTATGATCAGTTACATATATCAATTATCTCTTACTCATTGTTATTTATTTATTTGAACTCCTAATTTCAGGTGGTTTGCAATGGGGAATTGCGTGGCGATTCTTTGTTCTCTTGCCACACCAGAGCAGTCAACAGCCATAATGGACCTGCTAGAGGAGAGGTGGGAGGAGTTGATAGGAGAGACACCTATGAAAATTTGTTATCCCGCAATCGAGAGCCATGAATGGAGGATAGTAACAGGCTGCGACCCAAAAAATACTCGATGGAGTTACCACAATGGAGGCTCCTGGCCTGGTAAGTGAGATCAACGCTAGTATTAATATTGTTTATTTTAGATTGCACCTAACATTTTACCGAATTGCAACACACTCCAGATTTTTCTTGCTTGCAATTACATACTGAAGTAATATCAAATCAACAACCTTGTTTTGGAGGTCTTAGTTTGGATGACACCTTATGAATTGCTTCCTCTTTCTCCAGCAGAACATTGGTTTATTGTTTTAACCTTTCCTTTAAGTCTGTGAATGTCGGTCACAACTGGATGTTAGTTGCATGCATAAATCTCTTTGAGTGAGGCTATGGTACTATGCATAGCGTGGATTTGGTCCGTACTATAGATCAATATCTCCTTTTTCAAAGTTCAAATAGTCGATCTGAACCATTCAACATGATCTCCATATGAAAATGTACTTGCATACTAGATGTTACATTTTTTAGAATTTTTTTACAATTTCTTTAGATAGGTAGAAAATGAATAGAACTAGGGTGTTCCTAAGTTCACCAAGTCTATTTGTGAACTCAACTCTAAAACCCATTGGATTGACTTCAAATGACGAATCTGAACCGTTGAAACTCATCTACCTTACGAGTGATGCGTCTACATACAAAAATTTTAGACTTTCAAATTAATTTAGTATTAAGTCAAGCGGTCAAAATTAGGAGGTTCATAAATTAATTTTAATGCATTCATTTTTTGAACGTTTTTTGACCACTTGACTCTATACAAAATTAATTCAAAAATTTAAAAATTTTGTATGTAGACGCATCACTCGTAAGGTAGACGGGTTTCAACGGTTCGGATTCGTCATTTGAAGTCAATCCGATGGGTTTTAGAGTTGAGTTCACAAAGAGGCTTGGTGAACATAGGAACACCCTAGTTCTACTCGTAGAAAATCACTACTTCTAGATCAAGTGATTTTCTACCTATCTAAACAAATAGTAAAAAAATTGTAAAAAATGTAAAATTTGATCTACAAGTAATTTTCATATGGAGATCATGTTCAACGGTTCGGATTGACTATTTGGACTTAGAAAATTGAGATATTGATCCATAGTACAGACCAATCCGCTCTATGCATAGTACCATAGTCTCACGTAATATCTTTTGTTGCTATTTTAATAAAAAAAAAACCTTCTTTTGTTATTTTTTTCCCCTTCATTTTTACTCTTGGCAAAAAGTCAAAACTTATTTTATAGTTTAAACCTGACATTGCAAGAAGCTCAATTTTGTTATTCCTGTATGTTATATTCATCTTCCAAAATTTCCCTTGCAGTTCTTCTGTGGCTTCTGACAGCCGCATGCATCAAGGTTGGTCGGCCTCAGATTGCTCGACGAGCGATGGACCTAGCAGAGAGCCGTTTATTGAAAGATGGATGGCCAGAGTATTACGATGGTAAACTTGGCCGTTACGTCGGTAAACAAGCTCGTAAATTCCAAACTTGGTCAATTGCTGGCTATTTGGTTGCGAAAATGTTGCTCGAAGACCCGTCCCATTTAGGCATGATATCCTTGGAGGAAGATAAATTGATGAAACCCTTGATCAAGAGATCTTCCTCTTGGACTTGTTGAGGTGGGTACGAGAAAGACAAGAAACCTACTTATGTGTTGCTCCTTTTTTTTAGCTTTGAAGCATTCTTTGGAGTTATTAATCCTAAGTCTAATCCTTCCTTTGGTTCCTCCCTTTATTCTACATCTCCTAATTTGGAAAAGGTATACTAGTCGGGTTTGATGTTATACGGGTATTGTTGATTATTTGTACGAAAATTGCTGTTGCATCTTTTTAGTGTGAGTCTATTGATCTGATCGGGAGCAATAATGTGGCACTTGAGATGGGTTATTTCTGTATTTGTTGTAACAAAGTACAGTCGAGTAAATTTAAATTTATACTTTTACTTTTGTTAACTTGTGTTGTTTCTGGATATGCTTTTCTTATAAATCTAATGAATGGTTTTACCGTACCTTTATCCGAAAAGTCTCCTGTTTCATTGTCTAATGACGGAGCCAGAAAATATTCAGAGTCAATTTTATCAGAAGTCAATGACATCTTTATTTTTTTTAAATAATAAAAGCCGATGCAAATTTAAAGAAAAATCCGATATTTTTATTAAAACCCCCAAAAAAAAACAAATTATCAAATCTGCTCCCACCCCAACTTTATTTTTATTTCTACCCCAACCGCCCGTGGACTGGGCGGTCCACTTTTCCCATCAGACCGCCCAGCGTCCGGGCGGTCCATTTTTCAAACCTGACCGTCCAGGGGCTGGGCGGTCCACTTTTCAAACCTGACCGCCCAGGGGCTGGGCGGTCCACTATGAATTTTTTTTTTTTTTATAGGCGGTCCGCTGGGAGCAGACCGCTCCCCACCTTCTCTCTCTTTCGTCTCTGCCTCAAGCCGCCCCGCCGCGTCGCCGCCCGAACCACCACCCCAGCCCCTCTCTCTCTCTTCCTCTCTTCCTCTCTCTCTCCCTCTCTCCCTCTCTCCCTCTCTCTCTAGAGCCATTCTCTCTCCCTCTCTTCCTCTCTCTCTCTTCCTCTCTCTCTCTAGAGCTTCCTCTCTCTCTTCTGCCATTCTCTCTCTCTCTCTTCCTCCCTCTTCCTCTCCCTCTTCCTCTCTCTCTCTCTTCCTCTCTCTCTCTCTCTCTCTCACCCGAGCCCTAATTTCGGCCATATCGGCGACAGTCCGATTATTTTCGGGTAAGTTTCTAAATAATTTTTTTAATTTATATTTTGTATCTTGTATTGGCATTGGAACGATTGGTAGAATTGAATTGTTAATTATCGTGTCCGGGTTGTTGATTTTCCCGAAACGATTGAATTGTTCAAAATTAGGGTTTCCGGTATTAGAGTTTGTAGTTTAGGGATTTAGGGTTGACAAAACTGAAGTTTATAAATTAGGGTTGAATTGTTAATTATCGTGTGCGGGTTGTTGATTTTCCTGTCGCGATTTAATTGTTAAATTAGGGTTGAATTGTTAAATTAGGGTTTATAATTGAATTGTTTAAATTAGGGTTGAATTGTTAAATTATGATTTAGGGTTGAATTGTTTAAATTATGTTGAATTGTTAAATTAGGTTTGAATTGTTAAATTAGGGTTTAGGGTTGAATTGTTAATTTAGGGTTTAGGGGTTAAATCAAGATTTAGGGGTTAAATTAGGGTTTAGGGATCAAATTAGGGTTTAGGGTTGAATTGTTAGATTATTGTTGAATTGTTAAATTAGAGTTTAGGGTTGAATTGTTAGATTATTGTTGAATTGTTAAATTAGGGTTTAGGGTTAAATTATTTAAATTATGTTGAATTGTTAAATTAGGGTTGAATTGTTAAATTAGGGTTTAGGGTTGAATTGTTAATTTAGGGTTTACGGTTGAATTGTTAAATTAGGGTTTAGGGTTGAATTGTTAATTTAGGGTTTACGGTTGAATTGTTAAATTAGGGTTTAGGGTTGAATTGTTAATTTAGGGTTTACGGTTGATTTGTTAATTTAGGGTTTACGGTTTAAGGTTGAATTCCTAAATTAGGGTTTATAAATCAGGATTTATAAGATAAAATCTTCTGTTTATTGAAATGTAGTATGGTCAGAACTAGACGGGGACGTGCATGGGATGCCCCTCTGGAGACGGGGGAGAGTTCACATGATCACGATGCTGAGGCATCCGGTGCAGCGGCATCCGGTGCAGAGGCATCCGGTGCAGAGGCATCCGGTGCAGAGGCATCCGGTGCAGAGACGTCCGGTACAGAGACGTCCGTGCAGATGCTCCCTTTGGAGATTATCCCCCTCACCATCCTGACACATTTAGTCCTCTTCTGTGGACCCCACATGTCAGGCACCGTGTCTCACTTGCATCTATGGAGGTACGTTGGTTTTGTAATCCTAATTTAAATAGCATTATTTAATTAGACGTTTATATTGAAATCATTGTAAAATGCAGGACACGACGATGCTGACAGTGAGACATCGCACCCCCGAGATACGATACGTCCGTCACCCGTTGATGGAGCGGTGCATCATGCATCTCGGGTTGTATCAGCTGGCCACTATGACTCACTGCGATATTGACCAGGCTCTCGTTTGCGGTCTAGTGGAGAGATGGCGACCGGAGACGCATACATTTCACCTTCCGGTTGGGGAGATGACAGTCACACTAGGTGACGTCAGCGCCTTGTGGGGTTTACGGATAGATGGCGACCCCATCGGTGGTGTCTCAGACGATCCGGACCTGATGCACATGATACCGGAGCTGCTGGGGGCCGCTCCGACGGACTTGCAAAAGAAGAAGAAGAAGAAAGGAGAGGAGGAGGAGGAGTACCGGTATTCCAAATACTGCATCAGTCTTGCGGCACTCCGCAGTTACTTCCACCGGCGTAGGATCACCCCCGAGACACGTGACGAGCAGACCGTTCTGAGGTAATCACAAACAGTTGCAAATTAAAATATGTTATGGATTCAAAAAAAATTGTAGTTATTTATGTCTCTAATTTATGTTGCAGGTACGTGAGGGCGTTTGTCATGGATTTATGTGGCAGCGTCATGTTTGTCGATTCCAGCGGTGACGCAGTCCCGATTATGTTCCTCTCTCTGCTGAGGGACATTCAGCGGCCGTCGAAGTGGAACTGGGGTGGAGCCGTGCTCGCCCACTTATACCGGGGCTTGTGTCATGCTTGTCTGGTAAGTTTATACAAATATTTTAATTTTTTTATTACAAATATTAGGGTTCCATATTTACCAGAAGTGCACCGCATGTCCAAAATTTAGGCGACGAACAAGCAGATTGCCGGACCGCTTCTTCTACTCCAGCAGTGGTCCTGGTCGCACATACCGGTGTGTCTGCCTGTTCCTCCAGCTCAGCATGGGTTATGGACGGGAGATGACCCCGAGAGACGTCCGGGGTACAGTGCCATATGGGCTCCTCCCCACACATACGAGGACACGGGAAGGGGGAGGACCGTGGAGATTTCGTATGTCCGGGGTCAGCTCCAGATGCTTCACGAGGCGAGCATCACCTGGTACCCCTATCGTCTGTTCTACGATCGGGGCCTTCTGTGCCAGCTGACTTTAGACCAGAGACATCTCTCGTTTTATCGGGGGCCGTGCGTATGCTTCTGGATAGTTGAGTATCACTATCCTGATCGAGTGCCCCGTCAGTTTGGCTTGGATGCATATGTCCCTGATTTTCCAGAGTTGGGCGAGCAGCAGACCACCCAGCTGCACAGGTAACTACCCACTACCTTATTGTTTGCCTATTTTATTACTTGTTCAGCCATACACGTTGCTAATTAATTTATATTGCAGCACTAAACACAACAAGCCCAAAGTCGACTGGATGACGCGTTTCTGGGAGCATTACCAGCGTGCTGCATCACCTGGGGATCACTTATGGACCCCGCCTCCAGCTGTTGATGCCCCTACGCCGGCCGGGCCTTGGAGATTACGATATTTAGTCTGGTACCAGAGATGGGGCATGCCGACGGTTTATCTACAGGGGGACTATGGTGATGCTCTCCGACGGAGACTCACTGGTGACGGATCTAGGACTTACTTGCCTTTCGGCCCGATCCATACTCGTTCGGTATGTTTAAATGAAACTGAAATGCTTAAAAAATTATAGTTATTTATTCATCTTCCAATAATAATAATAAAAATACGTTGTGTGCAGATTTTGACGGGTATTAGAGGAGTGGCACACAGCTTGGTGTGCATGGCGAGAAAAAGTTGGAGAGCGATAGGATGTCAAATGCTCCAACATAGTGCACCGATCGTGGAGGACTCTGGCTGGGACGGTCGCCTCGTTGGTATGTTGCACGATGCTGGGGAGGACATCAATTGGCGCGAGATAAAGGCCCCACCACCAGATCCGGAGCAGCCTGGAGACCCTATCTACGCTGCGGAGATGCCGCCACCTCCTGCAGGTAATAATATGTCATACAAATGATCATTATTAAGTGTCTCTCTAAAAGATCATTCTTATTAATTTATCTTCATTTCTGCAGATGATGACTCGGGTTGGGCGATCCACCAATGGGTGTTGAACAACAACGCGTGGAACGCGTACTACAACGAGCATGGAGTTCCAGTGCAGCTTACCGAGGTAGCAAAAGTTCATTATTTAATTAATTTACTCGTTACTTCTATGTCTTTAATTTAACATTGTTTACATGCAGGATGAAGCTGCCGCCGCCGCCGCCGCCGCCTCATTCTCATTGGATGACCTAGCTCCAGATGTGGGCGGATGGGAGCCAGCTAGCTCCCACCGACCGCAGTATATGGAGCCCAGACAGCACGACGGCGAGGCCAGTGGGAGTGGGGCACAGACTGCAGATGGCTTTGCCGCTGCTATATTTGGCACACCGCCTCCGGCCACGTATCCTCCTACTTGGGAGGCCGATCCGTGGGTGTTGCGTACACAGGCCGTACACGATGACATGCAGGTGGATGAGGTTCCCCAGAGGCGTCCGCCGTCGCAGAGGGACCGCCATGCACCTACTAGGTTGGAGCTCTCCGGACGTCGCCCTCGTCATCGCCGTTAGGGTTTTTATATTTTTTTTAGTTTGATAGGTTTCTAGTATTTTAGTTTGGATTATTATATTTCGTGTTTGGACTGTTATGTTTCATTTTTAGACTTATCATTTAGATTACTACTTTTGTTGTTTAGACTTACCATTTCGATTACTACTTTTGTTGTTTAGACTTACCATTTCGATTACTACTTTTGTTGTTTAGACTTACCATTTCGATTACCATTTAGAAACATTTAAACATTAACAAAACTTAATATAAAACTAATCAATTATATTAAAGCTAGACAATTACATAACATATACAAATAATCGTCAATTATAAAAATATAATCGTCAACAAATAATAAATATATATCATACAATTTAATATGAAACATTCAAACAAATCATTAACAATTTAATATAAAACATTCAAACAATTAAAACATAAAACTCTTATTAAAAAAAAAAAAACAATAGTAGACCGCCCAGCCCCTGGGCGGTCAAGTTTCAAAAGTGAACCGCCCGGACGCTGGGCGGTCAGGTTGGGAAATAGGACCGCCCAGTCCACGGGCGGTTGGGTAGAAATAAAAATAAAGTTGGGATGGGAGCAGATTTGATAATTTGTTTTTTTTTTGGGGGTTTTAATAAAAATATCGGAAGAAAAATGAACTTCGAGACGTCTCTAAAATTTTGGCCGCAAAAAACAATATCATTTTAAAATAGAACAATGCTACCTGTTAACATAGTAACATGTGGTGCTATCTATTCAAAAATTTATTGGATATGTTTCAATGTCAAATTCAAGCTGTTAAAACCGATCTACTTCTAGAGTGATGTATTAACATGCAAAGATTACAAGTTTGTGAATTAATTTGATATAAAATTAAGCGGTAAAAAATGAAGAATTATAAGTTAATTAATACATTCATTTTTCATTATTTTTTGACTGCTTGATTTTATACTAAATGAATGCAAAAATATATAAATTTTATATGTAAATACATCACTCGTGAAGTAAATCGGTTTTAATAATTTGTATTTATTGTTTAAAAGCTATTTAATAGATTTTAAGAAGATAGTACGACATATCACCATGCTACAGATAGCACGCCAGAAAATAACTAAGATCAAAGTTTATATAGAGAAATTTCTTTCCACTACGAGATGCTTTACTCTGATATTTCATTTATTTATTATTGATTATCATATTAAAAGTTTATTTATCAGTACCTTTTGCATTTCGATTTTATAGAAAAAAATTATCTTTTGTTTTTTGTATGACGTGAATGTATATTTGTAATTATTTTGGCAATATGTATAAGAAAACAGGTGTAATCTGTTGAGGGGACCGCTTTAGAACCCAAAAGAAACAAAACAAAAGTATAGGAAGGAGATTTGTAAAAGAGTATGGCTGCTACAGACAATTGTTCCATTTATGTTGTGCCTAAATACTGATGCACAACTTAGTTATTTTAAATATTTGTCATTTCATTGATCTCACTCATAAGTCATAAAAAAAAAAAGACAAATTATTAGAAGCTTGAATGGGTCAAAAGTATTGGTATTGAAAACACAGGAATTGTTGAAAGGGCTCAAAAATATTCTTGCGTGACTTTCTTTAAAAAAAAAAAAAAAGGGCTTGAATTTGTACATATCTCCATTAGGGGTGCACAAAAAGCTCATGACTCGAAACTCAGTTAGGAATCAATTCGGATTCAACTCGCTAATAACTCGAGTTGAAACTGACTCGGTTGATTTATGAGTCGAATCCAAGTTACCTCCAACTCGGCTCGGAATCAACTCGGTTGGACTCACACCAAACCCTAATCCATATATTCCTAATTTTTGCGTCCCCAAACTTTATACCTGTTTCTCACAATATTTGATAATTTGATAAATTATACACTATTTCTTTTATTTTGTTAATTTATTACTCTATATTGTTTTATTAGACTTTATCTGTTTGGTAATTTTTAATTATGTACTATTTTGGTATTTTTGTATTTTTGTAATTTTTAATTATGTATTGGTCATTGTCTCATTATGTACTATCTTTAATTGTATTATTTTGGTAAACTATGTAATATTTTTTTTGTTAGAATTAAATTAGATTGTCTCACTATGTACTATATTATGAGTCACGAGTCGACTCGCTTCGACTCGAGTTGCTCGCGAGTTGATTCTAAATTGGAGTTTCTGACTCGGAACTAGATTAGCAATTCGGACTCAACTCAGCTCATGAGTTCGCGAGTTGAATCCAACTCGGACTCAACTCGCTCGGCTCATGAGCAGCCCTAGACCAAAGTAATACGGTATCTATTTGGACATGAGATCCGTTTTAAGATTCGTGCAGATTAAAACTGACGACTTAGATCTCATTCTACTCAGTCAGTCAGGTATTGCACTGGATCTGAATTCCTCTCTCAACGCCTCTTCTCTCCTCTTCTTTTCTGATTTTCTCTCTTCTCAACCAATCTCTCCTCCCATGGATCCACTTCCTCAACCCGACCCGCTTTCTTCCCCAGTTACCTTCACCTCTCCAGACGACATCTCCCCTTCCCTTTCCTCCCTTCTCTCCCTCTGCCATCGTGGCCAGTGGAACCTCCTCCTCTCCTCCGTCCCCGCTTCTTCCCCTCTCTCCCATCCCCCTCACCTCCATCTCCTCCATTCTACTCTCTCCGCTCTCTCACTCTTCAAGCTCCGCCGCTACCCCGACCTCTCCAGACTCCTCTCCACTCTCTCCCCCTTGGACTCCCCTCAATACCATTTCCAATCCTACCCTTCCATCTACCCCTCTCTCTCTGGATCCTTTGTGCCCTTCTCTCTGCGCATACTTCATGCTCTACTCCCCCACAGGCTTGGTGATCGGCCGCAAACCCTTGATCGGCTGTACGATCTCTTATCCCTCTGTCGCACTCACCAATGGCCCCGCCGCGAACTTTACGTGCTATCTCTTCTCCTTGCTCATCATTTTTCTTTCAAGGAGTATGACGTGGCGCTCTCTCTGATTGAAGAGATGCTCGAGAAGGACCCCTCTGACCCGGTGATTCTGTCTAGACTGGGGTATTTGCAACTTCAAATTGGAGATTTGAACGGTGCCAAAGATTCTTTTCAGAGAGTCGAATCAACACTTAGAGAAGCGGGATTGGAGAAAGATGCAGCAAAAGGTAAATTGGTTATTTGAATGCCATCAAAGTTATAAATTTCATTTTGTTAAGCAGTTGTTTAGGTTTATAACCAGTCTAATTGGTCAGAGACAGAAACTTTAGTATTAGTTTTCAGTACCAGTACGTACCCTGTTAATGCATACCAGCAGTGCTCATGTTTATCTGTTTGATACCGATGACTTCTTGTCATTTCAGGGAATCTTATAGGAAGAAACCAAGCTCTAGGTTTTGTTGTGGCAAAGGACTTCACATCAGCAGTGAGAGAATATGAGACCTGCATAGAGAGAGACAGTGCTGATGTGGTGGCAGTGAACAACAAAGCAGTGTGCTTGATGTACTCAAGGGACATCTCTGATGCAGTAAAAGGATTGGAGGGTGCACTGGAGAGGATCCCAACTGTGGCTGTAGATGAAACACTAGTGGTCAATCTATGTAGTATGTATGAGCTTGCATATGTCAACCATATGGAGGTGAAGAAAACGTTGACCACTTGGATACAGCAGGTCGCGCCTGATGATTTCGACCCGTCATGCACGAGAATGTGAGGCCTTCACTGAAGGTATTTTCTTTAGTACTTTTGTGGAGATAAATTTGTTGTACTGTTGCGAATGCTAGGAATTGGCTGTATCATTAGGCGGGGCTTTTGTGATTGTTTATTTATTTTTTTCTTTGTTGCATTATAATTTGATGAAGAGGTATGATTAAATATATGGCATTATAAGACTATTATGTATTTTGTTCAAAGTAATTACTATTTTCTAATGTTCTTCACAAATCTGCACCTCTTAAGTTAAATCTGTTTTCAGCTCAGAGTTCAATTGTAATTGTTCCGTCTTCTTGACCTCACACATATTATGCATCATATGGAGTTGTTCTTAGGATTGCGAAGCAAGTTATGCCGTGTGTTTTTGTATTTTTGCGCCCACAACTTTTGTTTGTAAGCAATGGTATTAAAATTTATGTTCTATATACATCTTTGTTCCTTGAACTTCTGAACATAACCAAATTTCCAGAAAAGAGAATAAATCAATTGACATGGAATTCGACACAAGTAATTGCAATACAACTGAACTAATCTTCAAAAAGCTAACCAAATTGAATACAAAATTACAAAAACAACAGCTCATTGTGTAGATTTGGCATTCCTTCCACCTTTCTTGCTAGCAAACTCGCAAAGCCGGCACGGCAATGTGTCAAGGCTAGCCGAGCGCATCTTATTATAATTTCCTAGCACGCCACATCGTCTCCATGCGTGGAACTCTGCGTAAGCCACAGGATCTTCTGCGACAGCCTTAACATACTCTGCCAACTTCTCAATAGACTCGAACTTGGATGCATCGATAATCGAATTGGGAGGCACAAAGTCCCAGACATTGGGTGCTCCGAAATAGATTGGCACTGCCCCGGCTTCCAAGGGATAGAACAGTTTCTCGGTGACATAGCTCTCGGTCCATGTGTTCTCAATGGCCAGCACAAACTTGTAGTGTGACTGGGCACAGTGTAGGTGGTCCCACCAGTGTGTGATCGGGTTCTCCTCCATCTTGCAGTCGGGGTACATCGTCAGAGCGTTGTCCTCGCCTCCAACGTTGTTGAGGCAGTGGCCAAAGGAGTGATGCGGCACAAGGGACAGGAAGGATTTTGCAGTGGCATCCCGTTGACCAATGCATCTTGACGAAGACCAGTAGACCAACACATCCTGCCATATGAATAGACATATGTTGAGGGGTGTTAGCTGTTGTCAACTCTCAACCTTAGCATCTTTTAATCATCTTTGTAGTCAGGAAATAATATTCAAGGAACCATTTGAGTTTGAAATTTCCATGAAAAAATGTGTGTGTGAAGAGAGAGAGAGAGAGAGCGAGAGAGAGTACATCTCTCTTCTTGCTGGCCACATGGTAACTGTGGGTGATGCGAAATGTCTTTCCGGCATAGGTTGCTTGGACATCGCTACTGGAATGATAACTGATGAAGATATCCTCATGCCCCGATGGTCTTCTCCAAGCCTCCAGATCTATGAAGGCTCTGAGTGGCTCTCCTGTTTTCCTCTACAGAATAACATTACGAGCTTAAAAATTAACAATTGAAGGGGCACAACATAGTTTTTTTAAAAAGTTTGCAGGAAAAGTTGAAAACTGCAAACATTCAAACAATCTTTTCGAGTTTTATTTTTTCTTTCCACATTACAGTTTCGATTTAATGTGGACCTAACTTTCTGGAACAAGAACCGTCTGAAATCAAATATAACAGACCAGTCTGACCCTGTACAAAGATGGTTTTGTATTTGCTGCCATTGGTGTAATGGCAAACCCCTGTGATAGCACATGCAGACTGTCAGATCAATTTAAATGGCACATCTTGCCCAGAAGATTTTTAGAGAGTTCTATTTTATTTTATTTTTGGTGGTGGTCCACCTATCATGCTCTCAATGGCTGGCCGCTGCAGATGTGAACTTGTACACAAATCATCGAATTGCCAGCACAACAGGAAGTTAAGTGTACATCTGAATAGCCATTTGACAATAATTGGTTCCTTTGTTTTCTTTTATTTCAAGAGATTCCTCATAAATCTATAGGGGGGAGGTGGGGTGATAAAGGGAAAAAAACAAAGTCAAGTTGAGCCGGGGAGGTGGGGTGATAAAGGAAAAAAAAACAAGTCAAGTCGAGCCTTACAGTTTCGGGGGGACCGTAAGCCTCGTAGAGATCCACATCATGTTTGTCTGCCAGCACCTCATTTCGGGTCCACAAACAACTCAACCCGCATCGACACTCATACAACCCGTCCAAGGCTTCAGGCACCCATGACACCGCCTTGGCCCACACGCTGATATGGTCAAGCTTAAACTCTGAGCAATCTCCACCATTAACTTGTTGCAATGCCGATTTATTTACCTTCCATCTCCTGAACTTGTCCCTAAACCGGGAGCAACCGACCTCAGAGTCCCAGCGGTCATAGGCCTGTTTTAGGTCGGCAAATGCTTCTCTCTGTCTAGTTCCAATCGAGTCAATCGCAGTTGTGATATTTATGGGAATTTCAGTGTCATCTTCTTTGTCAGAGACTTGAAGGGATGGGGATTGGGATGGGGATGAGGATGAGCCGAGAAAAGACGGGAGAAACAGAGTGAGTGCGATGGCTATGGCAAGGAGCGGCGCTACGTAGTATATGTGATTGGTTGAGAAAATGGAACTGGAGTTGGACTTTGTATCAGCCATGGAATAAGGTTGGTGAGAGAAGTGGTGTGTTTTGAATTTGAACAAATAATTTCCAATTTATATGAACAGAATTGGCTGTTAGAAGGTCTTTGTCAGAGGATGCTTGTTTGATTGAAATGGTTACATATTACATAAGCTTAATTTATTGTATTGTCTAGTCTTATCGGTAAGTACTTCTCCTTGGCAAATATTTCTCTTTTGGTGGGGCCATTTGAGAACAGTTCACTTTAATCCCAATTGAACCATTTATTTTTCATAATCAAACTGTGTAATTAATTTGAATTTCTCTCTTCTCAAGAGTTGCTATCTTTGAAATTCAAATCACCTATTTCCTAGATTCTTGTTAGACCCATATTTAAATAAATCAATCTATGGATTCTTGTAGGTTAAATAAATCAATCTATGGATTGAAGCAATCTCTTGGGACATGATATGACAAACTTAGCTCATATTGAAATTCATGTAGTTTTAAAATTAATAGTGCCGACCACTACTTGTTTACCAAAAGTGAAGGAAAATATAACCCTTATGTGTTAGTATATGTAGATGACTTAATAATCACCGGAAACTTATTTAGAGGAAATTAGAAAAATCAAATCTCAATTAAAAGACAAATTTGACATTAAAGATCTAGGACGCTTAAAATATTTTTTAGGAATAAAAGTAGCCTTTTCAAATAAGAGCCTTTTCATTTCACAATGAAAATATACTTTAGACCTGCTAAAAGAAACCGGTAAACTAGATTGTAAACCGGTCTCTACACCAATTGATACCAAATATAAATTAAATACCGAGGATGGTGAATCTTTAGAAGACATAAACCAATTTCAAAGACTTGTAGGAAAATTAATTTATCTCACGGTAACACGTCCGGATATTTCATTTTCCGTAAGTCAAATTAGTAAATTTATGAATTCACCAAACACACCTCATTTGGAGGCCGTAAATAGAATATTGAGATATTTAAAAAGAAATATCGGAAAAAACATAAAAATGAAGAACAATAATTCTAATGAAATATGTGGCTATTCCGATGCAGATTAGGCCGGTAGCTTTGATAGAAAATCCACCACTGATTTTTGCATATTTGTAGGTGAAAATCTAATCATATGAAAAAAATCATTGTGTAGAGTTGGCACTCCTTCCACCTTTCTTGCTAGCAAACTCACAGAGCCTGCACGGCAAGTTGTCAAGGCTAGCAGAGCGCACCTTATTATAATTTCCTAGCACGCCACATCGTCTCCATGCGTGGAACTCTGCGTAAGCCACAGGATCTTCTGCGACAGCCTTAACATACTCTGCCAACTTCTCAACCGACTCGAACTTGGATGCATCAATAATCGAATTGGGAGGCACAAAGTCCCACACATTGGGTGCGCCGAAATAGATCGGCACTGACCCGGCTTCCAAGGGATAGAACAATTTCTCGGTGACATAGCTCTCGGTCAGTGTGTTCTCAATGGCCAGCACAAACTTGTAGTGTGACTGGGCACAGTGTAGGTGGTCCCACCAGTGTGGGGTCGGGTTCTCCTCCATCTTGCAGTCGGGGTACATCGTTAGAGCGTTGTCCTCGCCTCCGACGTTGTTGAGGCAGTGGCCGAAGGAGTGATGCGGCACAAGGGAAAGGAAGGATTTTGCGGTGGCATCCCGTTGACCAATGCATCTTGACGAAGACCAGTAGACCAACACATCCTGCCATATGAATAGACATATGTTGAGGGGTTAGCTGTAGTATAGTCAATTCTCCACCTTAGCATCTTTTAATCAACTCCCGCTCAAAAATTCAGTAAATAAATAAATTAAAATTGATTTTGCATCTAAAAAGAGTATTAGTCAGTCAGGAAATGACATTCAAGAAACCATTTGATTTTTTATATATCCATGAAAATGTGTGTGAGAGAGAAGGAAAGAGAGCGAGCGGGAGAGCCAGAGAGAGAGATAGAGACTTAGGATGTATAATGTGCGGCAACTGTCCTACGGAATCAGCTATCCATCTAATTTTCCTCTGTCCGATTGCAACAGAAGTCTGGTATGAAATTTCAGTTAAAATTGGATACCGGCTCCTGATACTGGTGGCAACAGTCGAGGAAATTTGGCTTAATTCGGATCAAAGGACAACAGCACGGGGACTCAAAATGCATACAGAATGGCAATCTATGTTTGTATGTGCATGCTGCCACATTTGGAAAAGACAAAGTGAGAAAACTTTCTAAGGGAGAACGACACCGGCGGTTATGCTAGCTGACAGAATTATAAATGGCGGTAGGAATTGGATTAAATATTGCAATGCAGGCAATAGAAGGTTGATGGGTTCTAATTTATTACCGGATCCGGACTAGTTTGTGGTCTGACTAAATTGTTTTAGCTTGATGTTCTTAAAATTCAAATTTGTATGTGGCGCTAGGTAGATATGGATGTAAGCCAAGTAGAAGTCTGGCTCCTTCTTGTAATGATGTCTGTACTATTCTTTGTTCAATTTAACTCAATTGGCAGCTGCTGCCAATATTTAAAAGAGAGAGAGAGAGAGAGAGTACATCTCTCTTCTTGCTGGCCACATGGTAACTGTGGATGATTTGAAATGTCTTGCCAGCATAGGTTGCTTGAACATCGCTACTGGAGTGATAAGTGATGAGGATATCCTCGGCCCCTGATGGTTTTCTCCAAGCCTCCAGTTCTATGAAGGCTCTAAGTGGCTCCCCTGTTTTTCTCTACAGAATGACATTATGAGTTTGAAAATTAACAATTGTACAGGCACAACATATTTTTAATTCTTAAAGTTTGCAGGAAAAATTCAAAACTGCAAACATCCTTCCAGGTACATTTTTTTTTTTCCACATTACAGTTTCCATTTAAATGAACCTAACTTTCTGGACCCTGTCACATGTGGACCGGACCGTCTGATCAAGTTTAAATGGCACATCTTACACAGAATATTTTTCGGGAGTTCTGTTTTATTTTATTTGGCGGGGTCCACACAGATCATCGAACTCTCAGCACAACAGGAAGTTCTAGTGCACCTCTGAATAATCATTTGACAATAATTGGTTCTTTTGTTTTCTTTAATTTCAAGAGATTCTCATACAGCTTTGTCTCACTACAAAGGATAAAATCTAGAGGGGGTGGGGTGGGATGATCAAGGAAAAAAATATTATGTTGAACCTTACAGTTTTAGGTGGACCCAAAGCCTGGTACAAGTCGACATCATGCTGGTCCGCCAGCACCTCATTTCGGGTCCACAAACAACTTAACCCGCACCGACACTCATACAACCCGTCCAAGACTTCAGGCACCCACGACACCGCCTTGGCCCACACGCTGACATGGTCAAGCTTAAACTCCGAGCAATCTCCATCATCGGCTTGTTGCACTGCTGATTCATTTACCTTCCATCTCCTGAACTTGTCCCTGAACCGGGAGCAGCCAATCTCGGAGTCCCAGTGGTCATAGGCCTGTTTTAGGTCGGTGAAGGCTTCTCTCGGTCTAGCCCCAATGGAGTCGACTGCAGTTGTGATGTTTATGGGAATTTCAATGTCGTCTTCTTTGTCATAGATTTGAAGGGATAGGGATGAGGATGAGCCGAGAAAAGACGGGAGAAAGAGAGTGAGTGCGATGGCTACGGCGAGGAGAGGTGCGAGGTAGTATATGTGATTGGTTGAGAAAATGGAGCTGGAGTTAGACTTTGAATCAGCCATGGAACAAGGTTGGTGAGAGGAGAGGTGTGTTTTGAATTGAAGAAATAATTTCCAATTTATATGAACAGAATCGTCAGTTAGAAGGTCTCTGTCAGTGGATGCTTGTTTGATTGAAATGGTTGCATAAGCATAGTTGAAATGTTTGTCTTATAGGTAAATACTTTTCCTAGGGAAATATTTTTATATTTCTCTTTGGGTGGACCATTTGAGAACTGTTTAGTTTAATCCCAAATTCCCAATTGAACCATATAGTTTTCATAATCAAACTAGCGTAATAATTACTACTTTCAAAGAAGTCATATTTCTCTCCTCTCAAGAGTAGCTATATTTGAAGTCAAAATCACCTATTCCCTGGTTTCATCATTTCTTTAATTTCCATCAATTACTGTGTTAGAGTTTTGAGATTTTGCACAGGACCCATTTAATTAAAAGAATTTAAAATTTACGGTCGTTATTCTATACGGAGCGAGTTTGTTGACGAATAGGAACTTGTAGGAAATGGTGTGATTTTGAATCTTGAAATAGGCAAACCATAAATAAGTAAACGGAATTTGTGGAATATGAAGAACAAGTCAATCTAATTTAAACACCCAAAGCACCCACATGCGTATTTTCTTTTGTCTTTTTATGTCACTTCCATTAACGGGGCGGATCCAGGATTTTCGTCACGGGGGCAAAAAAATATTGAATCGGGTTTAAATACCTAATTGGATTTAAATCTATTAACTAATTGGGTACTCGATAAAAAATAATACTTTAATTTGTACTTTCCAATGCTTGACTTATAATTCTAATTACCAATCAAAATTTAACAGATTTATTTCAATTTTAATCCTAAATTTAACTCGAATTACAAATTAAACGTCCAGAGAGGAGAAAAAAAAATTTCAAGGAGGAGCAAAGTTGGTCGGAACCGATAAATTTCCACTAAAACTCAAAATCCGAGAGCAGCTGCTGCCCCCGGAATACTTTGGGTTCGCCCCTGCCTCCCAAGTAAAATGTTTGAATCGATAGAGTTGAATGCATTGAATGCATTGGAACGTGGATGTAAAAAAAGTCAATTGCAATTTAACTTGTAATAGAAGCAGGGGCGGACTCACGTTATGCCAGATTTGGATGTTAATTTAATTTTATGATAAATTATAGTTTGGAACGATCAGTGAATTCAATCGCACAATTATTTTATTTTAGAAAAGAAATATATTTTTTAGAATAACAACAAAAAAATTTCGATGACATGAAAAGAATCGCATCAAATATGCGGTTTCTTAGTGTGCTACAATGCTGAATGGCTGGTCCATGCAACCTGCTACCCCCCTTAAGGAACCACACATCCTTAAGAGTTATTGTTTGCATTGTAGTAAAATGAATCGCAATGTGCAAAAACAAAGAGTGTAAAAGAACCGCATCAAATATGTGGTTCCTTTATAAATGAGATTTTGTTAATTGTTGCATGAAAGATACTGTGTCACGCTAAATAATCACATCGAATATGCCTAGATAAATTTTCAAAGAAAACCACATATTTGGTGCAGTGCGGTTTCATAACATTGAAAATTTTCGACATCTTTCTCTGTTCTTTAAAAAAATATTAATTTCTTTTCACAAAAGAAAAACTGTAAAACCCATGCCATAAATTGATGATTTAATTTTGATTTTAACCTTTTGGACTATCAACCCAGTACAAAAGGCCATGTACCGGGCCTTATGCGGTGCAAACTATTGCACAAATTCTGACAACAAATGTGGCCCGTGATTTACTATTATTGAATGCACAACATTGCACTATGAGGCTAAAATTTAATTTTAATCTTAAATAGCACTGTCATTTATCTAGAAAGCTAGATATAAGTCTAGATGTATTTTTTATTTTTAGATATTCAATTTTCAATCCTAACGGGAAACTTAAAGAGGCTATATTGGCATAGATGTGTTACAGAATTGTAGAAACCTGTGTCTGATGAACATAATTATATACACGGAAATTTTTTATTGGTAGTAATTAATAGAAAAAAAGAGAGACAAATGGTAAGATTACAGTAATATTTATATTGATAAGTAAGATCGGTAGAATTTCTACCGATCTTAACTTTTTTTTTAATATGATGTATTGATGGAGAGAATTCTTATATTTGATTTCTAGTCAAATATGAAGAATTTTTCAAAAAATAGATGGAATGTTTTTGATATATCTAAATTTTAAGATACTTTATCTATTTTTATAAAAAATAAATATATTTTACTAGAAAAAATAAAAAAAAAAACTGGTTTAGATCGGTAAAAATTCTACCAATCTTACTACCAATATAAATATTACTGTAATCTTACTATTTGTCTCTCTTCTTTTCTATTAATTACTACCAATAAAAAATTTCCGTGTATACACTGCCTTGAAGGAGATACTATTATCTCTATCACTCTAGATAATATTGCATACTGATGATAAATCGCAACCAATTTTCAGTATCCCAAAGTCAAAATTACAAGTCATAAAAGAATTCTACAACATGAAAATTAAATTGTGTTTTGGCAAGAGGCTCAATTGAATTCAATAACCTATATATGAAACTACAAGCTGATGTTTTGATCCTTTTTCAAAGTATATGTAAAATCCATAGGTTGTTGAAGTCATTTTTGAAGCATTAGTGCATACCAAAAATTCTTTCAAGTCTATGGACAATTTATTATACATGGATCCTCAAACCATGGAATTTATAACATATTGAATCTATCTAATTTGAATAATGTGCATTAAACCTATTATGACGGTGTTCTTAGTGACGCTTTCCTCCCGCCTCGCACACTAGCTTCCTCGCACAACCGGCACGGCAATGTGTCGAGACTAGCATCCCGTACTTTTCCATAATTCCCCAACACACCACACCGGCGCCAAGCATGAAACTCGGCATATGCCACTGGATCTTCTCCAACTGCCTTCACGTAGTCTGCTAACTCTTCTATGGACTTGAACTTGGATGCGTCTATGATCGAGTTAGGCGGGACCAAATCCCATACATTTGGTGCACCGAAGTAGATCGGCACTGAGCCGGCATCCAATGCGTAAAAGAGCTTTTCTGTAACATAGCTCTCGGTGAATGTGTTCTCTATGGCCAACACGAATTTGTAGTGTGACATGGCACAATGGAGGTGGTCCCACCAGTGTGGAATCGGGTTTTCCTCCATCTGGCAATCAGGATAGAAAGTTAGTGCCATGTCGCCGCCGCCGACATTGTTTAGGCATTTGCCCATGGAGTGGTGAGAGACTAGAGAGAGAAATTTCTTGGCCGTCTCGTCACGGTGCGAAAGACAATTGGACGAAGACCAATAGACTAATACATCCTGCAATTAGCGCGCAAGAGGGATACTTGATTAAAAAATGAACAATATTATCCTTTACATGAACTATTTATTGATTGGAATGTGCAAGTACTTACATCACGCTTGTTGTTGGGCACGGTGTAACTGCGGTGAATGCGAAAGAATTTGCCGGCATACGTTGCTTGGACTTCGCTGCTTGCGTGATAGCTGATGAAAATATCCTCATGCCCTGATCGCCATCTCGGTGCCTCGATTTGGAAGAATGCATGAAGAGGATCCCCTTCTGTTCTCTGTTATTTAAATCGGGTATTAAAGTCAGATATATATTTCGATTGATTGTAATGCTGCTGTTTACGTGGAAAAGAAATTCATTTTTGGATGATTTGGAAAACATGTTCGAGCAATTTCTTATGGATAGTGACGCTCCTTTGCAAGTAACATTAAGTAATAATTTTATCAGTAAAACAAGTTGCTATTTAAAGGAAGGTTGAATTTTCAAAAGATAAATAAGAGGACACTTTCTCTGCACACAGATTTTCAATTTTGGACTGCAAGAAGATAACGAAATATGAAGTTTATCCACAAATATCTTTGACCAAAGGTTACTTGAATTTGAAGATTCAAATCATTTTAAAGCTTAAAATTGATCTTTCCACAAAAAAAATAAGAAAGAAAAGAAAAATGCAAAGATCCAAGTTAGCTGACCCCACAAACTGTTTGCTAAATGTTTTTTTTTTTTTCTTGAAAATACTGACAAGGGCTGTCGGTTTGCTAAATGTTAACACTACTATACATGAACATTTCTTATTTCACTTGTAATTAATTATGAGATAGACATGGAAAGAAATATTACATTTTGAAGATGAAAGGTAACCCAAAGCCACACATCTGCCTTGTCGGCAAGAGCCTCGTTACGGGTCCACAGACAACTCAACCCGCACCGGCACTGATACAACCCGTCAAGTATATCTGGGACCCACGAGGCCAATTTTACATACACGCTTGCGTGCGACATCTTCAGCTCGGAGCAGTCATGCCGGTCGATCTCCTGCACAGCCGATGCATTGACCTTCCATCCCTTAAATTTCGCCTGAAACCGGTCACAACCAACCTCTTTATCCCACTGGTCAAAGGTTGTGATAAGGTCAGAAAAGGTCTCTTTTGGTCTTGATCCGATCGAATCAACGGCTGTGAGGACAACTGGAGAAGGGCTAGAGAGAGCTTTGGTGGTTGTAACCAGAGATGAAACAGAGGCGTCCGAGGCCGGTGATACTGAGTAGGTCGAGAAATCAAGGTTCGAAAAAAGAAACAGAGTACAGAGGAGCATGAAACCGAGGATCGGGACGAGATATCTGAAATTGGAATTGAAGGAGGAGGGAGGAGTCATGGTGGAATGTTTTTTAGGGAAATGTTTTTTTGGTCATGGCGGGATGAAGAGAGAGCAACCGTTTTACATTTAAATGGTCGTACAAGGTACATGATTTGATTTGAGAATGAATTTATTTTAAAAAAAATTGTGATGTTTTTGTTAATTCCTGGACAGTGGACCCCACACAGCATGTTAGTTTGAACAATGCACAAAGGTGCCCAACCGAAGGGCTTTTTTTTTAAAAACGTAATTAAAATAATTAATTTAAAAAAAAACATGATTACCATTTTTTTTACAAAAATCATAAAAACTGAACTGCCAATTCGGTCTGAAGGAAATTTTTTTTTCTATACCGAATTGGCAATTCGGTCTGGCCTTTTTTCACAGTTCCCGCAACTTTCTGTGTAGACTTGTGTGTAATTCCTTCTGGACCGAATTGCCAATTCAGTCCAGAGGCTTTTTTTTTTTTTTTTTTTTTTAGAGACACTAAGAAGAGCAAAATAAAGAAATCTAACACTGAAAATTTGAATTTTTTGTTTAAATTATTTGTTAGATTACTTCTTTTGATTTATAATTAGCATATTTATACTAAAATACACTAAATTACTTGAAATTATGTTGAATTACACTATATTACAATAAATTACGCTAAAATTATACTAAATTACGCTAAATATTTTATTGTCTGGAATTAAAATATGTATGCAGAGGCAACTGCAACTGCAAGGTAGATAAAATATGTATGCAGAGGCAATTGCAAAATATTTTATTGTCTGGAATTAAAATATGTGATTAAAATATGTAGATGGCAAGAGCCGACATTTTTATTAATATCCAAAGTTAATTAGAAATTAATATTTATGCTCAGAATTCCTGACTTTCGCCAAAAATGCCCAAACCGGCCATAAAATGGCCGGTTTACTCTTTTTTTTTTTTTAGAGACACTATGAGGAGCAAGATAATGAATTCTAACACTGAAAATTTGAATTTTTTTGTTTAAATTGTTTGTTAAATTACTTCTTTTGCTATATAATTAGCATATTTATACTAAAATACGCTAAATTACTTGAAATTATGTTGAATTACACTATATTAAGTTAAATTACACTAAATTACATTACATTACACTAAAATACGGTAAATTACGCTAAATTACATATGAATAGGGACGATATCTTCACTGAAAAGGCGAAAAACGACGACGAAACTTCAAACGGTCATAAAACGGCGCTCGAGTGTCCAATTTCAGCAAATGACCACTTTTCGGAAAGCTTGCGAAAAGACGCATGCGTCCGTGATCACTATGTCATTTTTTGAAATTCAGAATTGCCAAAAAACTAAGGGAAGAGCCTCAAAACTTGAGTTGATGTTTCCGATTAAGATTTTCATTTCTATTATTCAATCTAAGTAGCTCAGTAAATTAGTTACATAATGAACTTGTAGAATACCAATTTTTACTATTTTCAGAATTTTTTTACTATTTTTTATGATTCATGAAAGATGGCACAAAATCAGTCTACTTTAGCGTAATTTGCGTAGTTTAGCGTAATTTACCGTATTTCAGCATAATTAGCGAAGCTATTGTAATTTAGCGTAATTTAGTGTAATTTTAGCGTAATTTATTGTAATATAGTGTAATTCAACATAATTTCAAGTAATTTAGTGTATTTTAGTATAAATATGCTAATTATAAATCGAAAGAAGTAATCTAACAAATAATTTAAACAAAAAATTCAAATTTTCAGTGTTAGATTTCTTTATTTTGCTCTTCTTAGTGTCTCTAAAAAAAAAAATGCCCCTAGACCGAATTGCCAATTCGGTCTGGGCTAAAAAAGCCTCTGGACCGAATTGCCAATTCGGTCCAGAAGGAATTACACACAAGTCTACACAGAAATTTGCGAGAACTGTGAAAAAAGGTCAGACCGAATTGCCAATTCGGTATAGAAAAAAATAATTCCTTCAGACCGAATTGGCAGTTCGGTTTTTATAGTTTTTGTAAAAAAAAAGGTTATCATGTTGTTTTTTTTAAATTAATTATTTTAATTACGTTTTTTTAAAAAAATCCCAACCGAAGGCCATGTCAAGCAGCACAAAAAACATATAATAATGCAACTGTACATTATATTTTATTAAAGAAAATTCAGTAAGTAATTAACCATCTGAAGATGGTAGGAAACTTTTTGCTTTTTAATTTTTGGTAAAATATTAAGTAATAATTATGAATTATAATATAGTATTTTTATATCTTTATCATTTATTAAAAAAAAGCTCAAATTCGAGAAATAAAAACACATGAAAAATTGCTGATAATAAACAACCACTTAATTTTGACTTATTCAAATCACAATGTTTGTTAGGGTTAGATTAACTGCAATTAAATTTTGATGTCGAAATTGACAAAAGGAAAATGGGCATCTAGTCCTGCTAAATATCAACACTCAAAACAATAGAGATTCTTTACTCTTAATTTTGAACCGTTAGATCAGGTCAACTGTGGAGATCTGGCCACAAATTAGTTTAATTGGTGTAATTAGATGTAATTAAATTTCTTCTTCTATTTCTTTCCTACTTAAATGCATGGAGACACTATCAGTATAATTAATTTTATTAGTTGTTGACATGACAATCATTTTTGTTTGCTTGGTCACACACCTTCGCCACCATTGCTGCCAGATAATTGCAAAATTTTATTTTTATTATTAATATTGTATTATGTAGCATAAATAAAGCACGTCTTTACAACTTTGATGGGGTACTACGGGTACAAATGTACAATGATATTATATTTAATTAATGGCACCAGCAAGAAGTTTGCACAATTTCAAACTTAATCATCCAAAATAGACAACTAGCAAAAAAAAAGAATAAATAAATGAAGTAAAGACATAATTTATAATATAATATCATTTGGTAAATCTAATTAAGATTTATGTTAAAATAACATGACTAAAATATTATTTTCCGTGTAAAAGATCGTAAATTTGAAATTTGATATGATTACATTTCCAACCAACATTTCTTTCTAATGTCTTCGAATTTCTAATATTACATACATTGTTGTATTTAATAGAATAAAATTTCATTTGATTGGCACATGCATGCCAATTTATAATTCCGAATCCAGCCATTGAACTGTTTCGAGATACGTGCACAGAAAAAATCAGCTGTTTCGAAATGCGTGCACAGAAAAAGTTGAACGGCTAGATTCGGAATTTCAAGAATTCTAGAGATACTGTTCATGTATTTCAGATTTCAACTGATTTGAATCCTAAATTGACAAAGAATATGGTACGTAACGACCACCACCTAGATGGATCTCATCTTTCTCCACAAGGAGAGAGATTCTGATGAACATTGGACTGAAATCTATCTGATTACTAGTTTAAACCATTCGATTCACGTTAAAATTTGTACAGAAGATTTAAATTTACTGTATAGTTGAAATTAGTACATTTGGGGTTGAGAGATAAAAGAGAGATCTTTTTTTTTTTGAAGGCTAAAGAAAAGAAAAAAAAAGTTCTTGACAGTAAAATATAAGCAAACGATAATAATTAAAAAGTCAAATTTCTTGACAGTAAAAATTAATTGACAATCTTAACAGTATTTTGAAATCAATTTAAAGTATAACAATTTTTGTTTAGTATTGCATTAATTGCTGATAACCAAACCAATCAAATTTTAATATACTTTAATTACTCCCGTGAAATATTTCATGATCTGTACCACTGACAGTCAAAACTGATGCTTCGGATAGTTTGTATGGATTTTGATTATCATTATATACTACTTAATGATCATTATATTTTATTCTCATAAATGTTCAAATTGTTTAATTTTTTAAATCATAAATCAAAGTTTATCATTTACTGGTTATAATATATTCATGCTGATCAGCTGGTATGCCATGTAATGTGAATTCAGATCCAGTGAAGTAACTTAATTTTTGGGTTTAGATCGGGACAGTCTAATTTGAATTCGCGACAATCCATTCTGAAGTGGAGCGCACACATCTCGATGACGGATTCGAATCCCGAGACGATCCCGAGCGACGAATCGGATGGTCCCGATCCAAAATCCAAAAATTGAGTTACTTTAGAATATCCGGACCCATGTAATGTCAGGGGCAGAGAGTCACAAAGAGTTAGGGAGAATACCTGCCATTCAATTTAAAAAATAGAGTAGAACTTGGGAGTTCTTATGTTCACTAAGTTTCTCTTTGAACTCAACTCTAAAATTTATTGAATTGGTTTCAAACGATGAATCCAAACTGTTGAAACCAATCTACCTTACAAGTGATGCATCTATATGCAAAAATTTTAAACTTTCAAATTAGTTTAGTAGAAATTCAAACGGCCAAAATTAGAAGATTTATAAATTAATTTCAATGTATTCATTTTTTGAACGTTTTTTGAACACTTAACTCTAAACAAAATTAATTCAAAATTTTAAAGTTTTTGCATGTAGATGCATCACTCTTAAGGTAGATGGGTTTCAACTATTTGAATTTGTCGTTTGAAACCAATTCAATATATTTTAGAATTAAGTTCACAAAAGGATTTGGTGAACTTAAAAACACCCTAGTCTACTCTAAAAAAATATACTTCTATTTTATGTTTTTCTCAGAAAATTATAAAAAATATGTATAAGATTCAAAAAATTATAAAATTATGTCTCACTCGTCAAAATATGCTTCTATTACTACGTTTTCTTTTCTTTGGAAAAATTATAAAAATATACTTAATTTTCAAAATAATTATAAAATTGTGCCTCACTCAAAATTTTTGCTCTATTTAACTAAAATTTTTGGCTTCCCCCATGCTTAAAACTTAAAATGTGTTAATATTATCGAAATTGTTCACGTAATTAATTACTAGCTAGTGGATTCTAACATTGAAAAAAAATTACAAGAGAGTAACATCGAAGTGATTTTGGTGATTAGGAACTAAGTGTGATATTTTTCCAAAATTTATTTAGAAGATTAATCATACAGGAAATCTTTTGATTAGCCATGCAAGCACTATGCTAAATCTAATTAAGATTTAAGTCAAAAAATCATGAGTAAAATATTATTTTCCGTATAAAAGATAGTAGATTGAAATTCATATCATTAGATTTCTAATGTCTCCGAGTTTCTAATATTAACATAAATTGTTGTATTTAATTGAATAAAATTTCATTTGATAGGCACATGCCGGTTTATCCGAGATTTTTATTAATATCCAAAGTTTAATAGAAATTAATATTTATGCTCAGAATTCTGGGTTTTCGCCAAAAATGCCCAAGCCCATAAAATGGCCGGCTTACTCTTTTTTTTTTTTTTTTTTGAGAGACACTATGAAGGGCAAAATAATGAAATCTAACACTGAAAATTTGAATTTTTTGTTTAAATTTTTTGTTAGATTACTTCTTTTGATTTATAATTAGCATATTTATAGTAAAATACACTAGATTACTTGAAATTATGTTGAATTACACTATATTACAATAAATTATGTTGAATTACACTAAATTACGCTAAATTACAATAACTTCGTTAATTATGCTGAAATACGGTAAATTACGCTAAAGTAGACTGATTTTGTGCCATCTTTCATGAATCATAAAAAATAGTAAAAAAATTTGAATAATAGTAAAAATTGGTATTCTACAAGTTCATTATGTAACTAATTTACTGAGCTACTTAGATTGAATAATAGAAATGAAAATCTTATCGGAAACTTCAACTCAAGTTTTGAGGCTCTTCCCTTTGTTTTTTGGCAATTCTGAATTTCAAAAAACGACATAGTGTCACGGACGCATGCGTATTTTTGCAAGCTTTCCGAAAAGTGGTCATTTGCTGAAATCGGACACTCGAGCGCCGTTTTATGACCGTTTGAAGTTTGTCGTCGTCGTTTTATAACATATGTAATTTACCGTATTTTAGCGTAATGTAATGTAATTTAGTGTAATTTAACTTAACATAGTATAATTCAACATAATTTCAAGTAATTTAGCGTATTTTAGTATAAATATGCTAATTATATATCAAAAGAAGTAATCTATCAAATAATTTAAAAAAAAAATTTAATTTTCAGTGTTAGATTTTATTATCTTGCTCTTCATAGTATCTAAAAAAAAAAAAAAAAAGTAAGCCGGCCATTTTATGACCGGCTTATGGGAGAGTAAACCGGCCATAAAATGGCCAGCTTGAGCATTTTCGGCGAAAACCCATAATTCTGGGCATAAATATTAATTTCTATTAAACTTTGGATATTAATAAAAATCTCGGCCAATTTATAATTGTTAAGTGTACTCTGTTATATGAATTGTCAACTGTGTTATCATTTTTGTTGCTTGGTAACCGGTAAGTAACACCTTCACACCATCTCTGTCATTGCAAAATTAATTTATAAATTAATCAACTTAAAAGGAGAACGGATTATTCTTATTCCTCTCAATGATTAGACTTGCAAAGGTTGAGGCAAAGAACGTGGATTGGATCGAAATCATTTATTATCTATTTCATAAAAATTGATAATAAATTGACATAGGATATGCTAACGGTCACCACCTAGATGGATCCCTCCTCTATCTACATAAGTAGTATGTTTCTTACATGTGAGGAGAGATTCCGATGGATCGAAATCCGTCTGATGTCTACTCAAAGTTGTTCGATTCACGTCAAAATTTATGCAAACAATTTATATTTACAAAATAATTGAAATTAGCACATATTTAAATCTGATCGCATGAATTTTGACAAGAATCAGACAATTTAAACCGAACATTAGATGAATTTTGGTCTGTGCCCACTGAAAATCCCCCGCTCCCGTTTCCTAACATGTTATTAGAGCGTTCATAATTAGAAAATAAGTATTCTAATAAGGTGTGTGATATATATTAATTGTTTAAATCATAAATCAAAGTTTATCATTTTTTGGATATAAAATATTCATGCTGCTATAACATGTAAAGTCAGGGGCAGAGTTGCATAGAGCACAGGAAAATATATCTACTCTTTAGTTTCAAAAATATACTTCTATTTTTATGTTTTTCTTAGAAAATTATAAAAAATATATATATAAGATTCAAAAAATTATAAAATTATGTCTAACTCGCCAAAATACTTCTATTTTCATTTTTTATGAAAAATTATAAAAATATACTTAATTTTAAAAATAATTATAATATTGTGTCTCACTAAATTTTTTTGGCTCCGTCCATGCTTTAAACGTTAAAATATGTTAATATTATTGAAATTGTTCAGGGTAATTACTTGCTAGTGGATTCTAACATTGAAAAAAAGTTACAAGAGAACACCAACGAAGTGACTTTGGTGTACCATACTTGGGAGCAATAATCATAAAAGTTAAAAAAATGAACTAAATATAAGCAAGGGAATGTCATATTCAGTATAGTTTATTTGAAGTCAAAATCGGACAATATCCTTATTGGTCGATCTATGTGGTTGCATTGTGGATAAGAGATATATAATTGTTACCAACCTAGCAAGGCTTTTTGTTTTCTCTCTATTATTAATTTCTTTTTTGGCTATGTTTTTTTTCTGAGAACTCTTAGGCCACCTACCATGCCAGTTGCCAAGATGGATCCAAGCATTTTTTAAAATTTAAAATTTTTCTTTCTTTTAGTGGTAATTGTAGATCTTAATTATGGTGTGCATAAAACTGCTCTTTTATTAAAATTATTATTATTTTCACCAGATGAATCTGTATAGTTTAAAATTAATTAAATCTTCATTGTGATTTGGTGTCAATTCTATCTTGAATTATGTTTTATTTTAAAAACTATAGACTGTTGTCCGAATATAGGCTGATAATTTAATTAAGTTGAACATGCCTTTCTTCTTAATATTCTCACATGCATCAATTGAGTTTGTATTGAATAAGGATGATTTACTGAAATAAATGATTAAGGCAGATGTACAGTAAATTTTCAGACTAGAGGAGCAATGCTAACAATTTTTTTAAAGCAAATTTGACTCAACATTTGTTTCTCATTTCCGAAATTTTGGCTGCCCAATAATCGATCATAAAAGATCAAGTTCATTGTGAGAACTGCATGATAAAAAAAAAAATTTCATGAGACCATTAGTAATCATGTACGTACACAATCTTGTAGATTATATATCAATTTCTTGATAAATGCATTGTAGGTTTTCACTCCCAAATAAAAATAATAATCATGTAGCAAAAGAGAAAAAAAATAATAAAACCTAAATAGATGGTATGGAGACCCCGAAATTTTTATTAATAGAAATAATAATAAACTAATGTCGATATAGAAGAATGAAATGGTCTGAATTTTAAATCTAACAAAGACGTTATTTTTGGTAACGTCCAGGGGACGTTACCAACGATAACGGACCGATTAATTAAGATGAAATCGCTAATTGCAGCTGCTAAGAAGCTGGCCGTTGAGAACGGTGACGTCCAGAAAAAAAAAAAAAAAAAAACTGTGGCCGTCGCCAACGATAATGGCCAGCGAAAAAAACAAATACCCCGAGGCCGTTGTCAAAGATAACGTCCAGACTCTGGAAAAAAAAAAAAAAAATTTGTGGCCGTTGCCAAAGATAACGTCCACAAAGAATAACATGGAATTCAAATTGTGAAAAAGTTTACGTAGAGATGCCAAAGATAACGTCAATTACCTGGCATGTTCTAAGTATTTAGACTATTAAACAATAATTAATTTTGAAAATCCAAACCGTTCAACATGTTCTAAATATTGAAATGTGCTTGGAGACCAAATTTTACATTTTTTGGAATTTGTTTACTATTTATTAAGCCACTTTTTCAATCGCTGATCCGGTGGTCCAGAAAATTTTACTGTTTTTTTACTGTTTACCGTTGGATCAGTAATTTTCAAAGTGGCTTAATAAATAGTAAAAAAATTCCAAAAAATGTAAAATTTGGTCTCCAAGCACATTTCAATATTTAGAACATGTTGAACGGTTCGGATCGGTTGGTTGGATTTTCAAAATGCAAAAAGTAGCCCGAAGTAAAGAGAGGTTTTACTTTGCAAAGCACCGTAGCCTTACTCTTATTATATTATTATTATTATTATTATTATTATTATTAAGTAAGGATGTTCTTGTGCTTTAAATCGAATCTTCATTTTCAAAGTTCAAACGGCCGATCCAAACCACTTAACTTGATCTTCGTATCCTTGGAGATCACATTTTATATATTTTTTAGAATATTTTATTATTTTTTGGATAAGTAAAATATTCATTGATCTAAAGATTTTGGACCACGGTTAATAATAATAATAATAATAATAATAATAATATAATAAGAGTAAGGCTACGGTGCTTTGCAAAGTAATAATAATAATAATAATAATAATAATATAATAAGAGTAAGACTACGGTGCTTTGCAAAGTAAAACCCCCTCTTTACTTCGGGCTACTTTTTGCATTTTGAAAATCCAACCAACCGATCCGAACCGTTCAACATGTTCTAAATATTGAAATGTGCTTGGAGACCAAATTTTACTATTTATTAAGCCACTTTGAAAATTACTGATCCAACGGTAAACAGTAAAAACCAGTAAAATTTTCTGGACCACCGGATCAGCGATTGAAAAAGTGGCTTAATAAATAGTAAAAAAATTCCAAAAAATGTAATATTTGATCTCCAAGCACATTTCAATATTTAGAACATGTTGAACGGTTTGGATTTTCAAAATTAATTATTGTTTAATAGTCTAAATACTTAGAACATGCCAGGTAATTGACGTTATCTTTGGCATCTCTACATAAACTTTTTCACAATTTGAATTCCATGTATTCTTTGTGGACGTTATCTTTGGCAACGGCCACAAATTTTTTTTTCTTTTTTTTTTCAGAGTCTGGACGTTATCTTTGACAACGGCCTCGGGGTATTTGTTTTTTTCGCTGGCCGTCATCGTTGGCGACGGCCACAGTTTTTTTTTTTTTTTTTTTTTTCTGGACGTCACCGTTCTCAACGGCCAGCTTCTTAGCAGCTGCAATTAGCGATTTCATCTTAATTAATCGGGCCGTTATCGTTGGTAACGTCCCGTGGACGTTACCAAAAATAACGTCTTTGTTAGATTTAAAATTCAGACCATTTCATTCTTCTATATCGACATTAGTTTATTATTATTTCTATTAATAAAAATTTCGGGACCTGGTAGGCAGCCCAAGAAAATGGATCCAAAACAATATGAGAAGACCCAATCCCACACAAAGACAAAAACAACAAAAAAAAAAAAAGAAGCAAAATAATGTGAGACGAGGAAAGAGCATGAAAAATACCGGGTTAGAACTGTCTTACGTTGTAGGTAATTCTAAAACAAAATATCATGAAAAATGTCAGGTTAGAAGAGGAGGATTCAAATGCACCATTGTTTTTGTGCTCCAATATGCTCCATATCATTTATTCTATTTTCAAAGTCCGAATAGTCGATCCGAACTGTTCAACATGATCTTCATAATAAAATATGTTTGGAGATCAAATTTTATATTTTTTAGAATTTTTTTACTATTTTTTTAGATAGGTACAATATCACTTTATCGGATGGTCCAGAATCTCCTTAAAAAAGTGATTTTGTACCTATTTAAAAAAATAGTAAAAAATTCTAAAAAATATAAAATTTGGTATCCAAGCATATTTTATTATGAAGATCATGTTGAGCGGTTCAGATCGACTGTTCGGACTTTAAAAATAGAAATAAAGAATAAAAACATATTGGAGCACAAAAATAATGGTGCATTTGAACCCTCCTCTGCTTAGAAAGCATCATCACGTGTATGGAAATATCAATAACCAATGCATACAGACAGAAAGTAAAACATGTTATTAGCTCGACACGAGAATTCATCAGCAATAGTTCCAGTACCTAACATAACAGCTACAAATCCATAATAGACATAATATTAAGCTATTAAAACTAAAATAACTAAGGTAGCAAACGACAAGAAGAAAATTTTCAATTATACCCTGGCAGCAGAACCAAAGTGATAATGAACAACATAACATATACCAAAAATTTTAGTCAGTGTAAAGGTCGTGCAGACTTACCTGTAATTCAGTTTCAATTGTATTGAGTTATGCATATGATGCAACCATTCAATCAATGCAGTCAACCAATTGTATTGGGCTATGCATATGCCTCGACTCAGGGCCGGTCCTGAGGATTTTGGGGCTCGGGACGGGAGAAAATTTTGAACTCTTTAAGATTGGTAAAATGTTTACTACTATCTTCATGTAGTTTAATTTTTTCACTTAGATGTTTCCAATCATCAACACCTATAGTTGCTATTTGACTTTTAGAATGGACATGTCTTACAACTTTACAACAAAAATAAAATACTTTATTTAAATCTTTTGAGTAAACCAACCATTTCCTATCAATAAGTTCTTCATTTCTTAATTTTTGATCAAAATAATATGTGGAGAACCCCCTATTGTAATTATCCTTAGGAAAATTAATATTAGAATCTCTAATAGGACCGTTCTCAATAAGCAAATCTCTCAGTTTTGAATCTAAACCATCTCACACTCTAGGATCATATATATTTATAGATAACGAAGAATCTAAGCACTCAGACACATGATTAATTTCTTCAATATTTTCACTAGTCTCATTTTCAAGCACATTTGTTATTTCTTCATTTACCTCATTTTCATTTTCAGACACATTTGTTGTTTGTTCGTGCACCTGACTTTCAATTTGGTTTTTCAAAGACTCATTTTGCGGTTTAATTTTCTTCCAAAACTTTTGAATATAATCTTTTTGAGGTTTTAGTTTTTCTTCTCCCTCTCTTTTTCTATTTCTTTTTTCGCTACCTGATGCATATTTTCTAGGAAACATTGTTTTAAATTAAAAAAAAACAAAGTATAGAACCTGGGTGATGAGGCACAGAGGACCCAACTACGAGTTACTCAAATCTGCCGCAAAATCTAAGTTAACATTACCTCTGTGCAGTAAATGATTCCAGTATCAAATCTGACCCACAACTATGAGTTACTCAAATCAAGCCTAGCCTGGAGACGGAGCCGCTAGAGGCGGAGGCGCGGAGACAAAATTAAATTAGCTGCCGTCGTGCCGCGGAGACAAAAGTTTTTTTTGGAAGTGAAATAGCGAATCAAGGGTTTTCCACATATTACTGTTTTGATTCTAATATTAATTTACTGCTTTTGAATAGGACCGTTCTCATAAGAGCCCCTATTGTCATTACTGTTTTGATTTGATGGCCCAAATAAGAAAACAATGGCCCAGATTAAAAAAAATTAATGGAAAGAAACGATGGCCCATTTTTTTACCCATATACAAATTAATTAATTTTTTTTGGCCCCCTGAATTTTTAGGCCCGGGGCCATCGCCCTGGGTACCCTGGGCCAGGGCCGGGCCTGCCTCGACTTTCCAAGGTTTGTAACTCAAACCTTTTTAGTTTAAATATATGTATCATATATAAGAATTTGGTTTCTTTCATTGAAAAATTACATTGTGCGGAAAAAAATATCAGTACTCTTTTGACGATATTGTTGCTTATATCTTTTCAACATTTGATAAGAAATGATGGGGAATTGGAGAATTAGTGTTGTTGAACCAAGTGAAAATATCTCAATTTTAATTGTGGTGCAACATCCAACACATGACAACTATATTTCACGATAATTCTTCATGCCCTAGGATATCAACTCAATCAAAATTTGAATTTCTACATAAATTTTCAGCTTCTATTGGATATTTTGGAAGTTCAATGTCAGAAACTCCTGAGGGCTGATCGATTCTCACCAATGCCATTTGGAGCAAATTTGGATGAGTTAATTTAATAACTTTTCTTTTAGTTTCTTATTTCTCAAAATACCTTGTAATGGCATAGGAGTTGAGCTTCTCATGTACTAATTTCTCAATTTTTTTTTAAGTTTCTTAGTTCTCCATAAGCGATTCTTAAGTTGTCAATATTCATGCTAGGTAAACTCACTCCGGTTTTCCTTTGCATCGTGTAATATATGTTAGGATATATGTTATATTTTTTTATTAAAATTAGGTTTTAATGGAGGTTCATTGTGTTGAATAACTACTGTTTTTAATCTAATTACTACTATTTTGGGGGGTTTGATTCGAAATAGAGATTCAATTCAGTACATATATATTGAATTGTGTATAATTTCATAGATTTCCTTTTTTATTTTCAGAGCAGAGGCAAGCTGAAACTGCTCGTATCAGAGAGAAGTACCTCACAGAATCTCTGCTAGTTCAGTCTATAATTTGAAGATGTTGAGCTAATTTTAGGCCTTATTTTAAATAAAGGAACTAGAGGAGTTTTTCCAAAAAAAAAAAATCTTTTTGTCTATTTTCCTATATGTAAATGTTGTGCTGCTTTCCATTTTAATTGGAAGGCTCTTTGTTGGTAAAGAATGAACACATAGTTGTGCTGATTAATTTTGGCTCTTTAAATGTTGGTAAAGAATGAACACTCGTTTCTTAAAAGCATTAAAGCTGTATGACATTTATATTATTACTGGGTTATCAAGAAAATGTAGATGTGATGATATTTATATTTATATATTGTTTAATAATTTAGGTTGATAAACATTGAGAAATTAAAGAAAAATGTATATACTATTCTTAATTTGTTTATGTACTATTTTACCATATGTAAGCTAATACCACATAATATGTATTGTTTTCATTTTGTTATATTAACAATAACTCATACAACATACTTCAACTGACTTATGCCGAAGCAAAGCGAGACATGCTTCTAGTTATATTTATTTTTGCATGATTCATGCCCGTAGGCATATATGAACACATAGTTATTTTTTGTTTCGTTTCAACACTCAATTTGATATTTATTATTTAAAAGCTATTAGAAATTTTATTATGTTATATCTCATAAAAAACCTTCTAACTAGAAATCAAGAAGGTTATCCACGCAGAACATAACAAGAGAATATGAAAATTTCACATCCACTATCATAAAAACAACGGCAGCAAATATATCCACTATTGACGTCAATGAGAGAGCATGGCCTTGTGTTGGTTGAATATTTCGTTTGAACTATATTATCTTCTATAAATTTACGATTCTCTTTTGGAACTCGACAAGTATTTGAGACTTGAAAGGGCTCTCTTTGAACATAGTTTGGCATAATCTCCAATGTATCAGCAACATATTTCTAAATCGTGCTGTGATTAATTAGACAGATGCTGACATTTGTGTCTCGTTAGAAATTTAATCGATAATAATGTGACACGTATGTTGGATCATGTTAGACATTTGTAGCCGTGATTTTTATTAATATCCAAAGTTAATTACAAATTAATAAATATATCCACGTTAGTTGGGTATTTTTAAAAATGTCCAAATCGGCCATTTAATGGCCGGTTCTCTGTTTTTCTCAACCGTCCATTAAATGGCCGGTTCTCTGTTTTTCTCAACCGGCCATTTAATGACCGGTCCTAGTATTTATAAAAAAGGCAAAGGAGTTTTTTTTTTTTTTCCAAAATATCATTTTCACTCTCTCTCCTCACTTTCTCTCTTTCTTCAAAGTTTCTCATCATCTTCTCACATTTGCAAGTAAGTCTCTTTATTTTTTTTTAAGTTTATTTAAAGTCCAAAACGGTTGTAAATTGATAGAATTTTTTATAAATGTATCAAAATTAGTATAATTTAGTTCTCAATTAGTTTTAATTTGTGGTAATTAAGTTTAATTAGTTTTAGTTAGTTTAATTAGTTTTAATCTATGTTGCATGGACATGGATACGAGTATCGTATCGGATACGGTGATACGTCAATTTTCAAAAATCTTGAATACGATACGGCTACTATATATATTTTATTAATTTAACACTTGTATTATATAAATTAAATATTAAAAATCAACTCAAGTATAACTTAAATAAAAGTTAGTAGTTTCAGACAACAAATGTGAGATAGTGCAGTGGTAAGTGATATGTTGCTTATCCAATAGATCCCCGGTTCGATTCTTGAGTGCCACTAAATTTTTTTTGCCATGCGCAGTTCACAGGATCCAGTCCATGCGTGGTGCACGATGCCGTATTGGCCTGTTTCAGTCCGTATCGGAGCTGTATCAGATGGTTAGAGATACACCACGTCATCCGATACGCCAGCTGGTGTATCCAGTACATATCGGGTCCGTATCGTACCGTATCCGTATCCGATACGCACCCGATATAGATACGGGGCCCAATTTGAAGTATCCGAGTAACATAGGTTTTAATTAAGTAAATTTTAGTTTATGGTTGTAAATTGTTAGAATTTGTTAAAAATGTACCAAAATTAGTATTTTTAATTTAATTAGTATTAATTAGTTTAATTAAGTACATTTTACCATATGTAGTATATTTTAGTTTTAATTAGTTAAATTAGCATAATTTAGCATATTTTAGCATATTTTAGCATATTCTAGCGCAATTAGCATATTTTAGCGTATTTTAGCGCAATTAGCATATTTTAGCGTATTTTAGAATATTTTAGCATATTTTAATTAGTTTAATTAAGCATATTTTCACCTTTTTTTAACATATTTTAGCGCTAATTTAGTTTTAATTAGTAAAATTAGCAAAATTTAGCATATTTTAGTATATTTTAGCGCAATTAGCATATTTTAACGTATTTCAGTGTATTAGTGTATTTTAGCGCAATTAGCATATTTTAGCATATTTTAGAGTATTTTAACATATTTTAGCATATTTTAGCGCAATTAAGTATATTTTAGCGTATTTTAGAATATTTTAGCATATTTTAACCTATTTTAGCATATTTTAGCATATTTAAGCATATTTTAAGCATATTTTAGCATATTTTAGAGTATTTTAGCGTATTTTAGCTTATTTTAGCGTATTTTAGCATATTTTAGCATATTTTAGCATATTTTAGTGCAATTAGCATATTTTAGCATATTTTAGCCTATTTTAGCAATTTTTTGCGCAATTTAGCGCATTTTAGCCGATTTTAGCCTATTTTATCATATTTTAGCATATTGTAGCGCAATTAGTCTATTTTAGCCTATTTTAGCATATTTTAGCATATTTTAGCACAATTTAGTGCATTTTAGAGTAATTATCATGTTTTAGGGTTTACTTAGCATAATTTTAGCATATTTTAATTTTTGAAATTAGGGTTTAGGGTTTAGGATTTACTTGGCGTAAATTAACATAATTTTATTTTTGACATTATGATGGCTAGAGGACGGCCTAGGACTCGGCCAATTCCAGCTGCTGCTGATGAGCCGATCGCCCCTGATAGCACGGAGCATTTCAGTCCTCTCCTATAGATGCCCCACACCGAGCACCGAGTCTCACTGGCTTCTCGTGAGGTAACCTTTTTTTAGCTCTTTTTTAAAGTTCACATTTTGATGAGTTTAAATTTTGTTGTGTTAACACTATCTATAATATATTGTGGATAACTTTTTTCAATGCAGGACAAGTTTCTTTTAGATGTCAAGCTGCGATGCGTTCACATTCGGTACTAGAGGCGATGGACCCATATCTCATCAATCTGGGGCTATACAGTATTGTCTCCATAGTGCAGAGTGGGAGTGACATCATTAATGCATCTCTCATTACAAGACTAGTGGTGCGATGGCGTCCCGAGACGCACACGTTCCACTTACCATTTGAAGAGATGACTGTGACACTTCAGGATGTGAGTGCCTTATGGGGTTTGCCTATCAGTGGCACACCCGTTGGTGGCGTATCTGACATCAGTCGGTTTGCTGAGTACATTGATCAGTTGTTGGGAGCTGATCCGGACGAGTTATGGGCTAGTCATGGGACGTCTAAGTTTCATATGAAGATGACCAAGTTGCGATATCACTTTAGCACCGGTTTGACAACAAAGTTCACTGTTGAGGATATTCAGAGGTAATATCTACTTTATATTATTTACTTTCTATTACATTTATTATTTACTTTATATTATTTCGAAAAGCGTTTTATTATTTACTTTGTAATGCAGATATACACGGGGCTTCGTAATGAACCTCTTTGGTTCTGTCATGTTTGCTGATTCCAGCTGTGATTGCGTCCCGCTGATGTCTCCCGCTGCTGACAGACCTTGACAGCCCTTCGAGCTACAACTGGGGTGAGGCTGTCCTAGCCCATCTGTACTACAACTTGTGTCATGGTTATAAGGTAAGTCCCTATCTCTTTTCTTATTTAATCATTTTCTCAACCAATCTAAATACCCTGATGGTTAATATTCTTGAAAATGAATAAGGAGGCGAAACAAATGTTTGGGCCGGTACTTTTGCTGTAGGAAAAAAATAATAAATTTACAGGAAAATTGCCTCAAATATCGTCCTTTTCGCCTCAGGAATCGCCTTCTATTTCTCTTCCTCTCTTTCTGTTATGTGAGTTTCAGTGAGTTGTGAGAGGTAGAAGAGAGAAAGATGGATATTTATCAGGTCTAAAACAAAAAAATGTCTCAATCGATAATTTAATGGCAAGTTGAGAAAACAAGTGGACCGGCCATTAAATGACCAGTTTGACTATTTTTAAAAATACCGAGCTAACGTGGATATATTTATTAATTTGTATTTAACTTTGGATATTGATAAAAATCACATCATTTATAGGGAGGACAATATTATATTTGTCTCCGTATCTGTGCGATATCCGCAGAAAATCCGGGTCCTGATCCTCTAAAGTAACCCAAAATATATATTTGGATCCGGACCGTCCGATCAGAATATGGCCAATCCGACCGTCCGATCAGAATCTGGCCAATCCGGACCGTCCGATTTAGAAAGTCGGACCTTCACTGTTTCCACTTTCCACTTCTTTCTTCTCTTCTATTTTTTTCGCGCGACCAGCACCAGCAAAGAAACAATGGCGCCCAAAAAGAAAACCCAGCAGCAAAACCCCAAATCAAAATCAAAATCAAAACCAAAAGCTGGTTCGTCCGACCCGAAACCCGCACCCAAGCTCCAGATTTCAGCAGAGAACGAGCGTCGCCTCCGCCGCTTACTTCTCAACACCGAACGCCCCGCTCCGTCTCAGCCTCCGCCTGACGCGGCGGCGCAACCTTCCTCCTCCAGCTTAACATTCGGAGTCGGAGGAGGTGGTGGTGATGGTGCTAGTGGCGAGACGAGAGCTCAGAAGGTGAAGCGCCTTACAAATGTGTACGACAAGCTGTCGCTCGAGGGTTTCACCTCTGATCAGATCGAGAAGTCTCTCTCTTCACTCGGTGTAATCCTACTTACACTTCATCTCTGATGCTTTTCCTTTTTTACCAACATTAAAAGTGTGTATTTCTCGTCATTTTTTATTTGTTTTTGAATTAAACGAATAGGAGACCGCAACATTTGAGGAAGCTCTAGATTGGCTATGCTTCAACCTGCAAGGAAGTGAGCTCCCTCTAAAATTTTCTACCGGTGTCACCTCATTATATCATGAAGGTACTCATCTTCTCTCTCTCTAATACACATTCACCGACAGATTAGTTTTATTATTGTTATTCAGCTAATATGGTTCTGGTATTTGAAATGTGATTGATTAGAAGGGACAGATGTCTCGGTTAAGGTGCTCTCTTCAGCTCGTGAAGATTGGGCGCCAGAGGCACGTCAGATTGAAGTGGTGAAAGAGCAAATTGAAGGATTGTCAGTTAGAACTAAAGGGAAGAATCCAGAGGTCTCTTTGGATGAAGATAGATCTGCACAGGCAGCTTGGATTCGTCAGTACATGGAAAGAGAAGAAGAAGAAGAGGATGAGGTATTAACTTTTTTCTTTGGTTTATTGCCGTCCTTGTCTTTCTCCTTTTTTATTTTTATTTATTTTTTTCTTTTGGTTTGTTTTGTTTTGATTTGTACCAGAATCTGTTCCTTAATGGCTTGGTATATTAGTGTACGTATAAGCTGGTTAGAGATATCCCCACCTTAAATTAAGCACACTACCGAGCTTAAAGTACAAACAATCTAAAAAGAGACTAACCAGGGTTTGCCTCACAAGTTGCTTAGTGTTGGTACCAATTGATTCATACAGGTACCAAGCTTTACTGTTTTGGTCAGGAATGTTATCTGGTAGTTTCATGATTTTGTCAGGCTTTTACATTGGTTTTATTACCTTTATGTTGTGCCTAGAGTCTCATTTAAGCACAATTGATAAACCTTGAATAAAATACAAGATCAGGATCCTTAGTTAGTGTTCTGTACATGACATAGTACATTGTCTTATGCACTGTAATTCCTGTCCATAATAGGAGCTTGATTCTCGTAAAAGGCCGCCTCGTGATGCTGATTCCATAATCGAAGAATACCGACTTGCCAGAATTGGTGCCCTTGAAGGAAAGCAAAAAAAGGATAAGAAAAGCCAAAGTCACTTTGGTAAAATTATTGCTGAACTCAAGCAAGAGTTGTCTTCTTTAGGTATGAACCTTTTTTAACAAGCATAACATATCATGTATGTATCAAGTACGTATATATTACTTGCCGTATTAAATCCTTAGATTTTAAGAAATACTTTTTATATCTGCATCTCCAGGTCTCAGTGATGAAATCCTGTTTTTTGAGCCGGTAGAAGAAACAGTAAACACAAGTGTTGATGTTACAGTATTGGGAAATGGAGAGGATGAGGATGGTAGTACACTGGAGAGAAAGAAAGATTCTTGTGAGCCTGTCACTGAATCAAGTGAGAATGAGGTGGAAGAGGAAGTAGAGCTAAATGACTTATTTTTTGAAGACTCTTCCACAGATAACCCTCATGCGTGGAAGCAAGAGAAACCAGAAAAAGTGTCAGATGATGGTTATGGTCACATGTTAGGAAATATTGACGACATATGGAAGAAGGCAATTTTCTTTTGCCTCTTCCTTCTAATAATATTTATAGTTATTTAGCACTGTAGTCTTTAATTAATATTTTGTAATTGCAGGGTGAACCTGGTAAACTGCCCAAGGCAATTCTTCAGAAATTCTGTCAGAGGCTGGGGTGGGAGGCACCGAAGTATAGCAAAGTTTCTGACAAGGATAGCAACTTCATATATTCTGTCAATGTAATGCGGACCACCACTGGCAGAGGTAAAAGCCGCAAGGCTGGTGGTTTGACCACTTTTCAGATATCTGATGAAGAGGAGCCATCTAAGTCTGTTGAGGTCTCTCTCTCTCTCTCTCAAATACAAACATATCTTGAAAATCAATTCAAACAATGTAAAGATAACTACAATATTATTTGCAGGAAGCACAAAGTAAAGTTGCATCTTTTGCCCTTTATCAACTTTTTGCCGACCTTCCTCTTCACCAAATACTTGCAGAACCATACTCATCTCTTGTTTCAAAATGGCAAAATGGTAATCTGCTACCTCTCACTTCATTTGGCTGTACTTGTAAATGTTTCAGAATTATTTCATTATCCTTCATATTTGAAATATATACAGGTGCACTCTCACCAAAAATCTTAGAGAGAGATAAGAACCGAAGGGATGGATTTGTTGATACGTTATTGAATAAAGTCAAATCAGATGCGCTTACTTCTGTTAGTGCACAAAAGGTTGAAGATACGAATGTGCTAGAAAACACATCTCCTGAAAAGCATAAGAGCATGACAGAAAGTTCAGGTGCTCTCTATCTTAGTTATCTTTTACTTTTGGATTTCTGCTTTATCGTCTTCAGAAATTGGGTTGGAGACCCACCATGTAAAAATCTAAACTAAATGTGTTGGTGTCATTTTTCATGTATGATTAAATTCCTAGGACTAACTGCTCGTCAACAATCTGAAAGTTTACTTTTGAAAGAAGAGATGGACAATAAGAAGAATCTGCCCAAGTTTATGGTAAAATTTACTATCCTATTTTACAAATATAAACAGTTGCCTACTCACATAGACACTATCATGCACTATATGTGATAAAAATTTTGTTGAAAAAAGACCTAACTTAGACAAGAAAAGAAATTAATGGCAAGTCTCAAGCTGTTAACGTGGAATTGTACAAATACACAAGTATTTTAAAAGAAATGAAATGATGTCAATCTCGTGGTGTCACAAATGATCCTTGTCTTGTTTCAGAAAATGATGGAGGCCAGAGCAGCTCTCCCTATAGCTAAGTTAAAGGACCAATTTTTAAATTTACTTGGAGAGAATGATGTGATTGTTGTTTGTGGTGAAACTGGGTGTGGGAAAACAACACAGGTAATCTCTGTATCATGCCAAAAGTTTCTATCAGATGTTATGTTTCTTCCAATTGCTATCTTCTAATAACTGTTTTTTATTTTCAGGTCCCTCAATTTATATTAGATGACATGATTGAATCTGGTCTTGGCGGATGCTGTAACATTGTTTGCACACAACCCCGTCGAATTGCGGTATGGTAGCACAGTTGAAACAGAGATGCTTTTTTATGAAGTATAAACCAATAAATAAGTTCACTTTTGCTAATTGTTAACTTTGTTTAAGATTGGCTGAAAACGCTTTAGGAAGCTAGTATGGCTCGTATGATTTTCTTGTTTGATATTCATATGAGAGAAAAGAAAGAAACAGATTCAAATCAGAACAATAATCTTCTTATTATATCTCATAATTTCTTTCCATCTACAGACATTTGATGTACTAATTTTGTTAAAGCTACTAAAGAAGTCAGATAAGGATGCTATTATTTGTTTTACATAGGGTTATTGTTGGAAAAAAAGGATCAAACTATAAATTTACTACCATGCCATTATTGCTATATATCAGGCCACTGTCTCCTATTTGTGAACCAAACTTTCAAGTTTTCATCTCGTCCTATCATTTTGTCAGGCAATTTCAGTGGCAGAAAGGGTGTCAGATGAGAGATGTGAACCCTCACCTGGTTCTGACAGTTCATTGGTTGGCTACCAAGTTCGACTTGACAGTGCCAGGTGTCAACTTTTCTTCCCTGTACTAGTTACTAAAAAGTTCATTTCGCTGGTTTTATCATGCTACTCACATAAACATGTGGCCTCAAACTGATTTAAACTTTTGATTTTGTTGATGACTATTTCTTTTGTAATGATATAGGAATGAATGGACAAAACTCCTATTTTGTACAACTGGAATACTCCTTAGGAAACTTTCAGTGAGCCTTTGTTGTCTCTAATATGATTAAAGTGCACACGTTTTTACTTGTTTTTGCTGATTTTAATTTGCTATTATGTAGACAAATAAAAACTTTGAAGGTATCACCCATGTTGTGGTTGATGAAGTACATGAACGCTCTCTTTTGGTAATATCTTGCCCTTTCTTTCTAAGCTTAACATTGTAGTTGTATTAGCATTTATCCAACTCTTTGTTCTTCCAGGGTGATTTCCTTCTGATTGTATTAAAGAGCCTAATTGAAAAGCAAGCTTCTAGTGGATGTTCCAAACTGAAGGTTATTCTCATGTAAGTGCTCTTCTTTTTTACTGAATTGAACAACTACCTCATTTTTTATTTATTCTTACATGCATTCTATATCTAAATTCTAGGTCGGCAACTGTGGACGCAAGTCTATTTTCAAGATACTTTGGTGATTGCCCTGTGATTAGTGCAGAAGGGAGAACTCATCCTGTTTCGACAATTTTCTTAGAGGATATTTATGAGAAAATTAATTATTCTTTACCATTTGATTCTCCTGCCTCTGGAGAATTCATGTTATATAACAGAGAGAAGGTTTATTTCTGACCTCATTTTCCTTCATTAAACAATTTGCATATGATTAATCTTTTTTTGTTCTTTTTGCGATTTAGGGACAGAAAGGAAGTAATTCGGTAAATAATCGAAGAGGAAAGAAGAATCTGGTGCTATCTTCTTGGGGTGATGACTCCATACTTTCTGATGAATATATCAACCCCAATTATAATGCCGGTTCATACAAGTCATACAGTGAAAGAACATGCGAAAACTTAGTTAAGTACCTAATAATTTATCAGAGTGCTCTTTTTTTTTTGGAAGGGGGTAAAGTTTGTCTTTTCTTTCTCTTTCCTTCAACTTTGTCCTTTTTTTTTTAATTATTGTTGGATCTAATATAAATCCTTAGTGACCCCAAAACTCAAAGTTTCCATTTGAAGTCCAAATTAGTGTCCTAATTTTACTTATTTTGTTTTTGTATGTATTTCTTGAATGTAAATAAATACTCCCTTCTTAAAGGTGTGATTTTTGGGCTATGGAAAGATTGGCTCTAGCCTACAGCTAATACGTTTTGTTAGTGATTAAATAGATGCTAGGCCTTCAAATACCAGATCTTATTTTAGTGCACAATGCCCTGGCACTATTCATCTCCAACTGATTGAGGCCAATTGTGTTCTTTTCTGTCCACAAAATAAAAACAATGAAATTTGCAGCCATTTCTTGTTAAAAATGCGCAACTTTGCTCTCTCCATATATACTACCTTATTTACTTCTCCCTATGCAGAAACGTTTAAATGAAGATGTTATCGATTTTGATCTTTTGGAAGATTTGGTCTGCTATATAGATGAAAATTATCCACCTGGTGCCATTCTTGTGTTTCTTCCTGTAAGTCTTAAATTCAAGTTTTTTCTTTTGTTTTAGTCTGTATAGTGCTTCAAGTTTGGTTATATTGATAATATTAGTATTATGTGATATGTGTTGATACTGTTGTGTTAACTTTGGAAGAGTAATTGGTTAACAAGTATGGGAGATAGAGGTCCTGAATTTAAGTACGGCTAGTCCTTCATTATAAATTAATTGTCATAGAAGTCTTGGAATGCATGAGTCTACGAGAATGCCATAGAGAAGTATTTAGAGTATAGCATGTTTAAATAACAGCTGCCTACTCTATTTGCTTAAGCTTTGAGACCATGTGCTTGGTTGGTACTTTTCACTGCTCATATGCTCAACTGAACAATGTTTCTATAGGGAGTAGCTGAAATTGATTTGCTTGTTGATAAACTGACCGCCTCGTACCGGTTTGGCGGGCCTTCTTCAGATTGGGTTCTTCCCTTGCATTCTCTTCTCTCATCAGCTGATCAAAGAAAGGTTTTTCAATCTCCACCTGGAAACATACGAAAGGTAACTCCTGATGGTACCCAATAGCATGGCTTTGACAATTTTAGCATAATTCAAGATTTAATGTTTGCAAGTTTTTCAAAGTAAAACTCTCATGTAGGTAATAGTTGCAACTGATATAGCTGAGACTAGCATCACAATAGATGATGTAGTATATGTTCTTGAGACTGGAAAGCACAAAGAAAATCGGTACAATCCACAAAAGGCATGTATTTTCCCCTTCTTTTGTTGTTTATATCTCTAATTTTCGTTTTTTTCTTTTTCTTTTTTCTGGATTTTAGAATTGCTGACCACTGACTTTCTTTATATAGAGAGCATGACATGCAAAGCTATACTACATGTATCCATGTGAAATAAAATTGAAATAGCTGGGTACCGTAAGTACTAAAGTGATCCCCGGCTTTAACTACTAATATAGTTTTGAAGAGTCCGGCTAATATGACATTGGTGTCATTCCAAATTCAATAACACCACATCGTATACCGTTGGATCTGCTTTAATATCCGTGTTTTGCACGAATATTAAAGACACTAGTGTTTTGCACGGATATTAAAGCAGATCCAACGGTATACGATGTGGTGTTATTGAATTTGGAATGACACCAATGTCATATTAGCCGGACTCAGTTTTGAAATTGTTATTTTTATATTTATATATTTTTTCCAGAAAATGTCAAGTATTGTTGAGGATTGGATATCCCGTGCCAATGCAAAGCAAAGATGGGGGAGAGCGGGTCGGGTTAAACCTGGTATCTGTTTTTGCCTCTATACCCGTTATCGGTTTGAAGTTCTTATGCGCCCATTTCAGGTTCAATCTTTGTACTTTAAGAATTTATTTTCTTTCTTATATATGAATATTCTTTTTGACAGGTTTTATATATATATTGTTATTCTTGGTCTTGAATTTTTTTGTAAATAAAGGTACCTGAGATGCTGCGAATGCCCTTAACTGAGTTGTGTTTACACATAAAATCGCTCTCTTTGGGAGACATAAAATCATTCCTTCTTAAGGTGTCTCTCTCTTTCTCTTGTTTTATATCTGTACACTATACTTTTATATTGAATTATTGATCACCTCTTTTTTCGTATTGCAAAATATGTTTGTGTTGTTATGCAAGCTAGGCCATAGAGCCCCCTAGAGAAGAAACTGTTACCTCTGCCATCGACTTGTTATATAAGGTACAGAACTCTTTTCCTTTTTTCATTTTAAAATTGGACAGTAATAATCCAATTCTATGTCATTATTGTTATGGTCACTGCTAACTTTTTTTCGACTTTTAGGTGGGAGCCTTTGAAGGAGATGAGAAGCTTTCACCTCTTGGTTACCATTTGTCAAAACTACCTGTTGATGTTCTGATTGGAAAGGTATGCTCTATATATGTAATTACTATTATTAGTTTTATCGTCAATATTGTTTATGACAATAAAATGAATAAACTGTTGTGTTTAATTTTAAATGTTTCCAATATTATACTTTTCTTTTTTTGACTTGAATATTATACTTTTCTTGTATAGATGATGCTCTATGGTGCCATATTTGGTTGCCTCTCCCCTATTCTCTCAGTAGCAGCATTTTTGAGCTACAAATTTCCATTTGTCTATCCCAAAGAGGAGGTAGTTTCTTACACTTAATGCAAACATAATTCATAAACTTTTCAACTTCTGCATATTTATCTTTGAATCAGTCTCTTTTTCTTCATTCCATGATTTATAACTAAACAAAAAATTAAGATATCCATGAAAATGGGTTTTATGTTGACTCAAAATTCAGTTCCCTTTTTTGTATTTTCTTTATTAAATTTCTTAATGTTAGAATGGTAACTGCAGATGAAGTAAATATGGGCCTTCATATAATAAAATGCAATAATTAATATTTGTAGAAGTCAAATGTGGAGAAAGCTAAAACGATGCTTCTAAATGAAGGTCTTGATGGGACCGCTTCTACTGGTGGCCACAAGCAGTCAGATCACCTTCTAATGGTTCTTGCCTACAACAAATGGGCCAAGGTTCTTATTGAGGTATATATGTAATAAATTTTTGGATTATAAGATACGGGGCAGGTAGGCTCTACTCATACTGGTACATTTGGGCATGATTTCTGAGTTTGTCTGACCTTTACTAGTGCAAAATCTGAATGATTGGTGCAGAATGGACCGAAAGCCGCTCAGCAGTTTTGCCGATCTTTCTTTTTGAACAGCTCAGTTATGTACATGATCAGGTTATGAGCCTTTTTTTTTTGCTATTTTATTTAGGACTTATAATTCGTACAATTTTGAAGTGAATGTGAGACATTGATTAATGTCTTTTGCATTGCAGGGACATGCGTGTACAGTTTGGGACTCTCTTGGCAGATATTGGACTCATTGAGATGCCAAAAGATATTTTGGTAGAAAATCAAATTTTAATTTTCTTCTTCTCACTATTCTTCTGGTTGGAGAATGTTGCCTGATCATTATTTATGTGGCTGTTATGCAGCGTATTGATAGGAAAAAGAAAGGCAACCTTGATACCTGGTTCACAAATTTGTCTCTTCCATTCAATATCAACGCACAACACTCATCAGTGATCAAGGTGATTTCCTTTTTACATTGTGCCTTTTTACTTATCATTTTACATTTCATTCTTTGCTAAAAGACTGCTATTTCTTCCAAATTAGAAATTCAGTTTTGATTTGTTTCATTTTTTATTCTGAACCTCAGTTTGCAAGATGTTGATCCTCCCCTTTGAAATTCTGTTCACAACAATCGGTTAACAAGTTACTTATTATGGGGGAAAACAAGTTATATGCACTCCTATTGGTCCTGACTGGTATAATGCAAAGCTTGTTTATAGGTACAATTGTGTCGTCATCCTTGAAAAAATAAAAAAAACCCTCAGTTAAAGATAGAAAGTCTACTCAACCTCTCACAGAACCACAAATGAACAAGAGAAATGAAACAAGAATGATCTAATTGGTTCAAGTTATAACAGAGTAGCATATAGTCGGTTATATGTGCAGGTCTATATCCAAATGTAGCTGCTACAATAGAAGGTATTGAAAAAGGAGCCTTAAGTGGTAGGGGGACATCTGGCACTAGATCTAATTTCTTGTTTGATGGACGACGTGAAGTTCACATACATCCTTCTTCCATTAACCATAGTTTGAATTCGTTTCAATACCCATTTCTCGTCTATCTTGAAAAGGTACCTCTTCTCTCATTATTATTATTTTTTTCCTATTCAATAAGTGTGGCAATCTTTGAAATTTACCTGAAAAGATATAATGGAATCATGTCTCCTTTCAAGCTTCATGAAACTATTATAATCTAATACACACACACACACACACACACACACTCTCTTTAAGAGTTCCTAAATTACCCTCCATCATCATCGGTGTGTCCAATAATTGAGGATGGAAGTAGTAGCTTAGATAAGTTAGGATAAAACTTGGGAAGTCCAGAAGTGGTATTTTCATATTTTGTATGGTGTATGTGAAATTTTCCTTGCTTTCGAGGGATGCAAATGATGTGTTTATTTAGTTTTCAGATCATATTTCTGAAACAAACAAGGACCCTAGAGGAAAGATCTCAATTTCTTTGATTATTCTTCTTAATTTTATTCTAGGTAGAGACAACAAAAATATATTTGCGTGATTCAAGCATGGTCTCTCCATATTCGATTTTATTATTTGGTAGTCACATGGTTATTCAGCATCAGGTAATTTTACTCTTGTGATCTGATGGCTATTCAACATGTTAATGTTCCTTAAAGAGGAACGAGAAACTCATATGTTCATTGCTTTTGTTTTATCCTTTGCTAGTCCGGATCTGTGGTAATAGACGGTTGGTTAAGGTTAACTGCTCCAGCGCAAACAGCAGTCTTGTTTAAAGAACTCCGGACAACCCTTGATGCAGTTTTAAAAGAACTCATAAGAAAGCCAGAGGTAGTATGTTATTATTCAAATATTTCTCTTCTTGTTTTTAGTTGGGGTCTAGTACTCTGCATATACTGTGTGTTGAGATATTTTTGGAGTAAATAAGTTAATCGGATAAGCTGAACCTGACCCGACTCTTTTGAATGGTCAATGACCCAAAATTTGATCTGACCCTAACATGATCAACCCGCACCGTAACACGACTATACTCCAAGACCTAAGTAGACCTGAAATTTGAGCTGACCGGAATTTTACTAGATCAAGAGATTCAAGACCTCAACTTGACTGGTTCGACATGACATGACCCCTTGATCTGCTTAACCTGACTTATGAACTGATTCGACCTCGAAAACACAACTGCTACTCTAAAATCAACTTTATTAGGTCAATTACCTGAGTCTCAGACTCAATTGGCCTGAAACCTGAACCCCCTCGATCTGAAACTAGGATGATTTGAGTCCTAAAACAGCTCAAACCAAAAATGACCTGAAACCAAGTGACCGAAACACAAACTGCAATGACCCAAGATCCCAAATGACCTGAAACCAAACTAATACACGAACTTGATGCAACCTTCTCAATTGCCCTCTCTGTGAACTGGCTGGATCCAAGACAGCTTGCCAAGTAATCTTTAGATAGATAAAGTGCTGCATATATAAGGTTGAAAGATTTTTTGTTGTCAGGTGACTACTTTGGTCAACAATCAGGTGGTTAAGTCCATTGTGCATTTGCTCTTGGAGGAAGAAAAAGCTCAGCAATCCTCAGTATCTGTATAATTTTGCATTTTAGTTCTCTCAAAGCGCAAATCAAAATGCTGAAATTGCACACATTCTTGGCCTAAGTTTACTTCAACAATTATTTAGGTATAACACTTATTTTGTTGTGATAAGTTAGTTCCTGTCATATTACTAGCACCTCTTGGATCACTCGACTCTGAGCTCTTGTTTATGTGTAGGACTAAATGCATCAAGGCAATTGTTGAGGTGGAAAATATGTTTTAGAGTTGGAATATGTTGATTAGCTATAGGCGGTTTCTTTGAATTTGCAGTTGTTTGTTTCTATTCACTTTATTATGGTAAATTTTTTTTTTGCCAAATGTACCGTCAGTAAATCATCATGACCTGCTCAGCACGATAACAAAATGTTCAATAGATACAGTTACTCCTTACAGTGAAACAGATGGAGTAAATGAATCACGTCAGGTGTAATCTATTATTTTTATTTTGAAGTCGGGTGTAATTGTCATAAGCTAATGCTAATTTTTAATGGATTATAGCTTGAACCGAATCTGATTTAACCCCTGATAAATAATCTGATCAGAGATCTCAAGATTTTTGTTTTTTTGTTTTAAAAGTCGAGTTTAAAAAACTATCCATATAGAGAACTAATATTTAGTTTAGTGGCAAATAATAAACCAAAGGCATTGTCTTCTGCGTGGGAGGTCACACAGGAAGTTGTAGGTTTAAAATTCAGATGGAGCTTCTTTGTGGATATCAAATAGTTAATTTTTACTTTCAAAGTTCAAATAGTTAATCTGATCAACTCAACATAATTTTCGTATTAAAATGAGACCAAATTTTATATTTTTGAATTTTTTTTAACAACATTTTATATAGATACAAAGTTAGTGTTTTTTTAAAAGATCCTGGACCATTCAAAAATAGTGATTTTGTACATATTTAAAAAAATAGTAAACAAAATATATAATTTGGTCATTAAGCATATTTTAAGAGTAGAACTAGAGTGTTCGTAAGTTCACCAAGTCTCTTTGTGAACTCAACTAAAAAATTATCGGATTGACTTCAAACGACGAATCAAAACTGTTGAAATCTATTTACTTTACGAGCGATGCATCTACACAAAAAATTAAAATTTAGAACTAATTTTGTATAAAGTCAAGTGGTAAAAAAAGTTCAGAAAAATGAATGCATTAAAATTAATTTATAGATCTTTTAATTTTGACCGCTTGACTTTATACTAAATTAATTTGAAAATTTAAAATTTTCACATGTAGACATATCACTTACGCGTAAGGTAGATGGATTTTAACGGTTTGAATTTTTCATTTGAAGTCAATCCGGTAGGTTTTAGAGTTGAGTTCACATATAACTTTGATAAACTCAAGTACACCCTAGTTCATAAAGATCGGTTTGAATCGACTATTTCAACTTTTGAATACAGAGATAAAAATGCGAGTCATGTTTGACAATTGAGACACAGAAATAATTGAATATTTTAACCTTACTCTCATATTATAATAATGCACTAGTAAAACTGCCCATCCAATGATCTGAGCCCGTTTTCTGCGTTCATGAAGTCTCAAATCATGTGTTCCATTTGACTATTTGAATTTTGAAGGGGTCAAGTAACTTTTGCATCATGCAATATCCTGTGCTATTGCAGATGAGGTGGTTCCAAGTGAATTTGTCGCCGTAGTCTATCCTCTATTATAGTCTGTACTTGCCCCCGTGCTTTCTACTCTGTTGCGCTGTACTTAGTCGACTGTTTCATGTACCGATGAGTTTGTGTCTGAACCATTCTCTTGCTCCTATAAAATAATCCAAATTCATCTGAACCTTTTTTTTTTTCGTCCTTAAGTCTGTCACAAAAAACCCACCATGCAGTAAAACCCTTTCTGAATTTGATGATATATTTCCGTATACTCAGTTGCCTTCCAAATGGAAAAAGTAAAGGATATCTTTCTAGTCAGAGCAAAGGATATTTGATCTAAAGAATAAATATAAAATTCACACGGAAAATTGGGGCTTTGCCTTTGCTTGAAGTAACATAAAAAATCATCTCTTCTGTACCGGCATTACAATTGATTATATACTAGAAATGATTCCAAACAACGCGTTTATGCATCTACACTAATACATTTGTATTGGGTGTACAATTCAAAAGTACTATAGGACTAATATTCTCTTTTCCTTTTCTATACTAAAACACACTAGCGTACAAGTCAAGTCAAGCAACTTGCGTAGTCAGCAAAAATGATTTATTCTAAATTAAAAGAGTTCAGCAATATTGTATGTTAGGTGATTGACGCATACAATTCCAACAAGAAAACAAAATGCATGTCTGCTTGGAAGAACCGGTTACAAAATCCATCACGAAAAGGACAATTTAATGTAAGGAATAGAATTATAGAAGAGGTTATTTTATCCAAAGGAAATGTCCCTCACCTAAGATGCCTTTTGCATTCCTAAAAGGAGGCCATGACCAACTCCTCTCTCTCTTTTTCTTTTTGAAATCCTTTGCAGCGAATGTTAAGTATAACCTCTTTCTCTCTCTCTCTCAAGAAAGACACACTTTTGACTACATTTCCTATTAGTACCGACCTAGCAAACCTCTCATTCTACGTACACGCCAACTTGTATAAACATTTCTCAAAAACATTTACATGTTTTGAGCTAGAGTTTAATAAATTAAAAGAGAGGACATGAGTGAAATTCTTGATGAAGAAGAACTCTTAACCCTACGCTTATGCATCGACAGCAAATGGACCTCTAAAGAGAAGGGAGAAGATGATTCCGTCAGCGCAGGTAATGTTTCCTCCGTTGACAGTAAAATTTCAAGGTTATTGGAAGCAAGAGATAAAGTGTTCGGGGAAGGTTGTGTCGATATTCCCCGATATCATGAAGAAAGCAAGAATGTAAGATTGGTTGGTTTACTTTTTGAAGCTGCAACAGCTGTAGATATACATGATCTGAGTTCGGCTATCGATACCTTGCAGGAGATCTACATGAGTTCATCTCTTATCAGTGATCCAATCCAAAGAGTGGTTGCATATTTCGCTGATGCCTTAGCTACTAGGCTTTTTCCTCCTAGATCGCGGTTTTATGGTTCTATGGACAAAATATGTGCTACCCAAGAAGACGAATTCTCGGCATTTATGGAGTTCTATAGAGTTCTGCCATTCTATCAATTTGCACATTTTACCGCAAATCAAGAGATTATTGAAGCATTCGAAGAAGAAGCGGTGATCAATGGAGGTCGCATTCATGTTATCGATTTTGATGCATCCTATGGATTTCAATGGCCTTCTCTTATCCAGTCCTTCTCTGATATGGCCACAACCACAACTAGTAGAACAATCTCTCTAACTATAACAGGCTACGGTAGAAATGTCGAGGAGCTCAGGGTAACCAAGGAGAGGCTAGAGAGCTTTGCGAACAGTTGTGCTAACCTATCCTTTAAATTTAAAGGGATCTTGACAGGTTCAAGTTTTACTAGTATAGATGTTGAGGCTAATTCTACACTAGTTGTGAATTTACCTTTTTATTTACAAACTTTGAGCAGTTCACAAGAAACAAAGGATACACTGGCCTCTGTATATTCTATGAATCCATCTTTGGTGGTTTTGGTAGAGAAAGAAGGAAACCAAAGAACAAGAAGCTTCCTACCAAATTTCATGGAGTTGTTGTACTTCTACACGGCAATATTTGATTCTTTGCATGAGCATTTGCCTTTGGAAAGCATTGAGAGGTTTAATATAGAGAAGAACTATCTTGGTAAAAAGATTAAACTAGAAATTGGTCAAGGGCACATAGAAGAAACATTTGAGCATGATAAATCATGGAAAGAAACTATGAAGGGGTTTGGATTTGAAGGAAAAAAGATGAGTTCTAGGTCATTGAGCCAAGCAAAGCTCCTCCTTAAAATTAAAAGCCCATGCACAATGAAAGGAGATGGTGCCAATTGTGGATTTGCGGTTTTTAAGAGAGATGAAGGCCATGAAATAGCCTTAACATGGCGAGATCGAGCACTCGTCTCCATATCTTGTTGGCGACGCACTTCATGGTGAATTCAATTCGTCGTAGTTCAATAGGTCTTTTTTTTTAGCCAATTGGCATTCTCACGGATACAACATAGAGGTTTCTTTATTCATACATACATGTTTATTTGATTTTTTTTGTTTTATTTATATATTTGGGTGTAGCCCTTTATTGCATTATCTCGATCGTACATTAATTAGATGTATTGCATAATAATTTGAAGGCTGTTGATTTATTTGTGATGAAAATAATGAAGGAATTTTTAGGGAAAATAGTAATATATACATGATAACTAATTTGTTGACTAATGGTTTGTTTGAATGCTTGTATTGACAAAGATAAATAAATGCTTTTGTACCTCTGGACTTACCCAAAGCAACGTTAATATAATTTCTTTTTTACAAGGGCTTCTCAATTCATATTTCGAACACGCAACCTTTCACACATATAATAACTTCTCAATTCATCTTTTTTTTTTTTTTAAGGTTGGCGGTGAAGTACCGCCAACAGACATATATATATTAATTGATACATATAAAACAAGTTTATTTACAAGAAACTTGGAAGCCAAATTAGCCGCCAATAACTAAAGTAAGAAATTTAACTAGCCAGAATTGCTACATGGAGAGCGCAATAGAACTTCCCATGGCCTATAGTACGTGCCCCATTCCTATAATTATTCGCTCTGCAACTAGAAAAGAATATCGAGTGTTGTATCATTAATTAATGTAAACACCGGTTTTTGCTTATTGGAGAAGAACCTTCTGTTCCTCTCGCACCATAGAGCCTACACACCAGCTGCCCAAACAACGTTTCTCAGCAACCGAACTCTCTTCGATAAATTTGGTTTCACCAAATTCCATCTTTGTTATTAGAACAAAGGTTGATCTTCAAAGAACTTTTATATTTAATGTCACTTAAGTATAAATATGACATTTTTTATCTTAAAAAATAAAGCAATAAAATGTACAAGTTTCAATTAATATAAAGAAATTAACCAAAGTAAATATATTTTCTTAATTATCTTTCTGAAAAGTTGTTAATCCTTTTTTTATTTGAGGTACGCAGAAGCAAATTAATTCTCTACTAGTATTTTTCATATATATATATATCGAGTTCAATTAATAAATTATCTAGTAGTGATCAAGTTAAGTAAGGGCACAATATTATAAGTGGGTCACCCAAAAATTAGGTTTCATCTAATGAAGATATGCAAGATATCAATGTTGAATTACTTTAATTATGCGAATCTGCATGTGTTTACACTTTGCAGTATTATCCTCTGACTGAGTTTTCATGCCTTATGTTCATCATAAAGGACCATGTTAGTATCTATCTTCTGTGGCACTACTCGTGTAACAATTCCTATCACCTCAGATGCAGTGCTAATTCTTTTTTTCCCCTTATTTTTCTGAAAGGTCTCTTGCGAATTTCAACATCCATTTCTCTTTTAGCAGGGTTCAAATGCCTCATGTCATGCCTCCCTTACATACTTATTTCTGTTTCAAAGTTCAAATAGTCGATCCGAACCATTCAACATGATCTTTATAGTAAAATGTATTGGGAGACCAAATTTTATATTTTTGAAATTTTTTTACTATTTTTTAGATATGCACAAAATCATTATTTTTTCAAAATATTCTACACCGTCCAAAAATAATGATTTAGTACCTATCTAAAAAAGTAAAAAGTTTTCAAAAATTCCAAACATATTATAGTATGGAGATCATGTTAAATGATTCGGATTGATTGCTTAAATTTTAAAAACGAAGATAAAAATATAAGATACAATTGAAACATGAAAGACTCATGATGCATTTAAAACTCAGTTTCTTTTTAGATGCATATATCTTACCAAAATGTATAATTAATCATACAACAATTGGTGTATATTGACATATTTTACTTATAGTCAAATGCTTCTAGGATATATTATTATCGTAATTTTTATAAGAGAAGTTGTTTTATTAAATTTGGATGATTTTGATTCAAACCAAATTGTCTATAATATATATTGTGGAGAGTTCCAATGCCTCATGCCTTTCATGCCTCATCATACCTCATGTTCTATATCTTCGTTTTCAAAGTCTAAATTGTCCATCCGAACCGTTCACCATGATATCCATACTAAAATATGGTTGGAGATGAAATTTTATAATTTTTGGAAATTTTTTACTATTTTTTAAGATGGGTAGAAAATCACTGTTTTTTAAACGGTCCAAAAACAGTGATTTTGTACCCATCTTAAAAAATAGTAAAAAATTTCCAAAAAATATAAAATTTCATCCCCAAGCATATTTTAGTATGAATATCATGTTGAACGGTTCGGATCGAAAATTTGAACTTTGAAAATGAAGATATAACATATGATGTAGATGAGGTATGAAAAACATGAGGCATTGGAACCCTCCTCATATATATTCACTACAAAAGACTGGCACTTTTCGCGAGGATAAAAAATAACTTTTCGCGACGGAGTACCGTCATAAACGTGCTTTTTCTATTCGCGACGGAGTCCCGTCATAAATGCGTTTTTATCCTCGTGAAAAGTGCCAGTCTTTTGTAGTGATTATAGCTATGATTCGACATATTTAATTTTGATCCGACGGTACAAAATTTGTAAAAAGGTCGGAGTAACTGTTTCCAAAGTCCAATTAGTCTCCTTACAAAGAAGTTCAATATTTTCCACCCAACTATAATTTTTTACAAAAAGTTCTTCATTTTAATTTCGAATATTTTTTTCCACCCAACTGTCTTTGATCATTCTGACAACAAAAAGTCTGACCAGCAACCCAATTTAAAAATGCAATTGCTCATGCAGAACTCTTTCAAGCCAACAGATTAATATGTATCTTTTTATTTATTTGTGGGATTGTAACATTTTTCCACTTATCTTTACTATAGAACTCCATATTCCTCAATTTTGTGAAGATAGACTAATTAACATAGTTGCTATTGTGTCGAATAAATTAGATATATATTAAGGTCATGTTTGATTGTGGTCTAAACTATGGAATAAATGATTTAGGTCTCAGTTAAGCTACTTAATATGATTTAATTGAGTCAGATTAAGATGAAATAAGCTGAATTTTAGGTCGGCCAAAAGTGCAAAAAGTTAAGCCACCTATCAAGGTGGTTTAACGTTTATCCCTCCTGTGGCCTAAATTATTTTTCTTTTCATTTTTTTTTCGCACGATATTGCATTTGTGTATGCTTGAAGTCTCTTGATTGATCTAAGTTGTTGTCTTTTTTTTTTCTTCTCACTTGTTTTCATTTGGCTTTGATTGATGAAAATAGTTATTAATGAACAAATTTAAAAATTAGTTTTTTTTAAAGCTAATTTTTACTTGATTGATGAAAATAGTTATCACTTGATTACCCAAAAAAATTAGCTTTTCTTAAAGCAAAAATACTTAATTTTCACATTTAGCAATAGACAAATTTATAAAAATAAAAATAATGTATTTGAATCTAGCATAGACAAATTAAAAATGGACCAGCATGAACTCTTGTTTACATAGACAAATTAAAAAGGCACGATCAATGTGAGTTGTAATTTTGTACTACTATGTTTCAACTATAATTAAGCTGGTACAATAAAGGCTTGTTTGAACTAATACCAGCCTTTTGTATTATGGTTTGCAGTAATAAAAATTGGAATTATTTCAGTTTTCTTTGTTCTGTTTTTGCAGTACAATCAAGTTAAGTAAGGTAAGTAAACAAAAAAAATAGTAAAAAAAAAGTTAATGGATAAGGTAAGCCAAAAAAAAGTTACAAGACCTACACAATTTTTCCATTAAGTTTATTTTATTAGTGGACGCCAAAAAAATAAATAAATTAAACCATACTTTATGCCACTAAAATCTAATCAAACAAGAAATAATTTAAAATATGACATAACTTTAATATTTAACTAAACATGAATAACTTAGGCTGATCTAATTGAGAATAATCAACTTAGGCCTCATAAATTTTAGGCCTCAACCAAACACCACCTAAAGAATAATGTTATCATTGCTATTGCGTACATGCAATTAGAGGGATAATAAAGGCAAGAACTGTTTCATATCGCAATGGCAATTATTATGTTCAATGGTCGGTAGGGGTGTCAATGAATACGATATGAGTAGAATGGAAGTATTTTTATATCCATATTCACTAATAATTGATCTTATCCATACTTTATTCTTACCCATTAAGAATTAACCATATCTTACTCTACCCTTATCAGTTAAAATTACCGAGTAACGAAATGTTAGCGAGTAAATAACGAATGATACTAATATAAAAATTAATTTATTATATTTTACAAATAGCTAGAACGTCAAAACTCATTAATTTCACACATATGCAATTACATATTCACATTACTAATAAAAAAAATGTGTAATCAATTCCAACTAAATTGTTTTTTTTTTTATAAAGCAAGAGAATTTAAAAAACACAAATATCTTGTCAGACAAATTCAATTATTTAACTAAATAAAAAAATGCAAATAAAAGTAATATGTTTAACTTTCTTATAGCAAAAAACATACACTAAATAACACAAGTACATCACTAATTATTGTTCAAACATTATCATATGAAATATCACACAAATAAATTTTACCATCACTAATTATTGCTAAAAAATTATCATGTAATTTTATTTTATATAATTACCCTATAGGGTAGCATGTACGGAATAGTCTTTATCCATACCCTTACCCGTTTAACTACTGAAAAAAAAAAATCCTTACCCATATCCAAACTTGATAAGCTAACAAAAAAAAAAAAATTACCCATACCCATACCCATCTTATCGAATACGATACTGATAGAATAAACAGTTAAAAGGTATCATTGACACCTCGTAATCTTCCATAAGATTAAAATATAGCAACATATGTTTCTCTCAAAAAATTATATGGCAACATATGTTAGTTCTTCATACCACATTTCTGTATTATTTATAAAATCTTTAAACCAAGTCAAATGAAAACGAATGTAAACTTTTGTTTACATAAAATTTTTAGAACTTAAATTATTGATAAAAATGTTAACAGAAATTAGAACTGATTGCATAGTTTAAACATAAATGGACACAGTAAATATTGCATTGACTAGCTTTTCTGTCTTTTTTTTATATGAAAAGTTGAAATTCAAATTATGTAATCGTTTAATATTTATAAGAGATATTTTATTCAAATTTCAAATCTACGATCTCTTATATTAAAAAAAAGAGAAAATTGATTATTTGCCACTCCAAAACCTTCAAATTGTAAAAATGCCATCCCGAAATTTGAAATTGTAAAAATGCCATTCCAAACTTCATTAATATGTAATTTTGCCACTCCAAATAATTAATGACTAAAATACCCTCCCTTCTTCTCCTCCTCTTCTTCTCAATGAGAGTTACCAGCAAGCCCAATCTGTTTCAATGCACAGAGTCCCTTGATCAGGGAGCCGAACATGATGGTATGCACAGAGTCCCTTGCACGGCATTATACACTTTGATTGTCGATTTCCATTTTTTTGATCAAATGTGCATCTTCTTTTGATGCTTGTCGGATACCACTTTCCGATTTTGAATAACCCTCTTCAATGCATATTAAATTGAGAACCGTAGAGGTCACATGAGATCCTGACGATACTGCTCAGAGGTTTTAAAGAGGCATCCTCATCTCGGGTCACTTCAATTTGGCTCAGACCCGATCATGAGTGGTCTTTCCCATTTGTGCGATTTAAATCCCTTTTCTTTCAATTAACTTGTTAGAGAGCATCGCAATTAGGTGGGGAATGATCTTTCCTTTTCAATTTCATCTTTGGTTAAGTGCTAGTTGTTGGTCTAAATCCAGTAATGGCCTTCCCTTCTTTCGTTCTTCTTCTCAGTTGATGAACGGGCCAAGTTGATCATGCTATGGCCATTGCTTCATGAGGTAGCACGAGAGCTCTCAAAGAATCTAAGAAATCGGGTCTCTCTCTTGCAAATTCTCCTCTTCTTTTTTTTTTGTTAGTCGCGGGAGAAGGAGAGGGTAAGAGAAAGGTGAAGGGAGAGCTGACAAGATGGGCCCGCTTGTCAGCCTCTTCATTCTTAGTGTTACTGTTCTATTAAATTAATTGCTTTTCTTGACTGCACTTGGTGTTCAGTACACCGTTCTTTGGGCTTTGCGTGGTGCATGAAGTGCCGAGAGCACGCGGAACGAAGGGGTCGGGGGCTCCGAGTTTAAACTCAGCGATTGAAGAGAGACACGGCCTCGGGCAGCTGAAGGCTCTCTCCAGATTGAATTCTGTGTTGTACCCTTTCGCCATGGCAGGAGAAGAAGAGGAGAAGAAGAAGGGAGGGTATTTTAGTCATTAATTATTTGGAGTGGCAAAATTACATATTAATGAAGTTTGGAATGACATTTTTACAATTTCAAATTTCGGGATGGCATTTTTACAATTTGAAGGTTTTGGAGTGGCAAATAATCAATTTTCCCTAAAAAAAATACCATTGTATTTTGTTATTAAATCAAGAACTTATTATATAGGGATCGACTAACAGTCCCCCCCATTCAGTCCCCTAAACGTCCCCCTAACGGTCAAAGTACAACTGTCAGTCCTCCATTCAACTAACAGTAATTCACGCTAAAAATGGAAAGTATGAATACCTAAGATATCAAGTATTAATTCACATACAAACTGGGGACCATTACTTTTCAGGGGCAGTAACTGTCAGACTGCATTGGGGACCACAACCAAAAAGTCACGTGGATCACACCACCAGTCCCCCATTCATTGATTAAATTAATTCACATACAAAATGGAAAGTATGAATACCTAAGATATCAAGTATTCATACCTAAGACCTCAAGTATTCATACCTAAGATATCAAGTATTTAAACAAAAACTGGACACAATACCTACCCATCTTTTACACGTTTTTCAAGGTGGTTTTTTTTTCTCCGTTCAATCTAACCAATTTTTGGGACGATCTATGAGGAATTTTGCAAATCTAAAACCACGAACGTGTTCTACATAATTTTCTCTTTCAAATGAGATCCATGATGACATACTTTTACACGTTTTTCAAGGTATCAAATATTCAAATATGGAAAGTATTCATACAAAATGGAAAGTATTCATACCTGAGATATCAAATATTTATATATAATTCATCAAGTATTCATACTTAAGATATCAAGTATTTAAAGAAAAAAACTGGACTCAAATATGAAAAGTATTCATACAAAATGGAAAGTATTCATACCTAATTTATCAAATATTCATATATAATTCATCAAGTATTCATACTTATGATATCAAGTATTTAAAGAAAAAAACTGGACTCACGTTTTACACGTTTTTCAAAGTGATTTAATGATTGACAAAATTAGTTAGAATTGGAGAGACAACATCTTTACTCTATTATATATTCTTGATAAAAGTTGTGAAAAGCAAATCCACTTGTTATAAGCTTTGCCAATTGCCACAGAAGAACCAATAGTGGCATGAGAATTTTTGACTTCGTTTGTGGAAGATTCTTCTCTCCCTGATTTGATTGTTTATCATGTTTTAGAATATAAAATTATTATTATCTGACTTGAGCAACAAGGTTAACATAAGAGGTTAAGGAGTCATGACAAAAGCAGAGAGGGTTTAAAGTCTCAATTAATTGGTATCCCCAACAGACCTAACTTATTGATACTGAATCAATTATGCGGAGGCTTTCTCTTATTACCCTTTTCTCTTGTTTTAAAAGGAGGAATTTTTTGCCCCTTAATTTTTTTAATTTTTACAAAAATTTAATACTATTTGTACACAAATCACCAAATCACATACATACATACAAACATATATCTCTGGTAGCACAAAAGAAAAAAAAAACAATAACCCACATAAATTATTGAAAAAGGTACAATTCCGTCCTACTCCTGGATCGCTGTAATTTACCTTCGTCTCAAAATATACAAAAAAAACACAATAAGAAAAAAACACTTGAGGTGAGGTGAAAGGCTTTGGCCCTCAATTTATGCTAAAAAATAATACCTCAATTTTGAGATCAAAATCACTAATTATACCTTTATGTTACAATTGTACTTGTTTAGACATGAGGTTGTGAAGTTTCCCGGTTGTGAGTTGTGACGGTTAACTAGCCGTTGCTTTTAATAAAGTAATGAAAACGATAGGCACAAACTTCCTTTTATGCACCGAAATTCCAATGAAAATTACATATGCTCTGACAAATTAAAACACGTGCTCCGACATAATAAATCAGCCAAAGGATTATGTCTAGATGCTTTTATATACACATCCTGGAATCAGTCTTGGAGGTGTTAAATATATATACATTGATTGCACACTTTATGTGACCTGATCTACATCCATGTCAGAGATGTTTAGCCACTTTCACAAGTTTTAACTTTTTTCAATTATATATATTGAAATTTAATTTTTTTTTTTAGGATTTTATATAGAATATCCCTTCTCGTAAAATATTAAATGTGCTTTTAATTTAGCAGTTAGAAATTTACTCTATGATTGTGGAGAATTTTAATTTTTTTTTAGGATTTTATATAAAATATCCCTTCTCGTAAAATATTAAATGTGCTTTTTAATTTAGCAGTTACAATTTTTCAAATCTTAATAGCCACACATTATATATTTTACATTTAAAACTTCAATCTAATTTTTTTTGTTCTGCTCCTGCACTTTACCCTGTAAAAATTGGTTTCTATTTTTTTTCTCTCCGGGTCTTACTGTGTTGGCTAATGTCTAGCTTAGAATCAAAGTCAAATTTTCCAAAAGTTCATCGTGCAGAGACATATTTCAATGACCAAAATAAATTCCTTTTAAGGTATAGGGTGCTAAGCATCCCCTATAATTTGAAAATTTATAGTTAGTCCATTAAATTTTGTAATTTTTCTATGTATTAATATCTTTTAGCTCCCTTTATAAAATAAAATTACACTATATTTGACTCTTCAGCCTCTCAATCTCTATTTTCTAGTTCAGCCTCTGATTGGTTTGACAACCGGTCTGTAAATTAACGAATTTAAACTTTTAAACTATTAATTAGGCAACGACTTTTGAGGGATGTGGAAAAGAAAAACCACAATTTGCCAAGGTTTTATGCTAAACTTCTAACATGTAACAGCAAGTTTGAAAGGAACAAATCTTTGTAAAAGTAACTTGTGAAATCGAAAAGGTTATGCGTTTTAAATTAAACAAAATATATTTTTTTATAAAAAAGGACATGACTTTTTTGCTCGTGATGTAAAAGGACACGACTTTGTTGAACATGATGTGAGATTTCGACCAAATGTGAATAAAATAAGCTTGAAGATAGTGTTGTCGGGATCTCATTATATCTTAAGTAACCCTTTATTAATTTTTAGGAAGTGGGGTATATCAGATAGGAACCAAACCAATGGTTTGATGTCTGATCTAAGTCGTTCAATCTGTGTTAAGATTCATACAAAAAGTTAAATTTGCAAATTACCCTCTAATCTAAACATCAGACTAAATTGAACATCAGACTAAATTGAATCCGATATCCATCAAATCCCTTGAATTATTGAACATTTGACCGAATTTGATCGGAATTTGATCATAAAACAGTGTGTACGGGCTTTAAAGAAATTGGGCTAAAATCATATTGGGCCTAGAACTGGAGGCTATTTAAGATGGGCTCGAACTTAGTTCTTGAATGAAGCTCAAAGTGGACATGGTTTTTGTTTTATTTATTTATTTATTTTATTGACGAGTGAGGTGTTGGAACCAAAGCTCCTTTTATGTTAATTATTTAAAGAGTATTATTGGCTTATTGATTTTGGAGGAATTTTTCTTTTCTTTTTAGTAAAAGTGGTACCCAGTAAATCCTCAGTAACATCAACAGTTCAACACCGAGGAACTGGTAACAGTGTACTACTAAACATCTCACACAACTATACGAGAAAGCTATACAGGGGCGGAACTACACTATGCTCAGGGGTACTAAGTCACTCCATGATTTTGAAATTTTTAAGAACGTATGTTGAAATTTAATTGATTTTTTTATTTCTTTATACTTTTTATATAGTTCAGCCCTCCTCATAAATTATTATATGTATGCTTGTAGTCTAATGGTTAAGACTCTATTTTGTGTTTGGAGATTTTAAATTCAAATCTAACTAACTACAAATTAATAATTATGTATTTTAAGTTCAGTTCTCCTAACTAAATTTTCAAATTTTCTAGTTCCACCCGGACTATACACACACTGCACCAACTCCATGCTTTTGCAAGCTCTAGCTGAGATTGAACTACATCCTCTTAACTGGTACCAAGAACCAGTTCTTCCTTTCTTCTGCCTCCACAGCACCTGGACCCACCTCTGGTCCACTGCAAGGCTACTGTATAATTTGATTTAGAATGATCAGTGGCTGTTTTTGATCAAATTCCTTATCAACTTGAAACCGTCTGATCCAAAGCCCCAGGCATATGGATGCCCAAAAAATTGAATAACAATTAGAAATTGACATATGTACTTCAAAAAAGACTTCTTTTTGTTAATTTTTGTTATCTAGACCTTGTAAATAATTGAAACTCAAAAATTGTGCTTGACACCAAATTTTGTTTTAAATCGGACTATATATATAAAGAGTAGAACTAGGGTGCTCCTAAGCTCACCAAGCCCTTCCGTGAGCGCGACTCTAAAACCTATCCAATTGACTTCAAACGACATTTCCAAACCGTTAGATGTTCAATCTATATTAAAATGTGCTTGGGGACCAAATTTTACATTTTTTGGAATTTTTTTACTATTTATTAAGATGGTTTGAAAATCGCTGTTTTTATTAAAATTCTGCACCATTGGAAAACAGCGATTTTCAAACCATCTTAATAAATAGTAAAAAAATTCCAAAAAATGTAAAATTTGGTCTCCAAGCACATTTTAATATAGATTGAATATCTAACGGTTTGAAAATGTCGTTTGAAGTCAATTGGATAGGTTTTAGAGTCGCGCTCACGAAGGGCTTGGTGAGCTTAGGAGCACCCTAGTTCTACTCTATATATAAATATTAAAATATAACAGATAGCTATGCGAGGTCATGTGTTTACGAATTATCGTTCATCTATTTTTTTCAAAAAATAAAAATAAAAAGCATTGCTGTCGGTTTTATTAAATGAATTAACCAAGTTCTACAAGTAGACTAAGTATAAAAAAGATACCAAAGAAGAGATAACAACCAGTAGGCGAACTAATTTAAAGAACCGGTACTGCTGACCCATCACCAACTTAAGAGTTTGTTACCAAAGAAATCAGCTGCAACCTGCACCGGTACTACACATAACAGTACCATATGTAAAAAGCCTCATTATTTTCATGCCCCAATCATACCTTACATCCTCATCTCTGTTTTCAGAGTTTAAACGGTCGATCCGATCACTTCAACATATTCTCCATATTAAAATGTGCTTGGAGACCAACTTTTATTTTTTTATTTTGAAACTTTTTTATCATTTTTTTAGATAGGTACAAAATCACTGTTTTTGAATGATCTAGAATTTTCTGAAAAATAGTGATTTTGTATGATCGTATCTATCTAAAAAAATAGTAAAAAGTAAAAAAAAAAATACAACTCAATATGGAAGTTCGACTGCTTGAAATTTAAAAATGAAAATAAGAATGTGAGACATAATTAGAATAGTGAAACAATGAGGCATTTTAATTTCACTCTGCTTCAACACAAAACTTTGTAGCATGTAGATGTACGAAAACAACATAGCAAGATTAAAATGCTCAAGTCTCCGTGCTGATAGCCTATAACCCTGTGATCCGTACATATCATACTATACGTATATTTCCAACTGTATATTTATTATTTTATATACAGACGAGACGTCATTGCCGTACATCTATTTGCACCTAATAAATTGGGAGAGCAGCTTGGGTCGGATGCCCATCGGACTCAAATTTGGGTCCGATGCCCATGATGACCGTCTGATCTGCTTTAAAATCCGTGCGGCCGCACGAATTTTAAAGCAGACGTGAAAGTTGCGGGTGCGAATCTTAAAACAGATCGGACGGTCCTCTAACCCATCGAACTCACTGTGAGTCTGATGGGCATCGGACCCAAATTGACTCTCCAAAGTCAAATTTCTACATGTATTTGCTCATGTACATCTGTCAGAAATTGCCAGTAGGTTCATAAAATATATAAAACAACCTGTAATTTGCTGGTCAAATTAACAAAAGAATCAGTTAAATAAATAGGACATACTTAATTATCTTTGACTTTTCCAATCATAAAAAAATAATTAATTCCGTGGTACTTTCTTCGTACTTGAATTGGTTTGTCCTGAAACAAAAATCATTGCAACGAATTCATACTTCCCATGTACCCTGCCTCAATTGTGTTGTCTACATTAGATATCTAGATACAGCAAAAAAAAAAAAAGTTATGGTGGAATATTTGACAGGAGTTCAGAAGTTTTGGTGCTGGGCATGCATCATTTGGCTCATTTGCATATTTGTCATATATCAAGATGATTTTAGTAGATCAGCCCGGCTGAAGCTGGTAATTCTGTTTGTCGGAGGATTTCCGATGATAATTTTTCTTTTCTCTCTTGCAAGAAGTATGTATCGGGATAGTCATCGACATCGACCAAGTAACGAACCTCTATCAAGCATGATTTTAGAAAGAATGATTACTCCTGAACCGCGGGAACCGCCTCGCACTATTGTTCCGTACAATTCAAGTATTGATTATTTTCTTGTAACGTATATGTACCAAAGGGATGGAAGGTCAGAGGGGAATGATTGTGTTGTGTGTCTGGGCCAGTTGCAGCAAGGTGAGATGGTGGCGAAGATTGAATCTTGTTCCCATTTGTTCCATGAGATGTGCATCGACCGGTGGTTGCGACTGCACAAGACATGCCCGATTTGTCGGTCAAGGGTAGATCAAGAGGCAACTGAAGAATCCATGATCGGACATACTTCGGCAGTTGTTTAATTTACATACTTTTGTAGTGTAAGTATTCCTTACTTAAAAGTTGATGATCTGTAGATGCATTTAACTGGAGTTGATTAGTTTACATACAGGAATAATTAAATTCGAGTCGTCCATCTTTTACACACCTTTAACGATTTTCCCTTGCTATGAACTGTTATAATTCCTTCTTTTTGGGTTAACTTTAACCGAATTAAAATTTAGAGAAATTATTCTGCCCTCCTAACTCTGATCCCCCGTCTAATTCGGGTCCGGATCCTCTAAAGTAACTCAATTTTTAGGTTTTGGATCGGGACCGTCCGATTCGAATCCGTCGCTCGAGATGTATCCGCTCCACTTCAGAATGAATCGTCGCGGATTCGAATCGGACGGTCCCGATCTAAAACCCAAAAATTGAGTTACTTCGATTCCCCAACTTTCCTTTGACTTTTAGTTCTTGTCCATTTTGATCTCCATTTGGCCGCTCCTCTCTCAAGGCCGACAATGGAAGCAAAATCAGAGCTGATCAAACTTTACTATCTTCCCAGACCTCCTCCTTCTCCTCCTCTTCCTCCGACCCACCTCCTTCTCCATTGCACGGCCCCACGGCCCCACGGCCCCACGGGCCCTGACCTCCTCTCAATCTCCGCCGTGCCATTCGCCTCTTCCCTCCGGCACTCTCTTCTCCCTCTCGCGTCTCTTCTTCCACATTACTTTTGAAGTATCCAGAAGAATATATACTTGATAAACTAGAAGAGATTAATATCAGTAGTGACTTGAGCATGTTGCACACAAACTTTCTATACATGAACTCAATACATGAAACTGGGCCTATAACAGGTGGCTATTTGAGATGGGAGTGAACTTGGTGCTTGAATGGAGCTCAAATTGGACAGTTTGCACCAGATCTTGAGTTTAATAAATTCATTAACTCCATATCAACATATCCAATAATAGTATGTCTTCCATACATTCAACTTTAATCCATCTATAATTAATAAAAGTGTCACTATACTTTGATTCATATCACTGATAGTTTGCAACCGTCACCAATGTTCATTATCATGATCGATGGTACCATCGATCATTGATGTCAATTTACAACCCGTCACTATAAAAATTGAAACAGCAAAATGCCCCTGGAGTATATCAGCATCTCCGTGTCTTTTTGCAAGCTATCTAGCTCAGAGATTAAACTTCATTCTCTAACTGGTACCGACGATCAGTTGTCCCTTTCTTTTGCCTCCAGAGCACCTGAACCCACTTCTATTCCACTACAAGTTTAGCTACTGTCCAATTTGACCTAGAATGAGTTGAAAATTTATTGTAAGAATTTCACAATTGTAGAAAAAATATTAGAAAAAATATTTTACTTGTGGAAAGAGGCCGGTGGTGGCGCCACCTGACACACTTTGGCTGGGTACTGACAATATAGTATTTTAGTCATGTTTGATCTGATGAGGTGGAAGGTATTAGTTAATGAGTGAGTCTATGGTACTATACTACTATGCATAGCAGTCCTAGGGATGGCAGAAAAGCCCATCGGCCCGTCAGCCCAGCTATGCTTGCCTGACCCAGCCCTTTATCCGGTCGGCCCGACACTGTAACAGGCCAGGTAAGGCGGGGCCAGGTCATGGCTTAAGCCGAAGCCCACAGGCAGCCCGTTGGGCTTATATTTTAATACAAACAGAATTTTGAGTACAGGATTTTGAGTTTAGGGTTTCACTTGTGAGTTGTGAGAGCCGCTCCCGGTTTTGCTCTCAGCTCTCTTTTGCTCCTCTCTCTCTCTCGCTCTCTTCAGCACCCAGCAGGCCAGCACAGTGCCATCGGCGCCGAGCCCTCTCTCCGCGCGCCACCCTTCCTGAGCGCTTCTCTCCTCTCTCTCTGACCTTGGCACCGAGCCCTCTCTCCGACCGCTTCCTCCCTTACATTTTTGGTAAGCTCCCCCTTCCTCCCTCACCCTCGTTCTCTCTGATTTAGCAATTTTGCATTTTTTTCAGGAAATTAGTTGCCAAAGAATTGATTCGTGTGTCTTCTGCTGGCTAGCTGTTTCTCTCTTATTTTCTGTGAGCTCTTTGCCCTTTTCGGCTTGCTGTCTCTGTTGCTGTGTGGCCTTACCAGTACTGGTACAGTATCATACCAGTTGGTTGCTTTTCTTTTCTTGTGTCTGCTTCCTTGGCTCTGTGCCTCTTTGCTGTTCTGTGATGGTTGCCTTGATTTAGGCTTGTGCCGTTGTTGTTGTTGCCAATGGCTGTTATTTGGCCAATGGCCTTTGTGCTCTATTCTTGGTCGGTACCAGTATTGGGGGCTTTTACGTGCATTTTTTAGGCAATAATTTTTTAGACATGTTGATCGAATAATTTTTTTAGGCATGGTTAATTTTTTTTTAAGTGATGCTTGTTATAATTTTTTTTTTTTACTCCAGCTAAATAACTTAGGGCTTGCTGTGAATCTCTCAAGGAGAGCTAACCTTTCTGGTGCAGAGAATCTGGTAATATAAGTTAATTTGTGTTAATAATTTTCAATCTTAACTCCTTTTGTGGTAATATAAGTTATTGGGCTGGGACGGGCATACGGGTCGGGTAAGGCAGCCTATGGGCATGGGCGGGCGGGCAGGCACAAGCAGGCGTGGGCATGGGGGAAAAGCCTATGGGCGGGCTGGGCATAGATTTTGAGGCCCATCAAATTGGGCCAGGCAGGTTAGGCATGGGCTTAGCAAAATACCCGTGGGCACGACCCATTGCCATCCCTACATAGCACGGATTAGTCCGTACTATGGAGCTATATTTTCATTTTGAAAATTCTAATGGTCGATCCGAACCATTCAACGTGATCTCCACATGAATATGTACTTGCAGACTAAATTTTATATTTTTTCAAATTTTTTTACTATATTTTAAGATAGGTAGAAAATCACTTGATCTGAAAATTCTAGACCATCCAAAAACAGTGATTTTCTACCTATCTAAAAAAATAGTAAATTTTTTTTAAAAAATAGAAAATTTAGCCCACAAGTATATTCTCATATGAAAATCATGTTGAACGGTTCGGATCGACCGTTAGGATTTTGAAAATGAAAATATTGATCCGTAGTACGAACCAATCCGTGCTATGCATAATACCGTGGACTCACTGTTAGTTAATTACACATTACTTCATGTATTAGGAAAAGATAAACATAATTCCACGATTTGAGGTCTTGTTTGTATGCAACTCAAATAATTGATCACATAACTCACTGTTACTTTCTCAACCCTTTTCACATTCACCCTCAACACTACCATCACACTCAATCAGATGGTAGTGAAATGAGGCCAAATTTGAACGATAAACTTTGCTTGAAATCCTTAGCCCCGGACGTAGGACGAGGGCGAGACATAATTCACCATCTTCTTCCAAAAACTATAAAACCCGTGTTTTTTGGCATACTTCACTGTTTCCCTTGGGACAGATCATTTGAAAAGTGTCAAAAGTAGTACTTTTGCATCTTGCTCTACGCGATGCTGATTTTCTAGCGAACTGAGACTACGAGAGGAGACTCCTATCTAAGGGCGGTATCGTACCAGTCAAGCTCTTATTTGCCAAGTCCAATTGCTGTAGGACACGACATTCGGCCAGACCAGTCGGTATCCAGCGAAGTTGTTGGTTGAGGTTAAAGATGTACCCTTGCTCTTGGGATTTGACTTTCCTTCTTAGGATGGAGAGAAGGACTGCAACTCGTCTGCATGAAGCAACCGTTTTGGATTATGTCAATCAATTATTATTCCTGGACCAAAATCACCCGCCCGGGAATGACATTGATGTATATCTACAACCTCTGATAGAAGAGTTGAAGCAATTATGGAAACATGAGATTATCGAAACATTTTGGGTGGTCATAAAACTTGATCAGGAAACCATCCTCTCTAGCTCTATGGCCCTTTCCGAAATCCTTCTTCCTTGTCAACAAATCGAGGTACTTTCCGATCCAGATTTCATAAAAAGTTGCATTTCTATCTTTGCAGGAGTTAAGGCTCCTCTCTCTTCATTCTTTCTATTTTGTATGGGCATATGTTTTTTTATCCCTCGTCTCGACTTTTTCACTGGGGATGAAGTAATTCTAATCTTTTTATCGCTAGAGCCGGAGGAATTCATGATTTCATCAACTTTTTAACTAATATTATCATCACTGATAAAAAAACATATGCCCATACAAAATAGAAAATAAACTTAAAGATAGGAGATGATATGAGCTGGAGAACCATTATATGTCTCGTCTCTTCGTTATTTATACCTCCAAGGCAACCAATTAACCGGCAACTGATTCGCTTGGAACGTTTTCGGCTTGGTACTGGCTTAGCCTAAGTAATACACCTACCGAGACGAAAGCCAAAGGTGAGTTTCGTTGGTGGACGACGTATCGAAGACACAATTCTATTTGGAATCCAGTCTACACTCCTGTCCATCGGTGATTCCGGGTAAGAAAATGTAGTCATGGGTGTCTTTCATTTCGGAATGTGTGAAGAGAATTGAAGGTGATGAGACTCAAGCATTGCACCTGCACGATCAATCAAATTAATTCGTAAGGTTGCCTCGTAGAAAGTCAAGAGGATTTCCAGGCGTAACCGAGACGAATGCTTATTTCAAATCGGCGCCGAAGCGAAGGGGTAGCGCCGTAAGCTCAGTTCATGTAAACCACAATACAAGGGAGGTACGCCAATGCAAAGGCAAACCCAGATAAGTGAGAGGGGCCAATCTTACATCCTCAAATTTTGGGGATCCGATCCACTCTTTGTGGGTCTTGTTGTTCTGGGGTTCTAGTCGTTCAGTGGTTTTTGATCTTCTGGAAGTGAAAACTCTTTTGATTCGATCATTAAAACCTTGCTTTCCTCTTTGAAGTAGAGCTGTGAAGTCCAGGGCGACTCTCCTATTCACCTTATTGGAAATATCCACGAACAAAAGACTCTAGCTTAGCACCCTCGATCCATGGAGTCAGAAGAAAGCAAAGAAAGTAAGTCATAGTTTCGTGACCTAGTTACTCCATCCGCTTAACGATTTCCTAGAATCCAGACCTACGCTTCGATCTGCTCTTGCCATTGATGGTCAGCGCGGTAACTACATGGCCAGATGGGGTATAGCACCTGTTTCGGCCAAATCTGTCGCCCGAAGCACAGCAGGAACCGCGGCGGTTGTGTCAATTGCTGGCGGACGTCGACCTACGATGGGATGGACACGATGTGGTAACCTGGAGACCAACTAACGACAGCCAATTCACGGTACGATCAACATACAGACTACTCAAGGCCGAGCCGAGAGTCAGAATGGGGGTTCACAAAATATGGCGCATCAAAGCACCGCCGCGAATGCGCATCTTTGTGTGGTTGGGAATACAAAACAAGATACTCACGCACGACAATCTACAAAAGAGAGGCTGGGAAATAGTCAGCATGTGTACTCTATGCAAAGGGGCTCTTGAAACAAATAAACACATCTTTGAAGAATGCACATATACACGGCAGCTATATGACAAGATGAGGAGCAGCAAACCGGATTTGGGGTGGCCGCACACACCAACAGTACGCATAACGGCAAAGGAAAAGATGGGCCGTATGAACTTGCAACAGAAGGCGGCCATGTTAATCATGCATTTTGTCGTATGGAGGGAGCACTGTGCTCGAAGCTTCACAGACAAATGCAAGGACACGGGGGAGCTCTGGCAAGAAGTGTTATGGCACCTCGACCTATATCATACACAGTGCAACTAAAAGAGGCAATTCAAACAACTGGAGCGGTGGGCCATATCACAGCCAGGGGAACGACTGACATGCGGGAGAGCATGGGGTACCGGGGCTTACCGGCAATACTGGTAAACTGCGGGACCGGTACTGCTCAGGAAAAGACAGTACCATGGGAGGAAACCACTGGGATCTTCTTTGCATAATTACCACATTAGCTACACATTTTCAGCTCCGGCTTTCAAATGCATTTCATCTTCTTTTACACTGTTTTTCATCTCTTTACAGTACCTAATTGCTCAGCTGTTTGAGCTTTAACCTTGTTAAGATTTTACTTCTATTACAAACCTTTTGTAATTATTTCACCATTATTAATGAAATCAAATATGGGCTTGACCCATGTTTTTTCTCAAAAAAGAAAAACTTACTACTACTGCTATATATCATCCTATTAATTATGTTTATGAGTTTATGGATCATGCAAGCAATTTAAAAAATTCTTCCGATTAGTTATAACTTATAACCAAGGAAATAAAGTTAAAATTTACAAAACATTGCACATGTAAGAAATTAAGCTAACTTAGCAAGATCAAAAAGTGCAAGTCTCCTTGCTAATAGCCTATAACCCAGAGGGTTCCGTACATGTATATATCATACGGAACCAACTCCGCTGCTCTCCAAATAGGCGAGCAGGACCCTGCTCTTCCAAATCAGACCGTTCATCTGTGTTGAGATCCGTGCATGAAAAAATTCAACTGTCTGATTTGGAAGAGCAGAGTCCTGCTTGCCTATTTAGGGAGCAGCGGAGTCGGATCCTATATCATACTATACATCTATTTCTAACTATATATTATTATTCAGATGAGACGTCATTGCCGTACATATATATATTTCCACCTAATAAATTCGAATTAAGTCTCGGAAGTCAAATCATTCTACATGTATATTTGCCCACATAAATGTTCAACAGGGTTATTGATCAGGAAATTTCCAGGTTCATAAAATATATAAAGCTACCAGTAATTTGTTGGGAAAAACATACCAGTTAAACAAATAGCATGTATTGGGGATGGAGCTAGACTTTCAAGTTATGATCAAACATAAATGGAAAGTAATTATATAAAATTTTCATGCTATATATATTAGTCAATTTTACAGTACCAAAGCATTTTACTTTCAACTATATAGATAATCATGTATAAGTATACTTTTTTTTGAAAATGAACAGATTCACTAGACTTCGCACCGAATTGTTCAAATTCTTTCTGCATGAATCTTAAAGCACAATAATACTGGCCCATGCATTCCAAATAGGCACCGAAAATAAATTGGCCCGACTTTATACAAGCTAAAAATTTGAGATATGTCAGAGGATACAGACTCCATTCACTGTACATGGATCCGCATTTGACATACTTATTTTGGACGAGAACGGAGTAGGTCGATCCGATGCCCATCGGACCTACTTTTAGGTTCAATGAGCACGATGACCGTCCGATCTAATTTAAGATTTGTGCGCACGAACATTGAAACAAACACGCACAAATTTCAAAGCGTTCCGCATGAATCTTAAAGCAAATCGATAGTGATTAAACCCATCGAACCAGAGTAGGTCTGATGCCCATCGGACCTACTCTCAAGTGATCTTGGACCTTTCAAGAAGTACAAGACATGTAACAGAACAATAAGCAAGAAATGAGCATCCCCACCGGTGAGTTTATAACTTCAAAATCTATTAGATTGACTTTAAACGACTAATTCAAACCATTGAAACCGATATACTTCACTAGCGATAAATTTATATGCAAAATTTATAATTTTTTTAATTAATTTAGTATAAAGTCAATCGTCAAAAAAAGAAGGTTATAATTTAAATTTCATAGCTTCATATATAATTAACTATCAACAAAAAAAATAATGTTGTGGCTCAATCAGATGCAGGCAGGTAACAATCTGGTAATTCATTAAGAACGTACAGCTAACAATCAACATAGAAAAGGGATCAGATTCCCGTATATTCCGAAATTTTTATTTATAACATTTAAAAACAAAAAAAAATCAAATTATCATCGTTTGGCGAGATTTCGAATTCTAGCACGGCCGCACCGGTATTCTGCGGACTCATTTTAGCGGGACCAATGCGGACCCATTTTTTTTTTTTTTCATATTTTGAGATATCTCATGGCACGCATTCCAAGAAAACCAAAAAATATTAAAAAACAAAAAAATTGAGATATCTCGCTGGTGCTTTACACATGCTGCATTTTTGTTGTGCCATGAGATATCAAATTTTTTGGTTTTGGTGCCATGAGAACCATTCTGCTGTCTTTTCTAGGAATGCGTGCCATGAGATATCTCAAAATTTGAAAAAAAAAATGGGTCCGCATTGGCATTCTGCGGCCCCGTTGAATTGGGTCCGCAGAATACTAATGCGGCCGTGCTAGAAATATAAATCTCCAGAAACGGTGGTTATATGATTTTTTTTGTTTTTTTTGAGAAATGTTAGAAATAAAAATTTCGGCCGTATATTATTGAATAGTTATCAGTCTATTGTTGAACTGGATAAATCAATATAGATGAAATTAAATATCTGTAAGTTTCATATTGATTATCAAACAATATGAATTTTACATAATAAAGTCATAATTCTGTTAAATGACTTAAGGATTCAGTTAATTTAAATGATTTATCATAAATCAGTTCAGTTCAATTACAACAATGATGATATCAATAAAGACATCATCTGAACATTTTTTTTTGTCCCCTGACTGTCCATTATTGAAACCTATTACTATATATCAGTTATTAAATTGGTAGATGCCAGTGGGTGTGAAAGTTACTTTAATTGGAATATAAGTTATTTTTGTTAATGTCGCCTCATTAGCTTTAAGTAGAAGCATCATGTGTTTGTCTCTATTAAGCAACCTCAAAATGGAATTTGATCCAAAGAATTTTGGTACCTTGCTATACGGAACCTACGGCATATATATATATATATACGTATGTACAATCATGACTACGTACATTGATTACTTGGGGAAGTTAACTTCTAATTAATGTGATCCAACAACACAATTTGGATTATCAATGCTTTAATTAGTCAAAATAAATATTTGTACGCTTTCTCTCCATCCTTATCTCTGTTTTGTTTCGGCTCAAAAACACTAAAAAAAAGTGCTGCTAAAGATTCCAGCTAATTAGTTGATATTGTTTTGTCACAACCAACGCGTATAAATGATGGAAATTTGCAATATATATATACTGAAAGGTGCTAAGGAGGCTTAATCTAATAGAATTGGTGTCTTAAGAATTCGGACAAAAAAAGCTAAGGAGACTTAATCTGAACAACATGAGCAAAATTTAATCCGGACTAAAAATAATTGTTCAGTGAAATTAAAAAACTAAGAAATCTAAAGTGCCTTTAAGGATACTTAAATGGGTCTTGCCGAATACCTTCAAAATTTGATAGTGAGCTTAAGAATATCTTAATTCTACTCCTACTACAGAAGACAGCCACATCTTTCCATGTTAAAAAATCTCTGTTTATTTGTTTGCCTGAACAAAATTTATTTTCAATAAGACAAGTGGTATATTTTTCTAGCGCCCCAATTTGTTACATAATTTGTGTGCAATTTAAGCCCTTTCAAACTTACTTCTACATGACTTCTCTTCAAATTCATCATTAAAATTGTGCATACTATAATTATCTTATAAAAAAATCTGCATGCAGAAAATCTGCAGTAAAGTAAGGAAACATAGTAACTTTTTTTGGAACTTTGGGTCCAACAGAAATTGCAAGTCTACACATGCATGACACGGTACGCTACTTCAACCCCTTCCTTGCTTCTTCATAACACAATTTAGTACAATTTTTTTAACTGAACTGATAATGCAATTGAATTTTAAATGTGCTAATATCTAAAGAAGCCATTGACTTTTTCCTAGAATCTCCAATAGTATGTTTTTTCTCATAAATTTATTAGAATCTCCAATTAATGTGAATAATTGTGAGGTCTTATAAGCAACTTGAGTTCTCTTCTAATTTCTGACTTCTGAATTTTTTTTTTGAATATTAGTCATGATCCTCCAATTAATGTCAATAATTGTGAGGTCTTACAAGCAACTGATCTGGCATGACTATATTTTGGAGTGGAATATAATGAGAAATATGAAAATAATTTTATGTTAGTTATTTGTTATTTTATCCAACGGATGACCTTAATTACAACTGTTTCCTTTTATTCATTTTGTTTTGTTGGTAATTTTTGTTTATTTAAGAAAAAATCAAATAAAAAAATAAATGGTGCTATTTAATTATGTTTGTTAATGTAAAATGGGGATCTCTCAAAGAACGCTTTTCTTAATCCATGTTGATACATTTTTTTTTTGAAAGAAAAGATGGAGGTCAAGCCCGCCTTCAAATTTCATACTCTTGTTATTACAATAAAAGATATTTCCTATTTAGATTTTGAACCCATAACCTTTCATATCAAAGACCATCTGTTTTTACCATTAGACCAAAGGCAAATGTTAGTTCTTCATGTAGATACAATTTAAAATGTCAACCATATTGATGTATTGCTTGCCATTTGAATTTTTGGATAATGAAACCAAAATTAAGGAAAAAAATAAGGGACAATGATGAAAAATTATTGCTTAAAAACGCATATTTTTTTGTCCTTTTTCTAAACATAAATTTCTTGCAATTTAAATTTCAGTCCAATCTCAAATAAAATTTAAGTTCAAGATTTATCATATAACACTATATGGTCATGTTTGGTTGTGGCCTAAAGGGTGGAATAAGGGGTTTAGGCCTCTTTATTCCACCAAACGTGACTTAATTGAGCCGGCCTAACATGACATAAGCCGATCTTTAGGCCGGCCTAAACTAAACCACCTCGCATGGTGGTTTAATTTTAGTCCACGTCGTGGCCTAACTCGAATGATTATAATAATATCTTATTAGTATATAATTAGTATATTATTTTTAATAATTATTATTAGTATATAATTATATAATTAATATCTTATATTGTTAATATATTAAATAATAATTATAATAATATTATATAATTAGTATCTTTTTATAAATAATTATTATTAATATATAATTATATAATTAATATGTTATATTGTTAATATATTAAATAATTATTATAATAATATTATATATATTATAGTTACTATTAATATATTAATATTATATAATTAGTAACTTATTACTAATAATAATTATTAATATATAATTATATAATTAATATCTTATATTTTATTATATTAAATGATTATTATAATAATATTATAATATATTATAGTTATTATGAATATATTAATATTATATAATTAGTATCTTTTAATCAATAATTATTATTAATATATAATTATATAATTAATATCTTATATTTTATTATATTAAATAATTATTATAATAATATTATAATATATTATATTTATTATTAATATATTATTATTATATAATTAGTATCTTTTTATCAATAATTATTATTAATATAATTATATAATTAATATGTTATATTTTTAATATATTAAATAATTATTATAATAATATTATATATATTATTGTTACTATTAATATATTAATATGATATAATTAGTATCTTATTACTAATAATAATTATTAATATAATTATATAATTAATATCTTATATTTTTATTATATTAAATAATTATTATAATAATATTATAATATATTATATTTATTATTAATATATTAATATTATATAATTAGTATCTTTTATCAATATTATTATTAATATATAATTATATAATTAATATGTTATATTTTTAATATATTAAATAATTATTATAATTATAATTATAATATTATAGTTATTTTTAATATATTAATATATATAATTAGTATCTTATTATTAATATATAATTATATAATTATTATTAATATATAATTATATAATTAATATCTTATATTGTTAATATATTAAATAATTATTATAATAATATTATAATACATTATAGTTATTATTAATATATTAATATTATATAATTAGTATCCTATGATTAATAATTAACTAACTTAGGCTTCCAAAACTTTAGTCCTCCACCAACTCTAACCAAACAAGGAATAACTTAAGCCATGGTTTAACTTTAGATCTCAACCAAACACGAATAATTTAGGCCGGCCTAACATGGAATAACAACTTAGGCCACCTTAACTTTAGTCCACAACCAAACACCACCTATATCATTATCGTTAGACCATAAATCGTAACATATACCTCGAGTGTAGTTGAAAGTTACCTAAAGAAATATTTATATTTTGTACGGATTAGGTGCAAGCTCCTTCACTGAAGTTTCAAAATTTGACCAAGTCCTTCATAGTTCGAATCCAATCTAATCCTGTCTGAACCAATTAATGATAGACAAAATATGTTCATTTTTTTTTATTAATCAAGAAGGTGTTATAAAAAATATATATATTGGTCAAAGGTGTTGCTTTCAAAATTCAGAGTTTCAGTAGGTAAATGCTGAGATTTGAATTCTAGAACTCCCATTTTACGGATCTGTCTGGTTTTCCTTTAATATAATATTAAAATTGTAAAAAAAAAAAAAATGAGTCGGGTTAAAGGGATCATGACCTACCCGAACCAATTGTATTGGATCAGACAATGCAGATTCGAACCCGATTCATTAAGTCGAGTCAGATCAATGATTGACATCATGTTGCTTATTTATGTTAAATTTGAAAGCATAACGATAACAATTCTCTCTAAGTGAGGCTATGGTACTATACAGAGCGCATATTGGTTCGCGCTATGGACTCAAATATTTAGTTAGAAAATCTTAATGATTGATCCGAACTATTTAACATGGTCTTTCTATAAATATAAACATAGTCTTCATATATATAAATATGTACTTGTAAACTAAATAATACATTTTTTTACTATTTTTTAGATTGGTAGAAAATCACTTAATCTGAAAATTCTGGACCATTAAAAAACAACATTTTTCTACCTATCTACAATAATAGAAAACAAATTCTAAAAAATATAAAATTTAGTTTATAAGTACATATTCACATGAAGACTGATGAGTCCAAAATGGTACTACTACTTTTAAAGATTTATAAACTCTAATCTTAATTTCTACTTACGTTCATATCACAAGCGTATAATCCTACCGTGTAGTATGATTGAGATGTCAATCCACATGGATAGTGTATTAGATTTTAAATAATTTTTACTAGTCTAGGTTATCGGATTTTTTGAAAGTTTGAGGTGGTGGTGATAATTGTAATCAAGGTAAATGTTAAACAGTAGATATAGAACCTCTAGGGTCAGGTTTTCTGTCATTCTTAATCATGTGAGTACAAGTTTCGACGTCTTTCTACGTCGCATGCGGCACTGTCATTGTCGTATACGGCCTAGATTGCCCCACAGCTACCCCACATGGGGCACTGTCACTACCCGTAGGGCGTGCTGGGTGTTTGTTTATGCGATTTGAAAGGTTTTCCGATCTTGCGATCGGCTTTTGGACTACCAAGACTAAAGTATTTTAGGTACGCAATTATATTTTTTGTCTATACTACCCTGTAGTTGAAATATTCCAAAGACCCTACTTAATCTAAGTGCTTTCTAATGTTATTTAAAATACAATTTACGTTATCTTGTCAAGGGAGCCCACTGGATTCTAACTCTAGTCTTTGAACCAATGCCAAGCCTCGTTAGCCGAAGTGTTTGAAGTACTTACATGCATTATTCTTCTCACACAAGGATGCAATGACTTAACACCTATTGGTATGTGGAGATAATTGGCATATAGTACACATAACTATTATGCAAGGATACAATAAAAATGAATTTAAAGTGCAAAGGAAAACTCAAATCATAACATAAACAGAATATAAATATATATTAAAACATAATTAAGAATTCAAGTATAACTCTTACCCTAGAGATGACAAATTTAGCTTCTCATGGCCATGGAAAAAAAAAATAATAATAATAAGGAGAACACAAATTACAACCCCTGCCTCCTTAGATAACTCCTTCTTCTCTTACTTGGTTTCTGATGGCTATTTTTCTCTCTAAGTAACTCTCTAACCTAACCTAACAATGAGGATTGCTAGTCTACAATTCTGGACTTGACACAATTAAACACGCACACTAAATCCTATTACAAGATGGGTATTTATAGCCTTCCTAAATAAGATGTGGAGTAGTGGAAGTAGTGGGGGACGTGGGGTCCACCCATGATTTGATAGATGAAGCCAAAAATAGCTTGGCTCTTAAGAAAAACACAGCCCGAGATCACGGACGACGTGGGCGACGATACTCCTTCTCCTACTCCTCGTCAGCGACCGCGGCGTGAGCATGTTTCCTCGAACCAATTCACTTTTTTGATATAGATCATTAGGGCTCTCTTATTTATTTATTTTGACATGTTTTGTTATAGTTGATAGACAATACTAACTTTAGGGTTCATCTATTTTATTTTGTGTGCTTTGTTATATTTTATTTTGAATATTCTTTTGTTAGATGTTAGTCCAGTATGTGACTTCATTTTATTTGAAATTGTACGTTTTATTTTTAACTATCAAACGATTACATCAAAACTATTAATTAATTAAAATTTACTAATTATTACATTCAAAATTTAATAACGAATTAAATTAAAACTAATAACTATATAATTACTTAAAATAATCAAATAAATAATTTAGAATATTAAAAATATTAAATCTGAAATATTAATAATTGATATGAATTAATAATAAACAAAAAACAAAAACAATTAAAACACAAAATTACTATAAAAAAAAAAGTCGGCAAAAACCCTTAAATCCGGAGAATTATTCTCCGGATGTCCAAATATGAAAAATAATTCTCCCGAAAGAGGATCCAAGATCCGGAGAATAATTTTTCAGAAAGAAGATCTGGATCTGAAGAATTATTTTTCAAAATTGAACGGATTTGAAATTTTTCCGAATTTGAATATGGCATGTTAAATTTTATATGTTTTTTGAATATTAATAAAACTTTCGGCATGAAGCACCTCGAGGCATCACATGAAGCATGTGTATCCTGCATCTCTTCCCATGTTGCGCGCGATCTGTAATTCTATAAATTTAGATTTGTTTTAACAAAATTTCCTGCATCTCTCACGTCTGATTTTCATCTGACGGTCCAGATTTTCAGTTAGAAAGAACGTTACAAAGTTGTTTTATTTCAGATTTTGTTGTTCTTAATCTTATCAAATGGCTCAGATTTTTTTACAAATATTATGACTGAGGCTATGGTACTATGCATAGCGCAGACTGTCATGTACCATGAATCAATATCTTCACTTTTAACATTTTAATAGTCGATTCATATATATTGTTCAATATAATCTCTACTGAAAATGTATTAGAAGACTAAATTTTACATTTTTTAAATCTTTTTTACTATTTTTTATCCGCTCATGTTCAATAACATATTTATAAATTTAATTTTTCAATTTTCAATTTATTTACATTTATCTGAAAAATCGTTGCAAAAATTATTAAAAAGTAATCATTATCAAGTTTTCCCTTTCTCTTTAATATAATAATCAATATTCATTTGGTCTGTGCATTTAAATTTAAATGGATACATATGTTATTCAGGAGGCGAAGACTTAGAATGGAAACGGTGATGAAAAGGATTCTGAAGAGGGGAGAGGAGAGGAGAGGAGAGGAGGGGAGGAGAGAGAAAGGGTGACTGGATTGTCTGAATAATATTTACTTGTTCCACAAATTAAAATTTTGAAGAGAAGTCAAGAAAAAAAACGGGAGAGAAGGAGAACCAAGACACAAAACTAAATGGAGTTCATCTCCGATCTCTATCCTCCAATTTAGAGGTAGCTCCTCTTACTCTTTTCTTTTCTTTTTTTTTTGAGGAAAAATGTGAGTCACGTCCTCTTACTCTTTTCATCTCCTCCTTTTTCTCCTCTTCTATTTGGAGTTTGTGGAGCACACCCAAGAATACTTTGTTCCATTTACCTTCGCTATTATTTAGTCGTCTATGCCAGATGGAGGTCCTCTGTATCTATTATCTATCTGACATGATGCAAATTTATATTTTGAATCACCAAACTGGCAAACTCCACCAATGAATATTCTTCAATGGACATCTCATACATACATAGGTACTAATTATTAATTCATAATAAGTTACCAAAACCAATCATAACAAGGGACCCATCTGTCAGTATATCCCTTGTCGCTACCTAACTGGGTTGCTCTGAGATTAGAAGCAACCTATCAGGTCGCAATAAGACCAAAGCATCCGACTTTTAAGGCCTCCAATTAAACGAATTCAACGGTAATAATTAATGCATTTAATGCCACTATTTTATAATCATTTTGTTTGTCCTGTTCTTCAACGGGATTACCATTTACCAGATTATATATTGAACATCCTCTATGTCCTCTCTCTCTCTCTTTATATATCACCTCTTAAACCCTTGAATTACCAAGAAACAAATAAGAAAGCAGAGCACTCAAACAAACACACACACACACACACCCCAGAAAGCAGCAAGCAAGATGGCAGATTTTGTGCCATCTGCGTACCGAAACTCAACGAGTTCGCCGGACTGGTTGAACAAAGGCGACAACGCATGGCAAATGGTATCAGCCACGGTGGTAGGGTTGCAGAGCGTGCCGGGCATGGTCATCCTTTATGGAAGCATTGTCAAGAAAAAGTGGGCTATCAACTCGGCCTTCATGGCGCTCTACTCCTTCGCTGCGGTTTGGATATGCTGGGTTGGTTGGGCATACAACATGTCCTTCGGCGAAAAGTTGCTGCCCATCTGGGGCAAAGCGAAGCCCGCTCTCGGTCAGGTACATACCATTTAAAGTAGCAGATAAAATGATTTCATAAGTATTGATTCAATTAATTTTTTTCTCTGGACCACTGTAGAGTGACTTGATCGCGCAATCAACACTGCCGGCGACCACACACTACTACAAAGGAGGAGATGTAGTGGAGACGGCGATGGTGACCCCGTTCTTCCCCCTGGCCACGATGGTCTATTTCCAGTGCGTCTTTGCTGCCATCACGGTCATCCTGCTAGCAGGTGCGCTGCTTGGTCGAATGAATATCAAGGCCTGGATGGCCTTTGTACCACTCTGGCTCACTTTTTCATACACTGTTGGTGCATTCTCGCTCTGGGGCGGCGGGTTTCTTTTCCACTGGGGTGTCATTGATTTCTGTGGCGGTTATGTCATTCATGTCGCATCTGGCGTCTCCGGCTTCACTGCAGCATATTGGGTATATATTTAGCAATTAATGCTTAATGTTGTCATTTCGGTTTTCTTATTTATCTATTAAGTTTTCTATATGTCTGAATTTTCAAGTACATGTTATTTATCTTTTCCTAAAAAGGAATAAATTATTATAGTTTATGTTACTTCTTAATGAAAAAATGCATCCGCCCTTTACTCTTCTTTGAGTCAATGTAATTCATTTTGATGAACCTAAGGGATCATGCTGGTACTGTTATTGCATGTCTGTTTTCTTTGATATTGAACAAGTGCATATGATCTGTTTAGGTGGGACCCAGAGCACAGGTAGATAGGAATAGATTTCCCCCGAACAACGTGCTACTAGTACTGGCCGGAGCGGGTCTTCTTTGGCTGGGATGGTCAGGATTCAACGGGGGCGGACCGTACTCGGCAAATGTCATCTCATCGATGGCTGTTCTTAACACGCATATTTGCGCGTCGACCAGCCTGCTGACGTGGACTACTCTTGATGCTATTTTCTTTCGCAAACCGTCAGTCATCGGAGCTGTGCAAGGCATGATCACCGGCCTTGTCTGCATCACCCCTGGCGCAGGTAAGAACAATAAAAAACACAATACCCTCCCCTTCTCTCTCATATCATAGAGAACTAATTAGTAAAAATTTAAACATCATTTAACATTAATTACAGTTCTCTTAGTTTTTTTAGTAAGAAAATTTTCTCTTAATTTTGCGGAAACTTATTTTTTTTAAGAATAATTATTTTGGTACCCGCATCGTACCCGCAGTTAATTTCTTTCCAACTTTCATAACGGTATAACTAACTTTGTCAATCATTAAATCATCTTGAAAAACGTGTAAAAGATGATTCCAGTTTTTTTCTTTAAATACTTGATATCTTAAGTATAAATACTTGATGAATTATATATGAATATTTGATATCTTAGGTATGAATACTTTCTATTTTGTATGAATACTTTCCATATTTGAATATTTGATACTTTGAAAAACGTGTAAAAGTATGTCATCATGGATCTCATTTGAAAGAGAAAATTGTGTAGAACACGTTCGTGGTTTTAAATTTATAAAATTCCTCATAGATCGTCTCAAAAATTGGTTAGATTGAACGGAGAAAAAAAAATCACCTTAAAAACGTGTAAAAGATGAGTAGGTATTGTGTCCAGTTTTTTTTTAAATACTTGATATCTTAGGTATGAATACTTGATGAATTATATATGAATACTTGATAATTTAGGTATAAATACTTTCCATTTTGTATGTGAATTAATTTAATCAATGAATGTAGCACTGGTGGTGTGATCCACGTGACTTTTTGGTTGTGGTCCCCAATGCAGTCTGACAGTTATAAAAAGGTGCGGGTACGGTTATTTAAGGAAAATTCATATATCATATATGTAGTTCATTGTATAGATATAAATACTTGTCTTGTATAAGTATAAATACTTCACAATGTTACTATTAATACTTGTGAAACAAAATTACAGTTTTGAAAAAGTTGCGGTTCCCAAAAACAGTTATGACAGTTAGGTGCGGGTACAATGCGGGTACTCATATCAGCTTCCTTTTTTTAATATATGCAACAAGTACAAGTACTTAATTATATTTTATTATCTTGTTTAATTTAATATATGCAACAAGTACAAGTACTTAATTATATTTTATTATCTTGTTTAATTTAATATATGCAACAAGTACAAGTACTTAATTATATTTTATTATCACCAGAGTGCGACATTGCTTCCATCAAGGGAGAATTAACACACAAACGGCCATTTTGCATATCCTCCCTTCAAAACCTGGCTTTTCATCATTTAGGTTTTTCAGGCTTGAATATATAATTTAAGTCCTATCTTTCTAAACAACTTTAATCATCAAGCTTCATTAAGAATATATTTCTATTCACAGGTCAAAGTGCATGAATTTGTTACCTTAAAACTTATCTTTAAAAAAATAAGGAGTGTTAAATACTTTTTTAAGTAAAATAATTTTATTACTTCATTTTGTAGATTACATCTTCTATTTTGTATATATCAGGGGGTCCAGAGAAAATTTGTGTGTATATTAAAATTTTCTTTTCTATACCTTCATCTGGGGAACAGAACATGTTTAAATCCAAATTAATGTCTAGAAATGGGAAAATTCATCTCTTGGCTGCACGTTTATTGCACCAATATATATTCAACATTGTGGATACCAGCTTCCATCAATTTAATTTAGACATTTTTTTAAAGTATCAAGTTGAATTTCTTTAAAATAAATCAAGTCTATGTTGACATAAACTTATAGGACAGATTCTGTCAATATTGAATATTTTTTTTTGTCATTACAACTTGAACTTCTTTTTAAAATAAGCAAAGTGTACACAAGGCCCTCTGGGATAGTGGGATTCCCAGTTGTTAAGCCTAAATAAACTAATGTTATTTAACTATCATATCTTTGATCATGCTTCCTGGTCACTCTTAAGGCAACACTATTTTTAATCAGAATAGCTGCAGGAATAAATAATTAATAATTAGGCGTAGTGCAAATAATAAACCTATAATTAATATTGAGTAAAGCCAGATGTTATACATTTCTGGAAGAATAAGTGCACCTAGATATAATATCGGACAGTGTAAACACGGCGAAAATTAATATAGATATGATAATATATATATAGAGTATGGCTAATTTGCTTCCGGAAGCATTTCGGACGAGGTGCTTACGGAGACATATCTTAGTATTTGATGTTCAAACAACAAATTCAAACCGTTAGATGTTTAATCTATATTAAAATGTTCTTGGAGACCAAATTTTACATTTTTTGGAATTTGTTTACTATTTATTAAGCTGGTTTGAAAACCACTGTTTTCAATGGTGCAGAAAACCACTGTTTGAAAACCAGCTTAATAAATAGTAAAAAAGTTCCAAAAAATGTAAAATTTGGTCTCCAAGTACATTTTAATATATATTGAACACTAACGGTTTGAATTTGTTGTTTGAACATCAAATACTAAGATATGCCCCCGTAAGCACCTCGCCGAAATGCTTCCGGAAGCAAATTAGCCATACTCTATATATATATAGAGTATGGCTAATGTGCTTCCTCTAGAACTTCGACCTCGTGCTTCCGGGGGCATATCTTAATTCAAACCGTTAGATGTTCAATCTATATTAAAATGTACTTGGAGACCAAATTTTACATTTTTTTGAATTTTTTTACTATTTATTAAGCCACTTTGAAAATTCCAGATCCGGATAAACAGTAAAAACAGTCTGGACCATATATATATATATATATATATATATATATATAGATATAGAGAGCTGGGCTATGGTGAGTTGCGAAGTAAGAGGTCATTTTTACTTCACGCTCATATTTTTATTTTGAACATCCAAACAACCGATCCGAACCGTTGAAATGCGCTTGGAGACTAAATTTTACATTTTTTGGAATTTTTTTACTATTTATTAAGCCACTTTGAAAATCGTTGATCCGGTGGTTCAGAAATTTTTACTGTTTTTTATTGTTCACAGTGGATCAGCGCTTTTCAAAGTGGCTTAATAAATAGTAAAAAAATTCCAAAAAATGTAAAATTTAGTATCCAAGCACATGTGAATATTTAGAACATGTTGAGCGGTTCGGATCGGTTGTTTGGATTTTCAAATTAAAGGTATGACGTAAAGTAAAACGTTGTTTTACTTCACAACTCACCATAGTCTCTCTCTCTCTCTATATATATATACACACACACACTGACAAATTAAGTATCAGGATTCTAACCTTTCCGCTGATCTAAGTTCTGAAATTTTTATAAAAAAAAATGTTATTAAAAAAATTATAAACCTTACCTAGCTTTGCTTCTAGATACGGTTTTCTGGGCTATGTAACTCCAAATCCCTGAAATGTTGAACGATTTCTTAAAGCTATAATTATCCAGTCAGTCTTGAACTTTTCTTTAACAATTTATGGTAGAAAATTAACAGTAGAAATTGGAAGTCAAAGAAACTTATCTGAAACCCATTTTATAACCTTAACAGATAATTAATTTTTCTCTGACAGATAAGTCATTGACTAAATATATTATGGGTGATTTCCAAATGTTCTTTTTGGACCTACCTAAGTATACATTTAAAATCTCTTTGGAAGTTTGACTAAAGTACACTCTGAGGATGAGAAAATGGGGTAAATTTAGCTTCAAGCAAAAAGTACACATCTGAGCAATTATACATGTATGCACATGTTAGCACTTTAATTACTTGTCGGTTATAATTAATTCGAAGCTAGCTTCCGTACACAATTTGTCAAATTGCTTGAATAATGATCATAAGTAGCAGTAATTTATTTGATCAATCCACTTGCATTCGAACAAGTCCTCAAATCATGGAGAAAAAAATATGTTTATCTTTTCCCATTAAATTAAGTATTGTATAATAAAGGCCTTCTGAGTTCTGATCCATCAGATTAAGCAACTAGAATATATATTGTCAGTATAATGGGCATATAAAATATTAATAACACGTACAAATCACACAATTTGAAACCTGGACAAGCTATCCAAACCGTTCATAGCACAATCATATTGAAAGCTTGCTTTTGAATAGCAGCTATATATCACTTCTAATGACTAACCAAGTTTTACAAATAGATCATGTCTCAATGTGTGCTGTACAGGACTCTCAAATAATATATTGCAGTTATTTAGACTCGATCATATATTACATGTGAATATTACATAGCTATGCATATATAGCTTAGTGGCTAAGAAGTGTGTTTTCTCATCTTAAACAGTTATACTAACAAAATACATGAGCATATGAAAAATCATATCTTGCCGTCTGAATGCAGGTGTCGTGCAAGGATGGGCGGCGATAGTGATGGGGGTCCTGGCAGGAAGCATTCCCTGGTACACCATGATGGTTGTACACAAAAAATGGAGCCCGTTGCAAAAAGTTGACGACACACTTGGCGTAATCCACACCCACGCGGTTGCAGGCGTGTTAGGTGGTATCACCACCGGCCTCTTTGCTGAGCCTGTGTTGTGCAACCTCTTCCTCCCTGTCACCAATTCCAGGGGTGTCATTTATGGCGGAGTCGGTTGGTACCAGCTCATCAAACAGCTGGTCGGTGCCGGTTTTATCATTGGATGGAATGTTGTTGTCACGTCTATCATATGTATTGTTATCTCTCTAGTTATTCCTCTGAGAATACCTGATGATGAGCTCATGATTGGAGACGATGCGGTGCATGGTGAGGAGGCGTATGCATTGTGGGGAGACGGCGAGCTGTATGACAAAACACGGCACAGTGATGAATATAATATGCCGCAGGTGGGGGTACTGGCCACAGGAGTCACTCAAAATATGTAAGGTTGTAGATAAAATGCAAAAAAAACAAAAAAAAGATGGTAGTTTGTATCTGTTGGTTTTTCTGTACACATTAATTGATTGACAAGTTTATTTTTGGGGGTTTAATTCTACTTACAGATTAGCTCTTTTCATAGTGTGGTCAGCAGGTGTGTAATTTGCACAGTTTCTGATAGAATACTCAAGATAGTGTAATTTTTATTTCTATTGGATTCTGGTAAAAAGGAAAACAAAGCAAAACTATCAATTAAAGACATTATTTCTGTCCAAACTGGTGCGAAGTTTATTATTTATTCACTGGGTATTTATATGATTGAAGGAGCAATAATTTAAGCCCCCTGCTTGCATTCACCCAAGAATGACGAAACAAATAATAAATGTTAGGCCCAAGAAAAGATCCGATCCTGTGAGCAGTTTCTGCATTACTCACTTAATCCCCTATACTTTTATAAGAGTAGAACTAGGGTGTTCCTACGATCGGTTTCAATGGTTTGGATGTATCGTTTGAATATATTTGTGTGTAAACATCTAAAGGTAAAAGCATCAAGGGAATAAATTTAGCTTCAATTGGCAGTGAGCGGCAGCAAATTTCCACCGGTACCATGAGTGGTACCGTCTCTAGGTTGCCTGTCTTTCTTTCCATTTATTTCCTATCTGGTTGTTAAGTTTAATTATTAATCAATCCTACCCTCTAGTAACAAAAGAAAAAATAATACAAAACTAAAACCAAATTTGAGCTCCATACAAGAGCTAAGCTTAAGCCCATCTCAGATTCTCAGCTCATTTCAGATAGTACTAAGATTTTGAGCTTGTTACTCTCTTCACATTGGACCCAGAATTTCACATTAAAGTTGTCCTTTTTATGCTATTTTTAAAACTTAAAAAGCGTAACCTTTTTTATTTGAACAAGTAATTACTTCAATTAATATCTGTTTCTTTCACATTTAAATCACCCGGGAAGGAGCGTTCCATAAGAATAATTGCTGAGAAAAGCTTCGACTATACCTTGACAAAATTTGAATTTTCTTTTTTACATTGTCAAATTACGTCTCAAGTGTTTCAATTTACTTTTAACTAATCATTCTGTCAAATTGACTGCCTTCATATTCAAACTCATCGCCTCAACAATCTGTTCTATTTTGTACCGAGTAACAATCACAAGGCCATTTTACAACTGATACTTTTTTACAAGGATAGGTCTAATATATTCTAGTCATGGAAAACTTCAACCAAAGTTGGACACCAAGTTACATAATTATCACTCATTAGACTGTAGCAACAACACTTAAAAAAATATGGCATGGTGACAATATTTTAAACAGTACTAGAAGTAATGTTGCCTCATGCAAAAATTAACTAAATATCAACAACTAATCAATTGTTCATGGTCAAGGCCCTAGATAATCAGTAGACACTTAAGATTAGCTTAGATAATGTGCTATCCAAGCACATAAATCAACCATGTGATACAAGACCCGCACATAAATAGAGAGTTCACAACACTAAACAGACAGATATCCCCACTACTACATTATATAAACAGTAACACAAACATCACTACATGATCTTCTTTCTAGCCCCATTTTTGTTGAAAGATGCAGGTTCCCCTCAACTTCTTAACAGTCCTGTGTTAAGAAAACAAAAGGTTTTCAATGATAATATATAATACAAATGAAAAGAAACAAAAATTTCAACCCATATTCAAATAAACAAAAATTTCTACCCGAGAAAAACTATAGTAGTTATTAACCATGACATTTTACAGCTTCCATTTAAATAAATATGTGATATTGCCATCAATTTTTTATCAGACTACTATGCTGACAAGCAATCAACAGCTAACACACTATGCTCTGTGACAACAATACACTATACTTGTATAGAGATTAAACATAGCATCCATATTTCTGAAGCTAATTTAATTATTCAAATTAAAAAGGAACAAAGATAAAAATAATTGCATTGATAACTAACAATTAAACAACATAAATACATGTACTCGATTCCAAACTATATAGAGGCATTGAAATCAGAAATCTATTTTTTCTTTAAAAAATGAATACTGGAGAGCATTACAGACATTTTCCCTGCAAAATGTGAAAGCTAGAAGTGCTATTGTAATGACCTTTTATTGTTTTGTTTCTTCTAATCAGTACAGAAAAAAGGATTTTCAGACTACTATGTATTATTTTAGGGGTTGAAACTCAAAATTTTCTTCCCAAAACAGAAATATTACCAGTTTCAAGATATCTATCTGATCGCCAAGGAATGCGCCTGCAGATTTGTTATTTCACCAAACTTCTCCAGTGCCTGCTCCCCTCCCTCCAGTGCAGTCCAGAGCTGATCTCTCAATTCTGCATGTCCCTGACTCTTCAGCACTAGATCATATGCATACCTCATCACCTTGCTAGCATATGTCACCTCACCTTCCCCTTCACTCTCTTCAAATAGCATCTGGCTGTAATTCCTCTTTCTTGCAGATTTCGACCATCGCTTTATGATATACCTCTGCGGGATGTGACGTACATTTTTCACACTCATGGCCTTGAGAGAGTGTGAGCAGAGTATACCCATGGTCTCAAATTTCTTACAGTCACACGACACTTCTACCAGCTCTGAGATGTCAAGCATGACAGTGTATGATTTCGACCCCCGTCCCTGGTTGGTACACTCAAACCGATACAATGTACCACCAAGAGGTGTCTCCTTGAAAAATGTGGCACCACAACCATCCAGAAACTCAAGTTCAAACAGTTTATATATCTTGTAGGTATACTCCTTAGCAGCGTGGTTTAATACATCACTATGCCGAATTGCACACACTATAGGTTTCTGAGCATTGTGCAAGTCCTCTTCATATTCCTTCTCTCTCCAGTCTTCAGTCAATTTGTCAACAGAGAGAACACACTTCTCCAGTGGGCCTGCCTTGTCAGTAATTCCATCTAACACATTGTTCATGGTCTCAGTGCGCTGGTCCCATTCGATGCCTCCATCGTATGCATCTTTGTTAAGAGCTGTGCACCACTTGGCTCGCATCTTGTACAAGTTGTTAAGCCACTTGTGATCTTGTAATTTGAACTCCTTGAGCATGGTGGACCAGGTCTCTTCAAGTTCAGCCTCAGAGTCACACCCATGCAAACACTTGTTAAACATTTTGTGAAAAGATTTCGAGTCGTTTAGGTTTAGAGAGCCAAGACGAGGCATGAGGTTTTTGTGTATGTACCGCTGGTATATCCGGTGCCGGGTGTTGGGAAGCACCTCTTCTATAGCCTTCCCCATGTTCAGATTTTGATCAGTAAATATTGACTTTGGTGCACGACCCCCCATCGACTCCAAAAATGACCTAAATAACCATGCAAACGACTCAACTTTGTCATCCAATAGTAGTGCACAGCCAAACATTATGTTTTGCCAATGGTGATTAACCCCGATAAAAGGCGCACATATCATGTTATACTTATTAAGCCTCAAACTGGTATCAAAAACGACTACATCACCAAATGAATCGTAATCGATCCTACTCCTACCATCTCTCCAGAAGAAATTACACATGCGGCCACCTTGGTCTAACTGTACGTCCCAAAAGAACATGCCATCTTCATTTGCTTTGGTTTTAAACACATTCACCACACTTTGTGACTCAGACCCTTCAATGAAAACCGGCTTTACAATTTGCTTCACCTCTTGTTGGGTCGGTTGTTGCACAGAGTATGATGGAGATGACCCGTAATTAATGGCCTGGAAAAAAGGGCTTGTCATCAAGTCGATTAGCCGTTGCCGGCCTGCTGTGTGGGACCGGGCAGACCTTAACAAATGCCTTTCTTCAGGTTTAACCAAGGGGTGATTGTGCTCTTTCACCATGTGTACCACTCGCCAATTCCCTTCTTCATCTACCCGAAATCGTACCATAGCCTTGCAATTGGTACGGGTATGGGGGTCTTTATAATCAGCCTCGGTTAACTTGTCACCATCTCTTACCCCTTCCTTCGAGCAGTAGTAATCCTTGGTACAGATATTTTTCGTACCAACATAGTAGTATTGCTTTCCTTTGCGGACACTAAATCCCATTTTGTGGCCATATTCACAATATAGCCTATGAGCCTCTTCTTCGTTTTTCACTAATTTGTTCATCATATCATTTTCATCTGATTCTTTTGGGGCATGAATAGGTGTTGCAGGTTCGTCCTTTTGTTCGATTGGTATGGCTTCTTCTCTTGGTGGGGTCTCATTTCCTTTCTCAGCTGTATCTTGGCTCGTGCTTTCATCTCTTTCGACCTCTTGAGCAGTCTCTTCAATTGCATCCTCTGCTGGCTGGTTATCTTCTCCATTCCTCTCTTCTTCAATTATCATTTGATTTCCAGTTGGTTCTTCAATGTCAATGGCCTTGGTCATTGCTGTAATTACTGAGAAAATAATTTAACAATATAAGTACTCCTTTTCTCAATTATACAATGAAGTAATTAATATTTTATAAATGCAAATTCAAAAGGAAAATATAAAGAAAAAAAAAAACTTCAGGCAGAAAATTTGAAGCAGAAAAAAGTCATCCCTCCTCTAAGCTCATGTTACAGAAATAGTGAACTATTATGAACAAATTCAATTCAATTATGAGCATTAGTTTTTTCACATGTGGCTATGGTAAGTCTTCATTGATCAACATGGTAACAGTATGATGCTATCATAAGTCTTCACTGATCGAGCATGGTATCTTTTGTGTGTGAAATTGCAGGAAGTTTAATGGATTTGAGTTTGAATCTATTTAACACTTCAATACTACACTGGTATGAACTTATTTTCTCCTAAGCCATAATATAGACTATGTAATAAAGTACTTCCATTAACTCTTGGGACTATTCATGAAGTAAAGTATGTCCAGGTTCTGTACCAGCGGAGTAAATTATTTTATGCGCTCATTTGAGGGCTTATCCTGATATAAAAGATCTCTAAATCTACCTCTTGGGATAAAAACTTAATTGACCTAATTTCTAGTTTTACACCTAACTTCTCAATTTCTAAATCCTGTGGTGACTGAAAGTAATACATAAATGCGAAAGTCAGGTAACTAGTAGCGGCGGAGAGTCAGAAGATTACTTACTTGAGTTGCGATTTTCCGAAGAGAAAAGAGAGGAGAATAGTTGCGATTTGCACGGGAGGACCGGAGGAGGGGGGAGGAGGCGATGGGAGGAGAGGAGAGATGTGGGCTACTGGGCTCTGGGCTGGTGTGGGTGCGGATCATGCTGATTCAGTCCATCCATTTAGAATGAATAGGATTTTCTGTGGTACTGTGTGTGGTGCGACAATCAGTATCTTTATTTCTCCATTCTTATATTAAACGCAGATGTCCTGATCTGTTAATGGTTGTGATTAAAAGATGAAATTTCGGATTGAATATCAATCCTCCAATCAAACAGTCTGTCTTTTTTTTTCTATGCTTCTTTTTTATGTTTTCTACACGTTCTCATCATATGTAGATGTCAAGATTTCTCCATTTTTTTTGAAAACTATCCTAAACCACCTTTATTTAATTGTCAGATACTCAATTTTCTTATTGATTTTGATTTCTTTTCATTTTTATAATATCATTTAAGAATACAGATCCATAATAATCACTGGAATTTTATTGATTTCGTTGTATGTCATTTAAGGATACAGATCCACACGTAATAACAATAAGATTATAGATCCACATTAATAGCAATAGTGATACATATCCATACGTAATAGCAATAAGAATTACATATCCACAGCAATAGCAAAAACTATACAAATTTTCATGCAACAAGACTATAATAGATTGTTAAAATAATAAAATAACAAATTGCGGTATTTTATTATAATAGAAAATACCACACAAAATCAACGTATGTATGTATTAAAAGTCCTCCAACTTATTTTCAATGAAATACTGAATTTTGAACATATTTGCTCTCTTGTAATATCATTTATGGATATTGATGAATATTATTATTTTCATTGATCTATTTTTTTTATGAAAATATGATATTTTTTATAAGATTTTTTTGTTCTCTTATAATATGTTCTCGTTGCAACGTACGGGTACGATATTAGTTTCAACCTTAAAGAGAGAGCAAATTTCAATTTTTTTTAGTTTAAATTATGTTAGAAATAAATTGAAATTATTCATCTTTTTAAAATAAAAAATGTACGAGCGGAGCTCTTAACAGGCCCCCTTTTAAAATTAGTAAGTTATTAAGATGCAATATAGTGTCTCTATTCTCTAATTATAAATCGATTAGGCTGTAAATGGGCCCTACGGACTCAATCTCTTCCACTCTAGCAAAAGTGGATATTTATCAAGCTCAAAAGAATGTTTATATTGAAATATTCATGTAGATGTAGTTATAATTGGTTTTCAATTAAGGGTGCACTAAAGAAAATTGAGTCTTGTAATGTAAAGTGGTAATATTAATTTATTATTGTGATATTCTTTTGTGAAAATAATTGTTGAATGAATGATTATTTCTATTTTATGTATTTTTTCTGGAACAAAGAAATCAATGGTTCCTTATCCCAGTTTGATTTTATTTCTTTCTAGATTCTCACTAAATTAGATTTATTTGAAATTAATTAGTGCAAATTTAATTAGAGGTGTCAGTGTCACATGTTGCCGTTGGCAGGACTGAGTTATGTTAATATCATAATCAGATCCAAGTTTAAGTGCATAAATCAAATTTACAAAATCTAGATGTTAGGTCTGTATTTAAAATTTTAAATGGAGTTTGTGTTGAATAATATGAAAAGTGTGGTAATTTATCTAAAGTTAATTTAAGTTTATTGAAATTGTTCAATCTTTTATTTTATTTCCACGTTTATTTTTTGTCAATGACTGATAATATTGATGTCTCATAATATGAATAAGGTTAAAAAAGTTTATTGATTTTGTGTTTCAATCATATTTCACATCGTTATTTCTATTTTTAAAGTCTAAATAATGGATACATGTGATTGGAAACCAAATTGCAGATAATCAGAATTCTATACGACTGATCCATCAATTTCGTTTCTCCTAGTTAAGAGAGGTTTGCGCAACTTAATGGACTTTTTTTACCACCTCTCGGATTTTTTTTTTATCCACATTTATCTATTTACACAACACAAGAATGACAATTCCACATGATTAGTGAATGTTTTTCTAAATATAAACTATAATATAAAAGATAAAGGGTCATGGAATATTATCAGCTGAATTGGCCACATGATGGTTGTTAGTTTGGTTCGTCTATATTATTATATATTCCCCCATCATGTTACTACAGAATACACCTCAATTTGGAAAAATATGAACCATAAGAAGAAAGTATTTTGTTTAAATTCAAAAATTAATACTAATGATGATTTAAAAGGTAAATAAAGAAAACAAAAATTAATCTATTTTTCGGGAATTGTAATCGAGCTACTATATCTGTAACTAATAATCTCAAGGGTGCCTCCCATGAATTAAGAGAGAAGCAGATGTTACTTTTGGTTGAGTGGATTATAATATAATCGTTTAAGTTTTAGAAAAGTTGTTTGTTTATATTTGACTATTCTTGATATCAGTGAAATTGTTATATTTTCAATGGTCTTATATATATATATATAGAGTTGGGCTACGGTACTTCGCAAAGTAAAGCGAGTGTTTTACTTTACGTCTATATCTTCAATTTCAAAGTTCAAAATGTCAATCCAAACCATTCAAGTTGATCTTCATATTAAAATGTGCTTGGAGACCAAATTTTATGATTTTTAGAAATTTTGTACTATTTTTTTGGAATTTTATAAAATCACTGATTTTTTATGGTCTACGATTTTCTGAAAAACAGTGATTTTAAAAAATCCAAAAAATAGTAAAAATTTCAAAAAATTGTAAAATTTGGTCTCCAAGCACAATTTAATATGGAGATCAACTTGAACGGTTCGGATCGATGTTTTGAACTTTGAAATTGAAGATATAGATGTGAAGTAAAATACTTGTTTTACTTCGCGAAGTACCGTAGCCCAACTCTATATATATATATATATATATATATATATATAGAGATAGGCTATGGTGAGTTGTGAAGTAAAATGTTGTTTTACATTACGTCATATTTTCATTTTGAAAATTCAAACAACCGATCCGAACCGTTCAACTTTTTCTAAATATTGAAATGTGCTTGGAGACTAAATTTTACATTTTTTGGAATTTTTTTACTATTTATTAAGCCACTTTGAAATCGCTGATCCACTGTGAACAGTAAAAAACAGTAAAATTTTCTGGACCACCGGATCAGTGATTTTCAAAGTGGCTTAATAAATAGTAAAAAAATTCCAAAAAATGTAAAATTTAGTCTCCAAGCACATTTCAATATAGAGAACATGTTGAGTGGTTCGGATCGGTTGTTTGGATTTTCAAAATAAAAATATGAGCGTGAAGTAAAAATGACATCTTACTTCACAACTCACCATAGCCCAGCTCTATATATATATATATATATATATATATATTGAGTGGCTAATATTAAAATGTTTGTTCCTAGGCCAGGGAACAAACATTTCGATATTACATTTTCAAAGTCCAAACAGTCGATCCAAACCGTTCAACATTCAATCTATATTAAAATGTGTTTGAAGACCAAATTTTACAATTTTTGGAACTTTTTTACTAATTATTAAGCCAGTTTTAAAATCGTTGTTTTCAATGATCCAGAAATTTTTCATTGTTTATTAAAATCAGTGATTTTAAAACTGACTTAATAAATAGTAAAAAAATTGCAAAAAATGTAAAATTGGTCTGCAAGCACATTTCAATTGAAAATCGAAAATCCAATTGGTGGCACCATGGCTCCGGAACAAACGTTTTGATATTAGCCAACCTCTATATATATAGAGAGAGAGAGATGGGCTATGGTGAGTTGCGAAGTAAAACACTTGTTTCACTTCGCGTTTATATTTCTGTTTTCAAAGTGCATACTGCCGATCCAAACCGCTCAACATGATCTCCATATTGAAATGTACTTGAAGACCAAATTTTACATTTTGTGGGAATTTTTTACTATTTTTTGGATGGGTAGAAAATTGTTGTTTTTGGATAGAATATGGACTATCAAAAACAGTGATTTTAAAAAATTCTTAAAAAATACTAAAAAATTTCCAAAAAATATAAAATTTGGTCTCCTAGCATATCATGTTGAGCAGTTCGGATCGGCTATTTGAACTTTTCAATATAAAAAATATTAGCGTGAAGTAAAACAAACCTCTTACTTTGGAACTCACCATAGCCCATCTCTCTCTATATATATAGAGAGAGAGAGAGAGAGTTGGGCTACGGTACTTCGCGAAGTAAAGCGAGTGTTTTACTTCACGTCTATATCTTCAATTTCAAAGTTCAAAATGTCAATCCGAACCGTTCAAGTTGATTTCCATATTAAATTGTACTTGGAGATCAAATTTTACAATTTTTAGAAATTGTTTACTATTTTTTTGAATTTTTTTAATATCACTGATTTTTTTTGGTCCACGATTTTCTGAGAATCAGTGATTTTAAAAAGTTCCAAAAAAATGGTAAAAAAATTGTAAAAATTGTAAAATTTGGTCTCCAACCACAATTTAATATGAAGATCAATTTGAACGGTTCGAATCGATATTTTGAACTTTGAAATTGAAGATATAGACGTGAAGTAAAACACTCACTTTATTTTGCGAAGTACCATAGCCCAACTCTCTCTCTATATATAATATATATTTACTTATAGCATAATCTAGCATATATATGCTCTTATAATATGATATAAAACACATTTAACAAGACGTTAAGAGAAGTTTTGCATTTAGAGAGAGTAAAAGATAACGAAATAAATTTTGCATGATGTATCATGCACATTTGCTTTACTTTTTATTATCTTATAAATTATGTAAAAGATGTAAGGGTGAAAACGGTATGGATAATATCCGATTCATATTTGATCCGTATTCACAAAATTATATGTAGATATCTGATATCTAATATCTGAATATCCGTGTGGATATGGATACTGATATGGTTTTACATTTCAATTATCAATATCCGAATAGTAGATATATATCATATATTTTAATATATATTATGAAAAAATTATATTATTTATCATTATAATTAGATAAATATTAAGAACTTCAGTATTTTTTATATTATTTTAATAAATATCCGATCCGATCCGTATTCCTATTTAGAAAATTAAATTAAAAAGAGATATGGATATAGTTTTACCACTATCCGCTCCATTTTCACCCTTAAAAAGATGCCATTTATTATTGTCATATTCATATATAAAAAATGATTCTCAAAGTCCACCTCCGCCATTTTCCAATAAGAATTTGATAAAAACATGCTTTTAGTAATTATATTAATGATTTCCATTTTTTTAACCTTGCAATGAGATATTAGAGATAATAAAAAAATATATTATAAATGCTTACTTGTGAGTTCTTATTCGTGATCAAACCGCTTGCTCATGGTTGGTTAACAGAGTTATATTTTATTTTATTTTTCAGAGCACAAGACAAGACGTTTATATTATTCGGGATCAAGGCATCAAGCTGACAAAGTTGCAAATAAGTTGTCCCTGTTTTTATATTTTAACAGAGTATTAAATATTTTTTATTTTCCAAAAGTATATATAAAATAATTTCTCTCGCTTCGTTTTTAAGGTCCCTCGAGGGGGAGAAATTTGGGTCTGATGGGCATCGGACCCAAAGTAAGTTCGACGGGTTCGCTCACCGTCCGATCTGTTTTAGAATTCGCACCCGCAACTTTTGCGTCTGTCTTAAAATTTGTGCGCACGAATCTTAAAGTGGATCGGGGTCCCGAAACCCATCGGACCCAAATTTGAGTCCGATGAGCATCGGACCCAAGCCTTTCTCCCCTGAGGGTGTTTTTATGTTTGCTGACTGTCATTCTTTTTCCCCATCTTTCTTCATTTATAAATATCTTAAGCTCTAGCAAATAATAAAGCAAAGCTTATATTGATCTATACTTATATGTCACTGTATACGTGTTACAAGTAGAACTGAACCATTTGTCCTTGAAAAATAAACATCTTTACATAAACTACATATTTTTCGTAAATATAAAATGGAAAAAAAATTAAATTTAAAATGACTTTTAATAGAAAGACAATAAATTAGATAAATTTGTTAGTATTTACAATTTATATGGTTAAATATGATATTATAAATTTTAGAGGGAAAAATACGTAGTTTCGAAATTTTTGAGGGATATACATGAAATTCCCCTTGCTCTTTTATCTAAATAACTAAATCAATGTTCGATAAAACTAAAAATTCAAAATATGGAAGTAAGCAACAAAATTCGAGCGTAATTGCTGGATTTACAGCCCATAAAAATTAGATCTCTAATTAAATATTAAACTAAAACATATAGAGAAGCCGCTAAAAAAAATTTCTTTGTTCAGAATAAATTTAAGCTTCTTATCACTAGAATTTTCTTCAACATTTAGTCCGACAAATATAGTTGGTCAAAAAAAAAAAATTCAATCTAAATTACATCTAAATAGAGTTGGCAATTAAATTGAATCAGATTACACTGTGTGATCCTGTGTGTGGTGCGACAAGCATGACAGAGCAAATTTCATTTTTTTTTTTAGTTTAAATTATGGTAGAAATAAATTGAAATCATACATTTTTTTAAAAAAATAAAAAAAATATAAAGTTAGTCACAGTATCAGATTTCTTAACAGGCCAACTTGGAGTTAATTATATGCCTCCCTTTCAAAATTAGAAGTTATGAAGATGCAATAATATTTCTAATAATCTATCCAAAACTAATGGACCGTCTGACTCGATCTCTTGTTCGATTTTATTTCTTTCTCGAATCTCACTAAATTAGATTTATTTGAAATTTATTAAGTGCTAATTTGAATAGAGGTTTCAGTTGAATAATATGAAAAATGTGGTAATTTACTTAAAAGATAAATTAAGTTTCTTGGAAATAGTTTTGTTTCGACATATACTTTTTTTGTCATGGATTGATAATATTTATGTTTTACAGATGTAAATTGAAATTCTCATGCATTCTCATGAAAAATCTACATGTCCTTCTAATTAGTTGTGCTCAAAATAGATAGCAATCCAAACCAGCTGAACAATAAGATTCTTAATTTAAAAAAAGAAAAAGAAATTCTATTAACACAAGCACAAATTTTCACACTTCCATAAAAAAAACAAGGAGAAAAGGAAAAAGGCACCCAACTTGCAATTTTCATCCAGAAGATCACTAATCTAATTAATTCTCAAAACACATTTCCTTCAAGAACAAATCACATCATGTAAAGGTATTAACTACTTAATGAACTGGAAACAGTTTGTGCATTGAAATACAATGGTGGCATGGGCATGATTTCCCTCGAGAGTCAAAACCAAGCACTGCTGACGAAGTGGCTCTGGAGACTGCAACATGACCAAGATGGGCTTTGGGCGACCACAATAAGGGAACTGTACAACATCACTGAATGCTCTCAGCTTGAGGATTCCCCAAACCTCACTAGTTTTCTAAAAGATCTAGCATTGCTCATCCCCTTTTTCTCCTGCTCGATAAAACAAGATATGGCTACCCAAACAATTCAATGGAGGTGGACAACAACGAAATTTTTTTCCTGTTCATCGGCATACAGGGTAATGCATGACACAGGAGTTAGATCGACTTATCATCGAATATTGTGGAAGCTTAGAGTACCTATGAAGGTGCGCATCTTTCTCTGGTTGATGTTGAATGACAAAATCCTAACGCAAGAGGTACTTAACCATACGAGGATGTACGGTTACACAGGGCTGTGCGCTATGTAACAACAGTCAAAGCGAGACCTGTGATCACCTAATGCGAACATGCCCCTACACAAGGAATTTTTGGATGGGGCTATGTGCACAGCTGAATCTTCCTAGAATGAGGGGAAACGATTACTCGGAGATCTGGGGTGATGGTCGAAAACAACTGACAAGGCAAAGCAAACAGCGATGGGATGTAACATGGGCGGCAGGCTCATGGGCAATATGGAAAGAACGGAATAAAAGGATATTCACCCAGAGGGGGAAATTAGAGCATATCTTAATTAATGAAGTATCAATTGATGTACATAACTGGTTGCTATTTAGTTAGATGCAATAGTGAAAGGGGTGGCCTGGGCATAATAGGGGCGTTCTTAATTTTATTAGCAGAACTTTTTAATATCTAAGTGCATATATGTAGATTTACTAAATAGTTACAAAGATTAGTTGATCCGAGTAGCTCCCCTATAAATATTTTTTTATCTCAATATATCTTAGTGGAAACTTTCCACTAACCCTCAAAAAAAAAAAAACAAATCACATAATTGGATACTCTCCACTAGCATGCACCTCTCTAACTGTCTTAGCATACTCATCCTCTTCTACTTCTTCCTCTTCTTCCTCCTTATTCCCTTGTTGATTTTCTTCCTCTTCCCCTTCTTCAATGAACCCAAATCCTGATAAGCGGGTTGACAAATGCGGCACCTCTTTTGCTTCCTCGACAATCTTCATGATTTCCTCTACACTTTGAAGTGAGTAGGTTGGCGCCCCAATGTCTTGCTTGTAGTACACTGCTTGTACCGGCTCGGTTAGTTCTCTTGGAAGGTTCTTCACAAACCAAGGATGATTTCGTATTTCTCTTATTGTTATTCGCTGTCAAACGGAGAAAAAACAAAAGTAGCACCAAACAATTTTACAACAGGACCATCGAGGTATTATTGATGAATAAAGGTTTAATTAAATCATGCAGTACCTTTGCGGGTTTTGAAACAAATATTTGACCAAGGAGTCGCCGGCAATCTTGCGAAATGTGGACATACTCAGGAATTGCATACTGAACTGACATTATCCTCTGTAAATGAAATATATATACATGCAATAAGATTTGGAAATTATAAGACAATTATGAAATCATACCCGATCAACATAACAAAAAGAGTGAAAAGAAAAAGAATAATAATGTCAGATGCATTATGTACGTACCCCGATTGTCTTCCTGAAATTCCTCGGGTCATCTGGATCCTCAAATGGATATGCTCCGACAAGCATCACGTAAAGGGTTACACCACATGACCACACATCTGCCATCTATTTATGTAGGATAAACATATCATGCATGAGGTCACAAATAAAGTAACAAGGAAAGAAAAAATCAATGTGTGCTAATTAACGCAGACAAATAGAAAATACAAGGTAGATTCATGCATTCCAGAAGAATGAAACTTTCATATTTGATAAAGACAGTTTGAAAATGACACTTCAAATGGAAACACAGCTAACCTTCAAGTTCCCCACGACTCAATTTCTACCCCCACAATCATTTTGTGCTTTTGAAAATTCAATTAGAGCCCCTCAATATCTCCCAAACACTTGTTTTATTAGTTGAAATTTTATAATATAATTTTTGGTTATTCTATATATGTAAAGCAAAACAGCAACTTTATTTTTTTGGAACAAGTGGTATGGAGGTACCAACAGCTTGCAATTACTTCAAAGCTAATTTTTAGACCTGCACACAGCTTTTTACACTGCATCTACATATCTATATAAAAACAAAACAAAAAAAAATATTTTGAATTAGGGTGTTAACGATTTTCTTGTGTACTCTACCAACATGCAAACAAGAGGAAAAAAAAAATGAAGGTAGTATGATTTACTAAATAGTCTAGGCATTATCATCAAATTTATATATTGCATTTTTATATAACTTTTTGGTTCAAATGATCTTTACTTGCATAAATTGATGAGATTTTCCCTACTATGTTCTTACAAAAAAGAAAACAGAGAAGAAGAAGAATCCGGGAGTTTTTGGTTATGATACTTGTGGCATCATATCATATTTTCAAAATTAGCCAGAAAATAAAATCATTCCAATAGATGTGAACCCTTTCTAAAGATAACAGAAACTACCCTTGCATAAAAAATCAGAGAAAAATCATATTTTGCTAAAATTATTGCACTTGGTTCATTTACGTTGTCGAACATTTTTCTTCATTTTTTTTTCTTACTTCAACCATCCCCTTAACATTGTACATTGCTCCAAGTTTTTATTGGATTAATAAATAAGCCCATGGAATTTCAGTATATGATTCAATATGGCCTTTAACAATCTCCCCTTCTTTGCACAAGACTAAGTCAGCATGCACATGCGACTAATTGGAAATTACAAATATTCATCGGACCTAGTTGAACCAAATTAAAAATCAACTTAATCAAATGCAAATGCAATAGTCTTACGCATTGATTAAACCCAAAAAAAAATTTAAAGGGGGCGAACTAAATCAATTGTTGGAATTTTTTGGGTCTAAATCGGACTAACTTCAAGAGGGGAAAAAAAAAACTATGTTTGTAGAAAACCTATCAATAGATTTTCTTTTTCTTTTTTAAGTATACATTTTTTTCATTTGCCACCAGGCACCAATCCAAGTGTAGTACAGCATTACGCCATCTATATGTGGAACCCACCAACCTGAAACCTCTCCAACTTCCACGTGTTCTTGGTGCAAACTTAAAGAGCACCACACGTGTGAACAGCCAAAGCCCACCGATACGATTGGCAGTAATTAATAGAAAATAAGAGAGACAAATGGTAAGATTCCGATATTTTTATTAAAACCTCTAAAAAAACAAATTATCAAATCTGCTCTCACCCCAACTTTATTTTTATTTCTACCCTAACCGTCCGTGGGCTGGGCGGTCCACTAGTCTTTTTTTTTTTTTTTTTTTTTTTAGAGAGACAATATGAATATCAAGATGCTGAATTCTTAACGCTAAAAATTCGATTTTTTTTTGTAAATATTAGTTAGATTACTTCTTTTAAGCATATTTATACTAAAATACGCTAAATTACTTGGAATTATGTTAATTACGTTGAGTTACACTATATTAAGTTAAATTACACTAAATTACATTACATTACGCTAAAATACGGTAAATTACACATGAATAGGGACGATATATCTTCACTAAAAAGGCGAAAAACAACGACGAAACTTCAAACGGTCATAAAACGGCGCTCGAGTAATTTCAAGTAATTTAGAATACCTTTCCTATGTTTCTATGTTCAAGTAATTTACAATTTAGTGTATTTCGGAGTAATTTATGTTAAATTTAGTGTAAATTACTTGAACATAGGAACATAGGAAAGGTATTCTAAATTACTTGAAATTATGTTAAATTACGTTGAGTTACACTAAATTACTTTAAATTACACTAAATAACAATAACTTCACTAATTATGCTGAAATATAGTAAATTATGCTAAACTACACAAAATTACGCTAAAATAGACCGATTCTGTGCCATCTTTCACGAATCATAAAAAATAGTAAAAAAATTCCGAAAATAGTAAAAATTGGTATTCTACAATTTCATTATGTAACTAATTTACTGAGCTACTTGGATTGAATAATAGAAATGAAAATCTTAATCGGAAACTTCAACTCAAGTTTTGAGGCTCTTCCCTTTGTTTTTTGGCGATTCTGAATTTTGGAATCCGGCATCGTGGGCACGGACGCATGCGCATTTTCGCCAGCTTTCCGAAAAGTGGTCATTTGCTGAAATCGGACACTCGAGCGCCGTTTTATGACCGTTTGAAGTTTCGTCGTCGTTTTTCGCCTTTTTAGTGAAAATATCGTCCCTATTCATATGTAATTTATTGTAATTTACCGTATTTTAGCGTAATGTAATGTAATTTAACTTAATATAGTGTAACTCAACGTAATTTAACATAATTCCAAGTAATTTAGCGTATTTTAGTATAAATATGCTTAAAAGAAGTAATCTAACTAATATTTACAAAAAAAAAATCGAATTTTTAGCGTTAAGAATTCAGCATCTTGATATTCATATTGTCTCTCTAAAAAAAAAAAAAAAAAAAAAACACTAGCGGACCGCCCAGCTGCTGGGCGGTCAGCTATGGAAACTGGACCGCCCAGCTGCTGGGCGGTCAGGTGGGAAAAGTGGACCGCCCAGCCCACGGGCGGTTAGGGTAGAAATAAAAATAAAGTTGGGGTGGGAGCAGATTTGATAATTTGTTTTTTTTTGGGGTTTTAATAAAAATATCGGGGTAAGATTACAGTAATATTTATATTGGTAGTAAGATCGGTAGAAATTCTACTAATCTTAATTTTCTTTTTTTTTATCTGATGTATAGATGGAGAGAATTCTTATATTTAACTTCTAGTAAAATATGAAAAGTTTTTCAAAAAATAGATGGAATGTTTTGGATATATCTAAATTTAAAGATGCTTTATCTATTTTTGTAAAAAAAAAAATATTTTACTAGAAAAAAAGAAAAAAAAACAAACTAATTTAGATCGGTAGAAATTTACTACCAATATAAATATTACGGTAATCTTACCATTTGTCTCTCTTCTTTTCTATTAAATACTACCAATAAAAAATTTCCCGATACAAGACTTAACGGGCCCAGCAATCAACTCAATCGGACGGAAATTTTTTATTGGTAGTAATTAATAGAAAAGAATATAGACAAACAGTAAGAGTACAGTAATATTTATATTGATAGTAAGATAGTAAGATCGGTACAATTCCTACCGATCTTAAAAATGAAAAAGTTTAGATCGGTAAGAATTTTACCGATCTAAACCAGTTTTTTTCTTTTTTTCTTTTAATTTTTTCTAGTAAAACATTTTTTTTTTACAAAAATAGATAAAGTACCTTAAAATTTAGATATATCAAAACATTCCATCTATTTTTTTTTTAACTTTTCATATTTTATTAGAAATCAAATATAAGAATTCTCTCCATCTATACATCAGATTAAAAAAAAAAAGTTAAAATCGGTAGAAATCCTACCGATCTTACCACCAATATAAATATTAATATAATCTTACCATTTGTCTCTCTTATTTTTTTGTTAATTACTACCAATAAAAAATTTCCCAATCGGACCCCTCAAGTAAAAAAAAATAAAAAAATCAATCGGACCCCACAAACAGATCCGAACGCGCATGCGAAGTGAGAAAGAAAGTAAGAAACTAAGAAGTGCAAAGGATACTAGAGTTAAGAGTACAGGAGCTGGAGCATGGTCAAATTACGAAACTAACCTTGCCATCGTACTCGCGTCGAGATAGTACCTCCGGCGCGATATATGCGGGCGTACCCACCGTTGATTTCGGCTTGGAGTGTAGAAGCGACGACTATTATAAAAAAGACAAGAGGAAAAAAAAAAAATCAAGCAAGGTGCGTGCACCATTTGATACGCATTACCTATTTAAATAATTACACGAGATTATGAAGTTATAGTTAAAAAAATAACTAACCTTTGAGTAGCCGAAGTCGCATATCCTGAGGTGTGGCGCTGGGCTTCCGTCCAACAGCGTGTTCTCAAGCTTTAAATCTCTGTGGCAAATTTTCTGAGAAGCCCAGATACTTATTATATTTCCGTAATCAATTTTTTATAGCAATACATTTGTTGTTTTAATTAATTTCAGTCTTAATTACCATGAAATGACAGTAGCTGACACCACAAATCAACTGCTGAAAGAAATACCTAGACTGGATAGAAACAATAAATTTTCATAAGATACCGTAATTCAGGAAAAATAAAATATATAAAAAAAATGATGAAAACCTCGTCTTCGCTAAATCTTCCAGCGGTGCATATTCGATCGAACAGCTCACCACCGGCCGCATACTCCATTGCGATTGCTAGATGTGTCGGTGTTAGCACGACCTAGAATTTAAAAAAATAATAATTAAACAACGAATAATTATGCTTTTTGAAGTTTAAACTTGCAAAGTAATAAATGTATATATGGTACTAATTGAACTTTTAAATAGTAACCTCTTTAAAGCGGATTATATTTGGATGCTTTAATGAACGGTGATTTATGATCTCTCTTGCCACGTTTTCATCTATCTGCGCCGAGAGAGAGAGAGAGAAGAGAGATTATCAATAAAATCATTGCATGCAAAATAATAATAAAAGGAAATATGTGAGAAAAATTGAAGAAAATTAATTACCTTCTGGCCCCTGGGAATATACTTCATCGCAACGAGCTCTTTGGTCTCCTTGTTGCGCATTAGCCTCGCAACACCGAAGTTTCCCGAGCCGATGTCCTTCAATAGCTCGTACTTCTCCATGCGTACCTAAATCGATGAAATTTACAAGAGACCAGAGGGTAATTTGAAGTTTTTGGAGGGGGCGACAGGGAAAGATGCAAGGAGGTGTAGGGAGTAGCGAGGAGGCGAGACGGAGGAGGAGGAGAATACGTAGACTTGAAGTCTTGACTAAGTAGAACTGTAGAAGAGTGTTCTCCTTTTATTATTTATAAAAAGCAGTGTGGTCGTCTGGGTCCCATGGGATTTGATTCTATCTATTTCTTAATAATAAATGAAACATTTTTCAATTTTACCCTTGGAACTTGAGAGAATTTGAAAGTGTGAGTATTTTCTGAGGGATGAGGTTGTCTAAATTTAAATCAGTTGAAGAATTCAGATCTTCTCGAAATTTATAGAGATGATTAATAAGAAGCGTGGCAACTTTCAAATTTATGTCAATTTATAATGTATGATTTGATTTAATATGAGAAGTTAGAACATAACGATCAGAACTCCAAATTTGAATGGTTCTTCATATATGTCACTCTTCTAGTCATTATATTTATATTTTTAAATATTTTCTGAAAAAAAAACAATTCCCCTCTTATTGTTCGTTAAAATGATAAATTTTACGGATTAATTGCATTACGAAGTCATTCATCAAAATCAAACTTTTAACTACGCCAACATAATTTTGTTTTGTAACACTAAAAGTTGAACTTTGAAAGATCTATGAAGACATATTATAACAATGCAAATTGTTTAGTGCACTGATCACGGAAGCATTTCAAAATTTACTGCACTTTTAAAATTCTAGACTTATTTAAATTTAATTAATGAATGCATTTGAAGTTTTAACACTTTTGACATATATAAAAAGTTGTTTCCTTTGAAGCTTTATTATCCATACGTGTAGTAGTAATTTTAGATCTAAAATTTTATAAACATATAATAAAAATATTTAATTGTGGGAGTATGTTGCAGACAGTTATGTATTGTAAAGTTGTTGTGAAAGTTTTTTGGAAAATAAGTATATTTTTTTATCTTCAAATGGAAAAACATAAATTTTATATATTATAACATCACAAATATTTGAAGTACTGAATATCCAAAAGCAAATAGTGTTAGTGTGAAATTTACAGTTAAAATCAACTATCATGTATTGAATTTTTGAACTGGTTATCCCCTTCATTGTTTGTTGTTGGAATTTGAACAGTCTTAGTTTGTTCCGAGGGAACTCCCAAATTTTTGTGAGATTTTTTTTTTCAAAAAGAACAATATGATAATGTTAATTATAGTTATTTATTAATTACATTTGAAAGTGATTATCAAAATATTAAGTTTAAAATTATTTTTCTATTGCAAGTCTTAAAAAGTTGAGAGGATGGAGAGATCTTTTATTCAAAGTAAAAAGTACATATGAAAAGAATTTCAGTGGGAAAGCTCTATTTTGAAATAAGAGGAGGGCATCTATGTAAGAGTAGGCATCTATTTAGGGGTGCAAACGGATCGGATATTATCCGTGCGGATCCGGATCCGTATCCGATTTTTTACGGATACGGATATTCGGATACGGATAATTTGCGGATATGGATATTACTTATGCGGATACGGATACGGATATGGTTTCAATTTTTGAAAGCGGATACGGTTACGGATACGGATATTCGGATGCGGATAATTTGCGGATACGGATATTCGGATACGGATAATTTGCGGATACAGATATTCGGATACGGATAATTTGCGGATACGGATGCGGATACGGATACAGATACGGTTTTGATTTTAGAAGCAGATACAGATACGGATCCGTAAATTTTTAGATTTCGGATATCCATTAAGCCCTCTGCTCCGCAAAACCCACTACTAATCTTTTTACTTTATTCCTTTTGTTACATTCTCTCACCACAGTATTACATGCAAACAGCTGTTGTCAACTTGGATTCATTTTATCCTCATACCAATTACATTGAAATTCCAAATATACTAAAGGCTGACACTTGAACCTACAATTTCAAAAAGTAAATATAAAATAACGGTGCTTTAAGCCTTCAACTGTAGAAGATTTTAGCACCGTAAGAAATTTTTGTTTCTTACGTTGATTATTATAATTATGTACATGAATATATAAACATGATTCTAGTAAACAAAAATTAAACAATAACATGCGGAGATGATAGTGTATTATTATTTGAGAGACTGACAATAATTATGTTTATTAAATAATTTTTATTTGAAAAATTAATTTGTTGAATAATAAGTTAATTTTAATACAACATCCGTATTATGTATCCGAATGATATTCGTATTCGTATCCGCATCCGTTTAATATCCGATTCGTATCCGTATCCGTTTAATATCCGAATCGTATCCGTATCCGTTTAATATCCGATCTGTATCCGTATTTGAAAAAATAAAAACGGATACGGAGATGGTTTTACCACTATCCGATCCGTATCCGATCCGTTTGCACCCCTACATCTATTTTTCCAGTTTCCCATATAAAAAAGTCGCTGCTCCTGGAGCAGCACACCTAGAAAATTAAACCGCAGTAATCGCTAATCAGGAATGTGACCGCCACAATTTAATACCTCGGTTCTTACCAAAACCGAGCAAAACCGAGGATCCATGTTCATGGGATCGCAACAAAAGATAATACGATGTTTGCTGCATTGCCGACAGTAGTGTTCATTGGGTCCGGTTTAGGAGAAAGGCTTGGGTCCGATGCTCATCGGACTCAAATTTGGATCCGATGGGTTTCGGGACCGTCCGATCCACTTTAAGATTCGTGCGCACGAATTTTAAAGCAGATGCGAAAGTTGCAGGCGCGAATTCTAAAGCAGATCGGATGGTGAGCGAACCCGTCGAACTCACTTTGGGTCCGATGCCCATCGGACCCAAATTTCTCCTCCGGTTTAGTCGGTTTTGAACCGAACCGAATTAGTTTAGACCAAACGGTTCGGTTTTCTCGGTTTAATGGTTCGGTTCGGTTTGTTTTTTAAAACCGAATTATAATTTCGGTTCGGTTCGGTTTAATAATTTTTAAAACCGAAATAATCGAACCGACCGAACTTTTATATATTATGAATTGGTCCGGACCGCCCCGGTTTATTTCTTAATACCCCGGTTTATTTCTTAATCAATTGCTTTAAATACTTCGGTTTATTTCTTAATATTCCGGTTTATTTCTTAATACCTCGGTTTATTTCTTAATATACTTCGATTTATTATAAATCAATTGCTTTAAATAAAAAAATAATATATTTTGGTTTGAACCGAACAAACCGAAATAAAACTTTGGTTCGGTTCAGTTCGGTTCAGTTCGGTTCGGTTTTATTTTAAAAACCGAATTATAACTTTGGTTTGTCTAGTTCGGTTCGGTTGAAACCGAACCGAACCGATGAACACCCCTGATTGCCGACTTTAGAAATGAAATGGAGGCTCACATGATTTTCCTCTTTGCTCCTTCGCTTTTGCAGTTTTTCTAGATTACCAAATTGTTTTCTTTTTCTACCCCGTATTTTAAAAAAAATATATTCATGATTAAAAAGTTAGATCGAATTTCATGCTTACGGACATTAAAATTGTGTGAAAAAAGGTAGATATAAAATATTTCTTTACGATTAATGGAGATTAAGCGTCAAGAAATTAGTTTTAAAAAGAAAGAATTTTTTTAGGAGAGAACAAAAAAAGGGCGTTAGATGAGTTATATAAGTTATAATTAATTCACGAAGTTTTAGAGATTTAGACAGGATGTATACAGAGAAGTAGGGCTGGCAACGAGCTGAGCTAAGCTGAGTCAAATTAGATTTAACTTGTGATTTGTTCGTTTTCAAAACAGGTGATTCAACATTATAATTCGAGTTAAAAAAGAGGCTCGTGGTTGCTTGTTTCCGGATCGAGCTTAAGCGAGCCACGAGCTTTTTTTTGCCACCCCTACAGAGGAGGTATATTGACAACAAAAGAGCTCGTTAGAAATAATTAACAGAGGGGGATTGAAATGCAAAGTATTTTTATGCAACAACTAATGGTAGAAAAAAATATATTATTTTTTTTAGAAATTAATGGTGTTACTGACTACGATATATCCACTTGTGTAAAACAAATCATGTTACAAATTATTTTATAAACATTTGAGACACTTCTGACATAATAGTTTCATACCACATGTATGGCTGGGGCCGGAATTAGTAGTGAACAGTCAACAGATATTATGAAATTTGACTTTATAAATTCCATTTAATATTGATGGAATTAAGCAAGTAGTTTTGAATCTAATTCTTCCAAGTCACTTTTGGTCCAGATGACATTGTTTGGATTAGGGGTTAAACAGGATATCTCTTTCATGAATAGAGCTTTACCTAAAAAATTACTCGTGAATATATTATGATCCACATATTAATGGATTGTGGAATGATATATATAATAAAAGAGGAGGTTTAAATGCTTTCATTTTCTTGTCTTTATTATACTTTTATTTTTAAAACTTTAATAACTCAAAATTTAGAACTTAAAAGTCAAAATAAAACCGTTAGATATGATCTACATTATTTTATCTATGCATGTGTAGAAAATTATAACATTTCAACTTTGTTTTGGTTGTCATCAAGAGCTTGTAAAAATGTACTAATGTGAATAATTTATAGACGTTAGTTTTTCATATAAAAACAAAATCAGAATGTGATATTTTTTATGAGTACATAGAGAAAATAGCATAGATCACATTTAACGGTTTTATTATGACATTCATAATTAAAATTTTGAGTTATTAACGTTTTAAAAATTGAAACATGATGGAGACACAAAAAATAAAGATATTTGAATCCTCCTCGTAATGAAATCTTAAATATCTTTTGATGTTTGTATTACAAAAATTGTAGGAAATGGTATCACTATTATATCTTTTGATGTTAGATGGCTAGAGGTCTAGTTCATTGCACACAAGTTATCCTTTACTCTTTGAAATAGCATATGACGCAAATATTATTGTTCATAAGTTTTCTTCACACAAGTAGTGTCAATTTGTCCTTTTGAAGACAGATGACTGGATTACTTAGATTTTCATCATGATCATTTATTTATGGAATTATATTATGTTGAAGTAGGGCAAGAGAAAGAAGAGCCTGGATATGGATGAGATCTTTGATTTTGAAATATCTTTTGCTGGTTGGAAACTTGTTTGTTATAATTGTTGTTATATGTTGTGTGATTAATGTTATTATGAATATGTTTGTTTTTATAATTGACTGAGGCTAGAATGATATGATCATATGCATGTATATTAGCAGCAATCTTTGCTATGGTTCTATATTATTATTTATAAAATTTAAACAGTCGATCAAAACTACTTAATGGATATCAAATTTTACATATTTTATAATTTTTATACCATTTTAAATATATACAAAACACTTGATTTAAAAATTAGGATGATTTGAAAGTAGTAATTTTTTACATATCTAAATATATATTAAAAAAATGTATAATTTGATCTCTAAATATATTTTCATATGATATGATATCATGTTGAGCGATTCAAATCACGTGTCTAAATTTTGAAAACATAAATATAAATCCCCTACGCGGACCATATGTAATATGCATATCCTCACTCTTTATAATTTGGATGGGTAAATCTAGAAAAAAAATAAACTCTATAAAAAAGTGTCAGTATCATAATTTACCGACTATGCACATAGCTATGTTACTCCGGTATTCCAAATTGGGCTTCGTACTTGTATCGGACACATATCCGATATCGATAGGCACCAGGACATGGCCAGGATACGTTAGGTAGATAAAATCGAACCTGGCTCCCTTAGTGAGGCATCATGCGCCTTTACCACTACACCAATCCATTTTTGTTGTTAAAATCAATGTTTTAAATAGCGTTTATAGCGTCATAGCGAGAAGACTACAAAAAAAGCTATAGCGAATAGCGTAGCTATAGCGGAAGCTATGCTACATAGCGTTTTTTTTTTTACAAAAATTATATCATATATTTGTACTAAATATCAACATTATCTAAAGTCTCATAGAACAATAAATAACACCAAATTAATTAAGAAATTATAATATTCATATTGAATCAGTACAAAGTCCAAATTGCGGTTCAAAATATCCATAGTAATATCATAAACTATCGATATTTTTCTATTCAAAATATCTTAAGCATCATGATTCATGACATAATCTATTTTTTTTTCTATTTAAATTTCAAAATAACATAGACAAAGGTTTCCTTCTCGGTTTGGGTAAATTAAAAGATATGTAGCAACAAAGCTTTTAATTGATTTTGGTTTGGACTTTTATTTAACTTTTTTGGATCTTTATTTAAAGCCCATATAAATTGTCTAAAAAATCTCATTATGCATAGCGCGCGCTATTTGCGCTACACGCTATGCGCTATAGCGGACCGCTATTACCGCTATAGTGGCCGTAGCTCAATTAGCGCATTTTGATGTCATAGCTCAGCGTTTAGGGTCCAAAAACGCTATAGCGGCGCTATTTAGAACACTGGTTAAAATAAAGTAGTTATGGTATTTAATGTATAATTAGGTTATTGTATCATTCACTAGAATTTTTTATATTTAATTTATATAATATAATTAAAATAATAAAAATTATATATTAATAGGCTTATTGTATCTATGATTATTGAAAATTACCGTATTGTCATATTTGTATCGTATCCAATACAATACATGTACCCGTATCTATACAACATAGATACACAGTGATGGTGGGTAAATGCGAGGAGTGATCCGAATTATAGGGATATGTATTGAGCTCAAAGGGATCATTTGCTTTCCTTCGAATAGAAGAGTAATGATATTGTCTATTAAAGTAGATATTTTATCTTCCTCGTAGAGTACAATATCTCATGATGTTAAAAAGTTCAAGGTGAATTCTAATATTTTATCTTCCCCACTATGAGATTTTTTGTTTTTAAAATTTATCGGAAATAATATAAAATTTAACTACTTTATGAATTTAATAAGAGTGAGACTATGGCATTATGCATGGCACAGATTAGTTCGTACTACAGATCAATATATATGTTTTCAAAATCTAAAAAGTTGATCTAAATCGTTTAACATGATACATGCAAACAAACTCCTACATTTTTTTAAACTTTTTTACTATTTTTTTTAGATTAAAAGAATAATATTACTTGATTTAAAGATTGTAGGCTATTCAAAAGAATCAAAAGTAGTGATTTTCTACCTACCTACAAAATAATAGTTTAAAAAAATATATATATATAATTTGATCTACAAGTATATTTTTATATGGATGTTTTTTTTCTTTTTTGAAAACTTACAGAGACTTACAAAGTCGTGAGAGAGAAGATATAAGACATGTCAAACATGACAAAATCGGGTGATAATTTTTTTTGTTATTCTCTCTACATCTTACAATATACATAACATCAAAAAATAATATTGATTTAATAGAGAAATATAAAAATATCTGACGGGGCAAACTTTAGTCGAAGGAATTTACCAAACAGCTAACGGGTATATATATTCTCCATTTTTGAAGAAAAATACGGATCATGTAATTGGGACATGCATGGTATTAAATGATTCCTATTTCCTAAACTGTTTATTATATCATTAGATAATATCTTATATGTAAGCTGAAATTTATCCCATGTGTGTGACTTTGACAAACGATCGAATTGCTTCATCAATTATCAGATTTGCATGTGCAATCATGAAATTCTCCACCTTATCACCAATAAAAAGATTAGGGTCCACTTCCACTCTATATGAGAGCATAGTACTATTTAAACTTTTATTTTACATGTGCTTGATTTTTTTGGTACACTATAATGGATTTGGGTATCTTCTAACATGGCACAAAATAGTCGCTGGAAAGGGTTTTTATTTGTTTACAAGTTATATTTCCTTTACAATTATAGATTATGGAGTTCCGGTTAGTATTTTTCCTTCCTGTTCGTGTAGCAACCATTTTTTGAAAACATAGTTTATTTATCTGCCGGTTAAAAATAACTGCTAGTTACAAATTTGTTGTAACGGCTAGTTATAGGGAATAGTCTCATGTAATTAATAGGCTAGGAGATAGTGGTTAGTGGTTGTAATTAATATTATAACGGCTAGTTTTTATTTTCTTTTATAAATAGAGACACATGTAAAAGCTAAAAATAAGATTGCAATAATAAGTTGTTTTCTTACATCTCTTCTCTCTTACAAAAATTAACATAGTATCAGAGCAAAAGACTCTGTGACCGAAAAATCGAAAAAACCACAACAAATTTCAGCAAAAGAAAAATAGCTCAAGAAGAAGCAACGAACTTCTCGAAACTAACAAATACTTTGCTCAATGGCAAAAATTACGTGTCATGGGCAAGGACAGCATCTAGGGCCCTGAGTGGTCGAGAGATGTTAGAATACATCACTGGTGAAAATAAAAAACCAGAAATCAAAAATCCAAACAAGCTAACTCCTGAAGAAACAACAACGACAAAACAATGTAGTACACCAAACGACAGAATCATCACCTTACTACTAAACTCCATGGAGCCGGCTGTATCCGCCATCTTTATGATGGCCGAAACAGCACATGATTTATGGGAAGCGGTAAAATCTATGTATGGTCAGCAAAATAATTTCTCACATATTTATCAACTCATGCAGGAAATTCAACAAGAAAAACAAGGGTCGAGAAGCCATACGGAGTACCTTAGTGCTCTTGAGAAAAAAACAAAATGAGCTTCGATCCTATCAGCCAATAACAACAGATCTGGCCACACTCCAAAGGCGAGCTGAAGAGGATGATATTTTTCAGTACCTCGCGGGTCTAAACCCGAGCTATGAAGCCGTAAGATCTCAAATCATGAAGACGGTACCTCTTCCCTCTTATTCTCAAATTAAAAGTTTAATCCAACAAGAGGAAAGTAGAAGACTTGCCATGAATGGTCAACAAATTGTAATCCATGAGGGACACGAGACCCATGGCTTAGCCGTAAAACATCTCAATTTTAATCAAAATTCTAGCTTTCAAAATCACCCAAATCAATCAAAAAATGTGAAATGTAACCACTGTAAAAATGATGGTCACACTCAGGATAGGTGTTGGCATCTTTATCCCCATCTCAAACCAAAAAAATTCAAAAGCAATGACCAGAATCGAAATTGGGAGAAAAATGGGAAAAAAAACAGAAGTTATGTTGCTTCTGGTGAAGAGAAAGGGCTTAATGTGCTAGTGGGTTCATCTGAAAGTGGATTCGGACCCAATAACACAAGCCAAACCTCCATTGGCAGTGGTTTTTCAGCTAATGGATCCAATTACCATAATTTCAGACCCATTAAAGAGAATTTCGAATCCAATAGCTCCTATTTCGGATCCAATAACCAAACCGCCAATGGACTCTCCATTTCTGGCGCTGGAGGGTCATCCTGGGGCAGGTCAGAGAGAAATGTCGCTGGCGGGTCACCCTGGAATGGGTCAGACATTGTTTTTGGCGCTGCGGTCATTTTCTTACGGGTCAAGGGCTGGAGATCAAATGCAACAAGTTTTACAGCAGCTTTTTGCGCTAATAAGCAACCAAAACACTTCCAGCATGTGGTATTGTTCTAACTCAACAAATTTCTTTTTTAATCAAATTATTACATATAGTGGTGCAACAGACATGTTTGGTAACAAACAACTACTGTCAAACCTCAACCCGATCAATGGTAATAATTATGTCATGGTTGCAAACGGTATAAAGGCAAAAACAAATGGCATAGGAGAAATTAATTTATGAAGTAAACAAATTAAAAATGTTTTATATTTGAAAACATTTCATGTAAACTTAATTTCTGTAAATAAATTAACACAAGAATTAAATTGTAATGCAATATTTTCTTGTAAAAACGTTGTATTTCAGAACCAGGAAATCAGCATCAAGATTGGTGAAGGATTTCTTGAAATGGACACTATCTTTTGAATTTCAAAAAATATTTTTGTGCTTCCGAAAAAATCGTTAACTCTGACCTTTGGCATAAGAGACTTGGGCATCCTTCCGACAAGATTTTAAATAATATCTTAGATTTTAAAATTTTGAATTGTACTAATTGAGAAATTTGCAAGTTAGCAAAACAAATAAAGCTTCATTTTTCTCTTTTTACTAGCAAAAGTAAAGCTATTTTTTATTTAGTACATTATGATATATGGGGATTGGCCCCAATTAATTCATATACGATTCAAAACTTTGTTTTATTTATTGATGATTTTTCAAAAGCAACTTGGTTATATTTACTTAAATCTAAAGATGAAGTGTTTGATTATTTTTATGAATTTTTATGTCTCATAGAAACACAATTTTGCAAAAATTAAAAATCTTTAGATCGGATAATGGAACCGAATTTATAAATAAAAAAAATTCAAGTCTCTTTAAAGAAAAATATATTATATACCAATCAACTTGTATAAATACTCCCGAACAAAATGGTGTATCGGAAAGAAAAAAATAGACACTTATTAGAGATGACAGGATCTTTATTATTTCAAAATAACGTTCCTAAAATTTATTGGTCAGATGCCATACTTTGTGTCACTCATTTAATCAATAGATTACTTAGTGTTATTTTAGAAAACAAAAGTCCATTAGAAATTTTTTACCAACAAAAAATCACTTATGGCCACATGAGAGTATTTGGTTGTACAAGTTTCGTACATATCAAAAGAAATGACAAACTTGATTTTGTATCACAAAAACTATTTTCTTAGAATACTCATCTTACAAAAAGGGTTATAAATGCTATGATCCAATTAATAAAAAATTATATTTTTCTAGAAATGTTACATTCTTTGAAAATGAACCATATTTCAAAGAAAAAGAAGCAATTTATCAAATATACACAAATAATCAAAATGATAATATAGTAATGCCTTTCTTAGATGATTTAAATTTTATTCCTAGAAATAATCATCAAGTTGAGAATAATAATAATCAGGAAAATGAGATTATTAATGACACAAATGAAAATGAAATAGTAGAAAATTTAACAGTTAGAAGATCATCTAGAGAACGACACCATCAACTAAACTTAGAGATTATGTGACATATTCGGTACAAGATCCAATAGAAAATTTTGTTTCGTACGACAATATTTCAACCGAATACCACACATTTCTCATTAATATTGAAAAAGAATTGGAACCAAAAAATTACCAAGAAGCAATTAAGAGTCCAATTTGATGTAAGGCTATGAATGAAGAACTAAAAGCCTTAGAACATAATGAAACTTGAAAAATGGTTCCCCTTCCCAAAAATAAAAAACCGGTTGGTTGTAAATGGATATATAAAACCAAATATAATAGTGATGATACTATAAAAAGGTATAAGGCAAGACTTGTATCTAAAGGATTTACCCAAACATATGGCATAAACTATAATGAAAACTTTGCACCGGTGGTAAAAATGAATACCGTAAGAATTTTATTTTCTATTGCCGTAAACAATGGTTGAGACCTCTATCCGAAAAAAAAATGTGATAGGATCTGTTGGAATATCTCTTAAAATTAAAGAAAATTCAGAAATTCGGATTAACATGGTAAAGTATCTCTACTCTCTAAAGAAAATTGAAATGGAGAAATTCAGATTAACATCGTACTGTTACCATGTTCATCAGTAAAGCTTACAATATCCACATGTGAAATAACGTTACAGGAGCGGAGTTCTTAACAGGCCAACCTGGATTATAAGGCCCCTTTCACAATTTTAGCAAGTTATGAAGATGCCATAGTATCTCTATTCTCTAACAATTAATCGATTAGGCTGTAAATGGTCCCTACTGACTCAATCTCTTCCACTCTAGCAAAAGTTGCTAAGTCTCAATATTGCTTCCGTCTCTCTTTTTCTGCAATTTCATGTAGATGTAGTTCTACTTGGTTTTCAATTAAGGGTGAACTACAGAAAACTGAGTTTTGTAATTTAAAGTTGTATTATAAATTTATAATTGTGATATTCTTTTGTGAAAATAAATTTTGATTCTAGACCAAAGAAATTGATGGTTCTTAGCTCTGTTAGATGTCAGTTCTTTCTCGATTCTCACTTAATTAGAGTTATTTGAAATTGACAGGAATAAGTGTCACATGTTGTCTTTGACAGGAATGAGTTTTTGTTAATCTCATAACCTGATCCAAGTTTGAGTACATAAATCAAATTTACAAGATTTTGATGTTAGATCTATATTTACAATTTAAATGGACATTTTGTTGAATAATATGAAAAGTGTGGTAATTTACCTAAAGTTGTAAATCTGGTGGAATACAAACCCTTATAATTGTTACTTTAAAATTCAGTATAATTTTTTCCAATGAATAAATGAAGATAGAAGCACTTACCAATATAATTGTTACCTTATATGCGGTTTTCATGCAGTATGCGGAAGGCCACCGCATACCGCATATGCAGATTTTACAATGAGAATTTATATATAAATAAGTATGTAGTAATATGCAATATGCGTCCGAATATGCATTAATAATTTGCGGTAATAATATACGGAACCGCATAAAATTTTCTATACATAATCCAACCACATACGCATATGCAGCCGCATAAACTGCATTTTAATACAATCGATTTAACATCTTCGTTTATCCTAGCGAAGAGAGGCTTGCGTATCTTATTGGACCGGTAATTAAAGATATGGAGCAATTAAAGACCAGTATGAATGCTCATTTACTGGTACATCCAAATTTGTGCTACTGTACCTGCACCTTTAATGTATCAGTAAACAGTAGCCATATCAATACACCAAGTAAAGAAAATTACCGTATTTTTATTTATAAAATTTCGAATAGTTCAAATCTTTTATGGAACTTCTTTGATGTTGGTTATCTTGTAAACTCTTTTTTTTATAGTTATGTCTGACAAATATACTAAATATATTTAATTAATGTAGTTATAATAGCACAGACTGGAGAACCGTTTAGAGATAAAGACAATATTGTTCTTCATGTAAAAAGCCACAGATTTAAAATCTTGATGGATGATACATTGTGGATATTAAATAGTTAGTTGACTTGATTTTTAATCTTTACTTAAAAAAGTAAACAAAATAGCACGGACGGTACTAAAAGTAAATGATGATTAAAAAATTAAGCACGGACGGTACTAGTGAGATTTAATACTAGTCCGGAACTGTAAACGAGCAACTCTATCCATAACTTCTAATCTTAAGGATGGCCCCATTAATTATGAAAGAAGCAGATTTACTTTTGGTAGTGTAGAGTTTAATTAAGAAACTTCAAGATTGCAAATAATTGTCTAACGACTCTATAATTTTAACTCAACATTATGTTAAATTAATGTATCAGTCTGATGGCTCAATTCAAGCTGTTCAACGGGCCGTCCAAAAATCGTCCAAACTTGGCCCATAAAACCCGAGCCGAGTTTCGGGCCCGACTCATTTATCAACTCGTCCAGTATCTTTTTCATTTATGATGGACAACCCTGTCCAATTTAGCTGGCTGTACGTTGTGCTCCAGGCGCATGAAACTTGATTTCGCTCCGTCCCGGCGTTGCCTCGCTTCGCCTCCAATTCCCTCTTTGTGCTTCCCATCTTCTCAAATCTCAACAATCCAATTGTAGCATAACATTAAAATTAGTCGAAAAGTTGAAATGCAACTGCGGATCTGAAGGGGATCTTTCTATTTTTGTCGTTAAGTTTCTTTTATCGGCGGCGAGTGCCAATTAGCTATATGGCGCTTATGAAGTCTAGGAGGAAGGGATCGATCAGCGAGGACGATGTCTCTCTGATTCTTCAAAGGTATAGTCGATGCATTAACTGCTACCCATTAGTGTAGATTTTCATCTTGATTACATTCTTGTATTGTGCATTCGAGTTAGGGTTTAGGGTTTTTGGAGGAGAAACATATGGGTTGGGTGTCTTCTGAATTTCTCCATACTTTTTTTGTCCTTGATTTCGAGGGGCTAAGCATTGTATGGGTTCTATTACTGTACAGCAGAGAGAATTTTGTTTTTGAGCTCTTTGCTATCTATCAGGAAAGATATATTGAAAGGGGAAAATTTAGTTGGATAAAGTTCAATTAAATCCCAGATAAAAAAATTTATTGGTAGTAGTTATCACCAAAGCTTTATCAGCACGAGGCACTGGAATCCCTTTATATTTTGTCCATAACAGGTACCCAGCAACAACAGTGGTGACACTCTTGCAGGAAGTATCGCAAGTTGCGTCTTGCACACCAAAAATTGACTGGAAGAAACTTGTCGAAAGAACCGCAACAGGAATTACATGTGCTCGGGAGTATCAGATGCTATGGCGACACCTGGCATATCGGGATAAGCTACTTGAAAAAATAGAAGAAAATGCAGAGCCCTTGGTTTGTTCCTTTATTTCTAGTCTCATTGATTTATGACACAGACAAATTTCTTTACTTGCCCATTCAATCTGATCCATTGTTAGTAATTTATTAAAATCAACAAATTCTTCTCAAATGATGGTAGGATGATGATAGTGATTTGGAATTTGAAGTAGAAGCTGTACCTAAACCTAATGGGGAAGGCTTATCAGAGGCCAAAGCTTGTGTCAAGGTATATATTTTTCCCCCAGTAGCTCATGATTTATATAAAATTCTTCCATTTTATTATTATAATTTGTTGCATTGAAATCATGATTGAAATGACTTTTTTTTAATCTTAATGAATTACCAGATTATATTGAATCCAACAGGCGCAGACCCTTCTTCAACCTACAACAACATCACAGCCAATGAGAACACGTCACGTGTCCCATTTGACAAACAACAGCCAGCACGCACCTCTCGTGGCACCAACAACAATTGTCAATCCATAGATCAAAAGCCAAACCAACAATCTATAATGGGATCTTCTGTAGATGCTACTGATATAGCTGGTTCTGCTCCACCTAAGAAGAAAAGAAAACAATGGAGCAAAGAAGAGGATGCCGACATAATAGCATTGGTTCAAAAACATGGTGAAAATTGGGAGATTCTGAAAGATAATTTCAAATATGATAGAACACCACATCAGCTTTCTACTGTATGTCCTTCCACACCTAGACTTTGTTTTCTTTATGTAGTAGGCAAAACACCTACTAATTTTCATTAAAAGAAAGTTAAAATAAAAACAGAGATTTTCACAGTTGTATTATAAATTTTTGGGTTGTTCTTGTTATGGATTGAAGATTTCTGTTTTTGGATGTCAGAGATGGGTCTCGATTAAAAAGCGGCAGGGTCAAACCGGCCAGGGTACTGCAGCGAAACCAACCCCCTTAGAAGATTTGAAGAAGATGAATGCGACGTCTTTAGTTCAAATAGAACGACGACGCATGAACCCACTATTTGGTTTGTTTATAAACACTGTATTGTGTGATTTCTTGTTTTGTTGTTTGTGTGTGTGAAAACTATGGTCTGGCTTAGAACGACGCATTAACCCACTATTTCCTTACTGAACCTGCTGTTAATGGCTGTTGTATTGGTGCCAATAGGTTAGCTGGGGTTTGGTTAAAGTCAGGTTTCCATAATTTTGTTATTTTCAATAGACAACCAGATCTGACCTTCATTATACTGAACCTTAGGAAAGTTTAATTTTCGTGTTTAATCCATAATTTAAATTTGCACAAACCATATGATAGTTTAGATGGTCTAGGTTGTTGGTTCCAAGATGGGGCGGCATGGGCTCAGTTCCCACCTTAAATTTTGGTTTACTACTCTGTTGATATATGTGGTTCCAGCAGTCAACACTAACCAATTGGGTCATGATGTTTTAACCCAAATATGACACAACCTGACCTGTAGAATTTAGCAAGGTTCAGAGCTGCACCTGGAACCACATCGGGTTGGGTCAGCGATTGCCAGGGGTTGGTATTATTTATTTGGCTATTACCAATTCATTATAGGGGGGATTTCATGTATACCCCTCTAAAACTTCGAAATTACGTATCTCCTCTAAACTTCATAATATCATATTTACCCTTCTAAATTTCAAAAACTCACAAATTTCTTCAATTAATTGCTTTTTTTATTATAACCCATTTTAAATTTATAAAGTACCCATTTTTACCCTTTATAAAAAATATAAAAAGATGCAGTCTGTTTAAGAGAAATGTTTAGTCTTCTAATTGGCTGGTTGTGAGGGCAAATGACTCATTTCCTTACTTGAGATGCATGCACAAGCTTATACCTAAATGACAATGCTACAGAAATGAACAATTGACCCTCAAAAACCGATCAATTAGATTGCTGAACATTTTTCACTACATATTTTTATTTTTTTAATAAAGGGCAAACTGAGAACTTTATAAATTTTAAATGGGATTTAATATAAATGGCAATAAATTGTAAGTTTTTTTAGATTTAGAAGGGTAAATATGATATTATGAATTTTAAAGGGGGAAATACGTAATTTCAAAGTTTTTGAGGGGTATAGGGACCCCCTCTTAGTTATAACTAAAACAGGTAATTTTGCTCTAATAAGAACCCCAGAATACTAATTGCCAAACAAAAAGTTCAAATAACTTGACCTCCTCTCTCTCCCTCTCTAATACTTTACAGGAGCCAACAATGTCCGCTTAACTGCTCAGAACAATACTGGCAGCGTACCATCCAGCACGGTTTCAGAGGCAAGACCCCCTTCCACTCTTACTCTTAATCCCTCTTCCAATCCAAATCAAACCCTCAAATCTCTTCCAGCTGTCATCCCAAAACCCGCTAAACCGGCCCCGAAGAAACAAGCAACGATGGGCCCTCTACCTCAACCTCAACCCCAACCCCAGCCCCAACTCATAGGTTCAGTGGGCCCCTTGCCCAGGCCCATTTCAACACCCAGCCCCAATTCAATAAAGGCGGCAGCCTTTGCAGCTGGAGGACGCATTGCCACCCCTTCCACTGCCCGCTCCCTGCTAGAGGCTGCCAAATCAAAAAATGTCGTTCACATAAGATCTAGTGTTTCTCTCTCAAACAAACCCATCGCACATGCCACCATAAATCTTTCAATACGACCCTCCGGTTTGAGTGTACAAACTTTGAACCCAAATCAAAATTTAAATTCGAGCCCAGGAAGTGGGGTGGCCCAAGTTTCGGCTCACCCAAAGAAGGTTAAAAGTGTTGCAGCCAATGGTGATGAGTTTGAAATGGAGGTAACAGAGGCAGATGGCATGAAAGATGTCTCAAAATTAAATGGAGACAATAAAATAACAATAAATAAGGAGAATTTGAAAGGTGAGGAGAAGAATGATTTGACTGGATTTCTGATTGGTGTTGAAAAACCAAATGGAGGCGTTGTTTCAAGTAATGTAAAAGCAGTTGAAGTACCTGAGATACATAATAAAGAGAACCAGATTGTGGTTCAGACAGAGAGCAAGGACAAAACCGGTTTGTAGTGATTATGGTTCGATTATATTATTTAAGGTTATAATAGAAAAGATTTATTGGTATGGTTTAGAACTTTATTTTTCTTTAGCTCTCTTGATATGTTGATGTGTACCTAAGTGTTATTTTATTTACTTAGTGTAAAGCTTGTATCTTTCTTGTTCTGCTCTTGTTAGGTTGATTTTTATTTGTGTGCAAAGAGGAAATAATTCCATTTCTAAGAGAAAGAATATCATTTTGGATACTATTTTGTTTTTTCTTGTTATTATTATTTTTCTTTCTTATGGATGTTCCTGAAGAATAGAAGAAGAAAAAATCACCACTTCAGATCACTGGTGTGAATTTTTTTACAGAACCACTGGTTTATCTGAGTAGATAAATATGTGGTGTTATATTTTACTGCAATGAGCAATTCATACAATGTCGATTTACAATTGTGAAAGATGATATAAAACAAGAAACACCAGCATCAAAACCAAACCATTTAAAGCAACATTTTGTTTTGCCAAATGGATTTTGGATCAAATATGTTGAACCCTGAAATTCTACGCCAACCCGTGGTTTGTAGAATTGAGATCTGCTGAAATTCCAACCGGATTTCAGGAACCAGAAATCCCTCTCCCTGTGTCTATCTCTCTCCTCTCTCCTCTCTCTCCTGAAATTAAAATTTGAAATGGAGACTGGGCAGAAGTGATATCAATATTGGGAATATCTAAACCATACCAATAAATCAGTTCAAAAGTCATTTCTGAGTAAATAAAGAAAATATTGCGGTCCTTCTAGTACATTTAAATTATAAGATATTGTATCTATTTTAAAAAATTAAAAATAAATCATTTCGGCTGACATGTTAGACAAAGAAAATTCTTATTTTTTCAAAAATAGAAGGATCACAATATTTTTTTTAGGTATTTAGAACTGACTTTTGAACCGGAATCAATAACATAGATTTAAAATATTTTTATATTTTTCCAGCAACACACAAATAAATATTTTAATTTTTCTTACAACCGCAAAAATCCGGCCTGAAAAATATTGATCCAGGTTATTTGTTGCAGTTTTTCTAATAAATCAAATTATATAGTATACCATCTATTTTCAAAGAAATATAAAAATATTTCTAATATTTGAATACAAAAAATAAATAAATCATAACAATTTCTAATTAAATAAAAAACCATAAATCATTCAAACAGCTTCTGACAAAAACCGTGTAAATAAAAAAAATTATGTTATTCGGCCGCCGAGTTTCTCGGCAGCCCAGAAAAAAATTCAAGCGCCGAGTTTCCTGGGCACTTTTAAAAAATTTTAAAAAATCGCAGGTATTTGTATTAATTTTTATTTAATATTGGATATTAATAAAAATTTCGGTCAATACTATGACACTTCCTTCGATTTTTTTATTTCATTTAAAAATTGTTTTGTACAGATACTGAAACACATGATCTCACGTACAAGTATCCTCTCCAATATGTGTAAAAGATTCCATTCACTTTACGGTTTGAGATTTACTCTCAGCCGCTTTAAAATTTGGACTAACGCAGGGGCAGTATTATTATGCTTTGAGATTCATGCAAAGTTAAAAAGAATGGTCCGGATCCACTAATTCTAAAAGATTCCCTTTTACGGTACCGGGAGGATGTGAATTCTGATCTCACTGGAGTACAAGATGAATTCAGATCCAGTGAAGTAACTCAATTTTTGAGTTTTAGATTGGGACCGTCCGATTTAAATTCACGACAATCTATTTCGAAGTAAAGCACACACATCACGACGACAGATTCAAATCTCGGGACAATCTCGAGCGACGAATTCGAATTGGACGGTTCCGATCCAAAATCCAAAAATTGAGTTACCTCAGGGGATCCGGACCCGTACAAGATGGTGGTAAATCCGATGGAATGCCATTTGGCATTTGTTTTTGTACGAAGTCCGAACCCTTGTTTTTTTTCTTTTCTTATAGCAATCAATATCAAGTCTTTTAAGCTGCTTTTATCTGTTTTAACTATTTTTTTTTCTAACTTTGTAGTACTTCTCTCCAAATCCATATTTCGACGAGGTAAAAAGATGAAAGTGAAAATCCTAAAAAAGTAGTTTGTCCGCCAATTAATTGGAAGGAGGGAAAGCCAATTAATTAATTTGGCAAAGAGAAGAAGGTTTTTGTACTCACTGTCATTTGCTTAATTTATATTCATGATCTGAATTGTGGATCCAATTTACGTTGTTGACCTTATTTTTTATTTTTCTAATGCAGTTTTTTCGATTGGTTTAGTGAGGATATTGTGCCGAAGGATTTTGGATTGTTGGATGAGGTATGCATCAATGAAAAGGTCATGGAAACATTTCGATATATTTTGTTTTTTTCAAAATGATTTTACATCTGAATTTTTATGTGTAGATTGCTGATTGCTGAATCAATACGGGATGATCTGTGGAAGGACCCTTTCAAATATTATACATATGTTAGTCTTACTGTCTCAAATAATTAATGTTCTATTCCAGTGATCAATTTGTCCCATTTATGTAATTTATATACTCCTGTTTGATTTCTAATAAATGCGTTATGACTGTGTAGTTTGACTACACTATGTATGTGCACTGTGCACTACGAAGAGGTGTGCACCGACTTAAAATTTAATTTTTCTAGCTTTATGTTCTATTTTAATTAAAGAGGTGGTATCAATTACAGGCAGCTCCACTCGACCTTGAAACCAATACATTCACATGTTACATGAATAATCCTACACTACTAGAAATTTTCCAAAGCAGATCGGACCATTACCTCCCAACCACCCAACTATCCATTGCAAAAATGTCCCAAAAAATAGGGTTAGTATAATGCGCTCATATCGTGAAGTGGCACACAGATATACGATTATTATCTTGTACATTGCATTTTATTGGTTTGTGTTTGTTTAAAGAATAATTATTTTAGTACCCGCGCTACAGTACTCACACTGTACCCGCACTTCCATAACTGTAAGGTTGCGGTTCCCACAACTATCGATCTAACTAACAATGTTATCGGACCTTCCATTTTGAATTTCATATGTTCCTTTCTCTCTGTTTTTTTCTTTTTCGAAGGCTTCGGCGATTTTGAGACAATTTTAGGTCGATTTCGAGGCAATTTGGAGGCGATTTCGAAACTGGAAGCGATTTCGTGTGGTTCTCACAAGTTTAATCGGTGGTTTTGAAATGTGATCAGCTAGATTAATATTGTTTCTTTTCGATTTTGTTTTTGTTCTGGTGAATTAATAATGATATATCGTTTCGTTTCTATTTCATATACACAATCGTGTTTCAGTGTTGCTGGATTTTGAGATGTTTGTGACAATTTGATTTGCGAAAATGATGTAATTGTCTATTATGTGTTTAGATATAAATACTTGGTAGTTCAGATATAAATATTTGATGTGTTCAGATATAAATACTTGATGTATTCAGAAATAAATACTTGATGTGTTCAGAAATAAATGCTTGATGTGTTCAGATATAAATAATTGATGTGTTCAGATATAAATACTTGATCTGTTCAGATACAAAATTCATTTTAATAAAGCGGCAGTTACAATTTAAAGTTAAAAAAATTAATAACAACCAATTATTAAAAATAACGTTATATGGTTTAAATTATTTATTTGAAAAATATATAATAAACTTCCGTTAGGCCGATTATTATATATGAATTTATATAAAACCATAGAAAATACTAATAGATTACAATTAGTGCAACATATATACATATTGCCTTTTGTACACATGCAATCTTATGTGATCCATATAACATATACTCCTCAAGATCCAATACAATGTTTGTATAAAAGTTATGTCCTTACCACTTCGTAACCATGTGATCAAGGTTTGGCCCAAGTTTCGTAAAGTTGGGCTCATGTTGCCAAAACTCTTGGTTATGATCTAATTTGGACCAAAATTTCATACAAACTAGTTGTATTAGATCCAACATATAAAAAAGAGAGTGTCCATGTGATCCATGACATGATGTCTCTTGGTTAAAGGTCTCCAACATTTCAACTCCAATACTTTTTTAAGATTCTTATTCATCCAACGTAATATAGATATAAATACTTTAGTTCGTAAGTATAAATACCACACCCTTATAGTTATAAATACTTTGTTTCGTAAGTATAAATACCACAAGAATAGAGATATAAATATTACCCGCACATAAGCTAAGTCAACATTTTTTTGTCAATATTTTTTGTTGACAATTTTAGTGGTTCCCACATGTCGTTTATTACCCACACATAAGCTAAGTTAACGTTTTTTGTTGACAATTTTAGTGGTCTCCACATGCCGTTTAAGTGGTCCCCAAATGCGGGTACGAAGCGAAGATTTTTCAAGAAAAGGTGCGGGTACGGTTATTTTAGGAAAATTCATATATCATATATGTAGTTAAATGTATAGATATAAATAGTGGTCTGCTAAGGGGTACCTCGGGCAGGGCAGGGTAGTGCCCGAGGCGGGCAGCGGGTAGGCGGGTAGGCGGGTAGGGGGGTAGGCGGGTACAACGGGCACGGGTAGGCGGGTTTTTTTTTAAAAAACTCTGCCCTGCCCGTCTCAAACCCGTGCCCGTTGCGGGTAGACGGGTACAACGGGCATGGGTACAGCGGGCACGGGCAGGACGGGCACAGGTATTTTTTTTTTTTGCTGTTAATCTGGACCGTTATTTTTAACTTGGAACGAATCTCAAAGCCAAATAATACTGCTCTCTGCGTTAGGCCGAATCTCAAAGCGGTGAGAGTTAATCCCAAACCGTAAAGTGAAGGAAATCTTTTACACATATTGGAGAGGATCAGAGGAGGCAAATGTTGCCTCGTAAAGTGAAGGGAATCTTTCATTAATGGACGGCACACCCATTCACCCAATAGGCACCCTACACGTCAGCAGAGAGTTAATGCAGAGGATATGCACCGTACACGTTAATGCATACAGCTGTATCCCAGCGGATTTGAATTTTGAAATGGTTTGAGATACACGTTGATCTGCACCGTTCTTTTTACAAAGTGAAGGGAATCTTTTACATCCAAACTCCAAAGTGAAGGGAATCTTTTACAATTACTTGATCTGCACCGTTCTTTTTAAATTGGCACGAATCTCAAAGGACACGGGTTACCGGGTGCGGGTACACCCCTGGCGGGTGCGGGCAGACGGGCGCGGGCAGCGGGTACGGCGGGTACGGGTACACCCGGGTTTGGCACCAAAAACAGCCACCCTGCCCGTTTCAGACCCGTACCCGTGTACCCGTTTACCCGCCAATACCCGGGCACGGGTACGGGTACCCCGGGCACCGGGCACGGGCGGACCGGGTTCGGGCAGCCCCTAACGGGTTTTGTCAAACCACTAGATATAAATACTTGCCGTGTTTGAGATATATACTTCACAATGTTACTATTAATATTAGTAAAACCTAATTACAGTTTTGGAAACGGTTGCGGTCCCTACAAGCAGTTATGGCAGTTTAGGTGCGGGTACAGTGCGAGTACTCATATCAGCTTCCTTGTTTAGATGCATTATGATTGCATGGAAGGTCGCGTCGATGCCTCGTCTGGAGAAGAAGACAGAGCAAGGAGAAGAGGATGTGTTGCATAGTATTGAGGCCAAGAAACCGAAGCTGATGTGATTCAACTCGTAGCACGGTGACCCTCTATGCTGTGCATAGCATATTAGCAATTTTCCGGTTATAATATTTGAATTATAACATGATATGTGTTCTGTTTTTTTGCTTTTCTTTTCTTTTCTTTTCTTTTCTGAATGGCTTGTATATTTTGTGGGGTATACCTAGCAGGATCTTTTTACCCAAATCGATCCCTTAATTTGTTCTATTTTAAAATAAGCCGCTACCCCCGTCTTTATCTTGTCTAACTTTTTTATTCCTGCTTTTATTTGGATAAGACTTTGCTACTTTTCTTAGAAAAAAAACGGCATCTTGCTTTTTCAATCTCAATCATCCAAAAATTTTTATTCACATATCTCGATAAAAGAACTTTTTCATGCACAGATCTCAACGATTTTAAATGATTGAGATAGAAAAAGCAGCGGAATCTGTTCTCTTTTATCTCACTTCCAAACATTTAATCATTAGTTCAGATATTTAAATTTTTCAAATTGTAATGCGTCTCCTGTAATCGTACCCAAAAGACATCCATACTGGCAACTTTTATAATATATAAAACATAATATATCTGTTACTGAAAAAAAAAAAACATATGTCGAAACAAAATATAAGATTGAATAATTTTAACAAAAATTAAATTAATTTCAGGTAAATTACCACACTTTTCATATTATTCAACTACAAGTCCATTTAAATTTTAAATATAGCTCTAACATCAAAATCTTGTAAATTTGATTTGTGTACTTAAAACTTGGATCAGATTATGAGATTAATTGATAAAAACTCATTCCTGTCAACGGCAACATGAAACACTGACACATCTATTCAAATTAGCACTATTAAATTTTAAATAAATCTAATTTAGTAAGAATTAAGAACCATCGATTTCTTTGTTCTACAAGAAATGCATAAAATAAAAAGAATCATTCATTCAATAATTATTTTCAAAAATTTATGTCACAAGACTCAGTTTTATTGTCTGCTGGCTTGAGAAATTTATAGGGAAAAAAAAAAAAAAAGATTGATAATCAGCAAACACAAAACCACCCTCGAGGGGTCTTAAAAAACGAAGCAAGGGAAATTATTTTAATAATTTTTTTAGTTTACCTGAAGGGGAAAAGTCAAAAACATATTTAATAACTCTATTAAATATAACGGTGTCAAACGTGGATATTCAGTCATAGACAGATGGTAGTACTGGTTGGTTCATCTGGATCCGACTCTGCAGGGTCCTGCTTTTCCGATCTCAATCATTCAAAATTTTTCATTCACGTATCTCGATAAAGGAACTTTTTCATGCACAAATCTCAACGATTTTGAATAATTGAGATCAGAAAAGCAGAACCCTGCTTTCCTCTAAAAAAACAGCAGAGTCCATTCCTGTTCATCTCGCATGTTTGATTATAGCAATTGGGTGCAGGTTTTTCTAAAAAAAAATGGTTCTCATATTGTTGGAATGCTTCATAATTATGAAACACGTTATTTTCAAAAAAAAAAAATTTAAATAGATTCAGATTTTTAGACCCTCTATTTCGTTATGTATATCCTCAAAAATTCATTATTCAATCAATTCAAATTATACAAAAGTCTAAATATTCAAATTATAAAAAGGTCTGATTACTTGATAACGAGAATTTTATGATTTTTCAATGGAATTACAGTGGCGGTTCTAAATCACCCGCAACGCACGCAAGATCGAAATTTCAATCGATAAATTCTTTTATTTATTTATTTTCTCTTTTTTTCTTTCCTTCCATGTGGTTTCTCTTTTTTCTTTTTACATTTTTTTCTTTGGCTTTATTCTCTTTTTTTCTAATGAGAGAGAGTTTAAGAAAGAGTTTATATAATGAAAAAGATCGGTTAAAAAATTAGTACGGTAGTTGGCTGGGTGAACATGCCCACGTTTTTTTCTTTTTCTTTTTAATTTTTCATTTTTGTTTTCTTTGCATTAATCATCAAGTTTTTAATTATTCAAAAATTAGTTCAACAATTTATAATTTAAGTCTAACCTTTCCTAATATTGCAAATTGATCAAAAATAAATTCTTACAATGATCAAAATTGCATTAACTTTGGTCTTAGTCTATAAAAATCACTCTCATAACCAAAAATTCATTTTTTTTTTTTTGTGAATAACAGTAGAAAAATCCACCGACTTTTAAAAGTCAGCATTACTAAATGTCGGTAGATGAAAGTGGTACCTACATCTAACACAGTATATAAATGTCGGTAGATGAAAGTGGTACCTACATCTAACACAGTACATAACAGTAGCAACTACATAAGCTACAATATTACATCAATATGCAAGCAAATTTAAAGCTAATAACAGATGCCAAACTAAGCAACAACTATCAAAAACAAAAGCATGGCATCACAAAGTACTAACAGAAGTAACATGAGCATCAGTAAATCAAAACAGCCCAAAAACAATCAAAACAATAGCACTATCACAGCAAACAGGACTGACATGGGTCACTCAGAGTCATCATCATTGGGTAGGACCTCTTCTCAAGACATTAGATGGAGGATATTGCTACCATCCTCCAGTCGCATAATGATCTGATAGTTTTGATGCTTAGATAGCAAGAAATAAAACAAAAATTTTATTCGACTCAAAACAAACGATCTAGTTATTGTAAGTGCAAGAAACAATCTTAATTAGCCTAATCAAGAAGGGGATAACATAATACCTTAGATTTGATCTCCAAATCAAATCAAGAAGGGTTGTCTCGCTTAGCAACTTCTTATTCTCTTTCTCTTTCAACGGTGGTTGTGCTTTAGCCCTTCAAATGACGAGCCTCCTTAGGTATCCACCGAAAGATTAAAGAAATACTTGTATCTCTAAGGCTAGTAAGAGATTAACAAGTAGAACCTTAATCCTAGTTTAACCCTCTTGTTAATTTCTGAAAAATCTTAGAGGATTTCTAGATCTCAACACATGAGAGAAAATGAGAGAGAATGAGAGAAAAGAACAAATTTCGGCCAAGAGATGATAGACAGAATTTTTGACCTTTCGGTACTAAAACTCTTATATCTTCTTCTAGGTAACTCCAAACGACTTGAAACTTTTTCTGTTGGATTCTAGACTCAAAGGGCTTCAAATTACATAGGTCATACGTCCAGAATAGTTAATGTTTGCCCTTTCAAATTCCTGTTCAAAGTTACCTAAAAAACTGTCCCAAAATTTCTCTCCTCTTTTATGAAATTGATTAGGTTTAATGACATATTTAAATATTCCTTAAATCATGCCATCACTAATCAATTCTCCCCAACATATATTTGGGCTTTGGGCTTAAACTTACTACTCATATTAATATTTAATTAAGTCCATAATCCCATACATTAAAAGGCCAACATATAAATTAATATTCTATGTTAATTTATATGCATCTCTCATGTGTCAAAAAGTCATTTAAAATATGTCACACATGCTTTAAATATTACTAGGATTATTTTATAATATCTCCATGTCATAAAAATTGTTCATACATTAATAACATATAATTTGTACAAATTAATTATAACTCCTTATAATTAACATAGCACATATTATATACATATCACATATGCTTTATTAATATATTTCTTTTAATCTTTCATATGGTGTGACCCTATGGGATCCATCATTATGGCAATGGAATTAAACATTTTAATTCCATAAATCAATGATACAACTAGCCATGGTATATTGATTACCCAAATGATGTGGATGAAAAAGCACAATGCAAAATCACGATCCCTGTAACATTAAAAATGTTGTTGTGTCAATTTCTTGCCTCATGATATCCAAATAATCGTAAGGTAGGAATGTGTCATCCTTACCAATTATTCTTTCTTGATTTCCTTAAGTTTAATTATGATATGATTATCATATAATCATATTGCATGCACATAATACAAACTTTATCAAGGGGTCCAGAGATATCATCGCTTATATTAACATATAAAGGACAATGGTTTCTTTGATACGTATCGTTCTTCTGCATAAGTTATATGCACTGCAGTAACTGCCTATATAACTCCTGGTTAAAGAGAGCGTTGGACAGTACCAACAATACACATCCCTTATGTAAGAAAAATAAATATCTCAACCAAAGAATTCTAGACACAATGAAATATCAATGACACAGAACACAATTCATATGATATTTCATTCTTAGGTCTATCCAGTGCCATACATCTCCATGTATGCACATGTGTGATTAGATCGATAACTCCTTATCGTATAACCTGTAAAACATGGCCATCATCTAATCACTACACTTATCTTATATGGTCAACCAGTGTACCTTGCTGATTGCCAAGATAAGGGACATTTAAGAGTAAACAAATTTATTCGTTGTGAAGTTCTACAATTTAAGTCATCAACTCAAATGATCCACTAATATGAATACTCAAGGTACAAAATGATAAAATCATTCACTAATAAACTAAACATATCATACATATGATCTGGGTCTAGGGCACCAACACTAACATGATCCCCATAAAATCTCCAATGAAGTCGTCCGACTCCACCATAGCTAAGAGGAGGCCTAGCTCCAGAGGAAAAGTCTGTAAATCATGTACTAGGCTAACCTGTGCTGGTAAGTCCTTAACATCAGATGTAAATCATGTACTAGGCTGACCTGTGCTGACAAGTCCTTAACATCATAAGGCTATACATGAGTCAGGTTTAAAATCAGTTTCAGACCTGGACTTATACCAAAAAAAAGGGCCAATAGTATCTTAGTTCCTAAAGCCTGAAAAGACAAAGGATTAGTGTATGTAAAGATAATTTTATTTCTTTCTAACTATATCTACCAAATTACAGCACCTCTTACTAACTCTATTAATAATCGATCCTTAAACGGATAGGCAAAAATTCATTTTCTAATATTTTATTTTTTCAGACAAATAATTTAAATTATATTTTCAATGACGAATTAATTTAAACTATAATTTAAGTTGCCAAACAACGTATAAATATGAGGAGTACAATGAAAACCCTCTTTTAATTCAAGGTACACGTGGGATGAAGATTTGAAATCATTATTTCACCAATTGGGTAATCAGAGATTGTTATGTTTTATATTATAAAATAGCAATGAGGACAAAAAGGGTTCTATGGTGTAGTGGTTAGCACTCCAGACTTTGAATCTGGCGACCTGGGTTCGAATCCCGGTAGGACCTTCTTTTTTAAATTAGAACTTTTATTAGGTCATATAGTTGGAGTCGGCAAATAGGCCCAATACTTTTGGAAAATTTAGAGCCCAATAAAAAGTAAAGTGTTTATTTTCAAAATTTTAATTGGCGTACAAGACGGACTTTATAATTTACAATATATAGACATGTTAGTTGTTACTCGTGGAAAAATAAACACCATTTATTTGCATTTGTCGTTGGACTTAAATTTTTAAATATTAATGCAAAAATAGTGAGACTAGCAACTCATGTTTTTTTTTTCCTTTCTTGAGGTAAAATAACATATCAAGTTTAACTCACATGAGGTTTTTGAAATTTTTAAATGGCCTATTTTACAAGATGGACTTTTTTAATGTACATTTTTTTGAGTAACCAGTGCAGATGATAGTCATGGTCAAGTAGGGCCGTAAACGAGCTGGCTCGGGCCGAGCTGGGCCTTGGCTCAGCTCGTTAATTCTGGCCCGAGCCTGAACCGAGCGAGCCGGACCTAGGGGTCCCGAGCCAAAAGTCTTGGCTCAGCTTGTGACAAGCCAGCCCGAGCTAGCTCGCGAGCTGACGAGCTGGCTCGTTGGGCTTTATTGGGTTGTTATTATACAAATTCAAAAATAAAAAATAAGAAAGCTCATTCAAAAAATTTAAGAAATCGTCCAGCAGGCACATCTTCAAGCAACTGAAGCCGCATATTATTTCTTCCCAAACCGAAAATACATCAATTTTGCATAATTACGCCTTTGAAAATGAGACTGGACTTAAAATTATACGGGGCTAAACCTTAAATCCACTGTAGCTTAACGAGCCGAGCTGGCCCGGTCCGAGCTGACCCCTGGCTCAGCTCGTTTATTTTGGCCCGAGCCTGAACCGAGCTGGCTCGTTAACAGCTCGGTCCACTACCGAGCGAGCTGTTAGCGAGCGAGCCACGAGCCGCGAGCTTTTTTGACAGCCCTATGGTCAAGCCACCAATCTATTTAATATTCACAAAAATTCTCCTATTAATATATATTTTTATATTTGGCAGATTGTTGGATACTTCAAAAGGGGATTTGGCTAATATGCTACGCGTAGCATAGGGCCTCTCCGTGCTACGGCTCACTTTTTGATTTTTCAAAATCCTAACGGTCGATCCGAACCGTTGAACATGATCTCCATATTAATATGTACTTGCAAACCAAATTTTACATTTTTTAGAATTTTTTTACTATTTATTAAGCCACTTTGAAAATCGCTGATCCAATGGTCCAGCAGATTTTACTGTTGTGTACAAATTAGTGTTTTTTCAAAGTGGCTTAATAAATAGTAAAAAAATTCTAAAAAATGTAAAATTTGGTTTACAAGTACATATTAATATGGAGATCATGTTCAACGGTTCGGATCGACCGTTAGGATTTTGAAAACTCAAAAAGTGAGCCGTAGCACGCTAGCCATGTCCCTTCGAAAGGCCCAACCAACATCGTTAAGGGCCTGTTCGGCGGTAGAGGAATGGGTATGGAAAAAAAAAATTTGAACTGAAAATTACTGTAAAAAAATGCATCTCCTGCAATACACGAGGGAATGAGACTAGTTTTCAGTCGAGTTAAATTTGAACGGGCATGCCTTAGATGTACGAAGCTTTTTTAAGATTCGTGTCAGATTAAAATATACGGTTTGGATCTCACTCTACGCCCTACGGTACCTCATTTGATCTGAAATCTTATTAGGAGTGCTTGAGTATAGATCCAAGAGTTTTACTCCAATAAAGAGTAATTCATTTAACCTCCAATACTTGATCGCAATTAAAAGAGGAATTATATTAGTTACCACGTAAAAATTATAATTTGCTTATGAGACGCACTTAAAAATTGACAAACTTTATAGACACATTACTCGCGGAAAAATAAAAGATCAATGATTTGCATTCGTTGGACTTCAAATTTAAAATAAATCATGGCAAGTCTTGCAACTAATGCCTTTTCTTTCTCAATGGAGGTCAATTTGGGTCCGATGTCCATCGGACTCAAAGTGAGTTCGATGGGTTCGATGACCGTCCGATCTGCTTTAAAATTCGCACCCGCAACTTTCAAATCTGCTTTAAAATTCATGTGCACGAATCTTAAAACAAATCAAACAATCCTGAAACCCATCAAACCCAAATTTGAGTCTGATGGGCATCGGACCCAAGCTGCTCTCTTCTCAATGGTCCCATTAGCATATCATTAGGTGATTCTGGTTTTGGTGCATTGGAAAGCATTTGTAGTAATTACACATCGACTCGACACAAAATACAAATTGATACTTCATAAAATCGATTGATTATTTAGACCTCTCAGCAATATCATGTCATGTAGGATGCTCTTTTTGCTGCTGATCTGTATTTATCCAACGGCTGTGCTGATTTTGCTTTAGTTTTTACTTTTTAACGTTGTAATAAATTTACGCATTGAATGCTGTTTTCAGGCCTACAATCTGTGGGGTTCTTATTTGTGCAATTAATCAAGGATGTATTCTTGTTGAGACATAAATAATGGTGACACTTAATTCTTAGCGCATCCACCATATGACAAAAATATATAAAAAAAAAAAAAATAGCCACAACATGAAGAATTCATATCACCTATTTTACCTCATTTTTTGAAATTGAATCCGGAATCCGGTCCGTTTGTTATGTACTAGACTTAAAAAGGTTCTGTGCATTGCAGATTTGATCGAATTAGTTCGGATTAGGGGTGGCAACGAGCTGGCTCGGTCCGAGTTAGGCTCTAGCTCCGCTTATTAATTATGGACCGAGCTACAGCCGAGCGAGCTGGATCTAAGACATTCGAGCTAAAACCTCGTGACAAGTCAACCCGAGCTAGCTCGTTGGATCTGACTGGATCTTTTTTTAAGAAGAAAATAAATTCTACAAACTTTTTGAATCGAGCTGAATGAAGCTAGATAGTACAAAATGCACACAAATTCACAAATTGATGCCTAGCCGAGCTAGCTCGCGAGCTGACGAGCAAGCCAGACTCCAGCTTGACCTCGTTAATTCTATACCGAGCTAGTGGCGAGCTGGCTCGTTAACAGCTCGGTCCAGTAACAAACGAGTCAGGTACGAGTCGCGATCGAGCCACGAGCTACGAGCTTTTTTGCCACCCCTAGTTCGGATTATGCTCGATGGTCTGAATTGATTCTCAACTAGTAGATTGCCTCAGAGGATCCGGGCTCCACCCTGAAGACGTCTAAAAATTCTGAACCTAATTTTGTTTGTTTATTTTATAAGTTGAGCTGATGCCATATCTTTTAGAAAAGTGTCCCTGAATCATTATAAATTATGTAATATTGATAGCTGTAAGAAACTGTATGGCCACAATTCGTTATCCGCTAAATTGTAATAATTTAATACCTATCATTATATCAAGCAATTTATATCAAAACTTTAAATGCATGTAATCGGCCAGAATTTTTTGAATGCTTGCGTTTTAATTCTAGGGAATAGTTTTCAACTTTTTCAAACGAGATATTTGATTTGAGTAGGGGTGTAAACTGCTTAGGTTGGTCGGATTTTGTGGGTTCGACGAATATTATTTTCTTTTTAAGTAAGATAATAAATAACAATGAGATATAACTGAAAGAAAAGTACAGATAAAAAAAATACAATATTAATAAAATTAAATTAAAAGATACCGCATTATTTATGTAATGGTATTGCTGTACTTATATATAAACAAATTTTCTTAAAAATAAATGTACAACAGTCGAAAAAATCAATAACTAATAAATTAAATTATAAACCCGCAATTTCTTGGCTCGAATCAATATGATCTAGTTTGGTCGGATTAATAGAGTTAAACCATCGCAGAGATGTAATAAATGGGGTCAATTGACCCCCATTACTTTTTAAAATTTTATGATTTATCTATATATTTTACATACAAATACATAAAAATACAGATAAATGTCAGAGCATCTACAATAGTTATTTTTTTTAAATTGCTAATATGATGTGTCAATTGCTAATATAATTGTTGGATTGTAGGCCAATTTCTAAAAAAACAAATTTGCTTGTAAAGCAAATGATTTCTTTTGGACATGTTAGTACTCTCTCTCTTTCCTATCGGCTCTAACTCCATTCTCTTTCCTATTGGCTTTGACCCAATTTCTGAGATGGAGGAGTTAAGAAATTAAAAGGAACTTAATTTTTAAATAGTGCTTTACAGCTGTTTTTAATTTTTTACGAATTGCTGGGTTGGAGATGCTCTCATGAATATTGTAAATTGACTCCTATATTTTTTTTTGTAAAAATAATCCCTTAATCTCCATAACTCAAAAATCTGCCTCCGATTAAACTAACATCCTTAGTTATTTTTGAAATCCGAATGGAAATAAAAATATTAGATGATAGAATATACAAACTGTAGCAATGCTCTTTTCCTTGGGGAATTTTTTGCAAGTATTATTTTTCTTTCTCAAATGCAAGCTAACATATATTCAGTCATCCACATTCCTTTTGTTACCTTATTTCGCACTTATACTATTAAATATGAATAAAGTTTGTTAGAATAATATGAAACAAATAATTATTTATGCCGTCATAAGTTAACTCATCTAGGAAGTTGGCTGTTGTGCTTCCATAAGCATATGCCCACATATGCTTATAACTCATTTTTGCGTTTCCAATGTTCAAATAGTCGATCCAAACCGTGGGCATATTCTCCATATTAATATGTGCTTGGAGACCAAATTTTACATTTTTCTGAATTTTTTTACTATTTATTAAACCACTTTGAAAATTGCTGATCATATGGTCCAGAATTTTGTTGCACTGTTTTTACTGTTCACCCGGATCAGCAATTTTCAAAGTGGCTTAATAAATAGTAAAAAAAATTCAGAAAAATGTAAAATTTGGTCTCCAAGCACATATTAATATGGAGAATATGCCCACGGTTCGGATCGACCATTTGAACATTGGAAACACAAAAATGAGTTATAAGCATATGTGGGCATATGCTTATAGAAGCACAATAGCCAACCTCCTCATCTAGATAAGTAAATTTAGATGCATTCATTTATTTCACATTATTATTAGCATCACTATTATCATTTCTTTGTCATTATTATTGTTGTCGTTCTTATTATTATTATTATTATTATTATTATTATTATTACCACAATTATTATTATTATTTTTATTTTTAATTCTAAAAAACTTCAGTCGTAATTTATTTTTTGTCTTCACATTAGTATGTCACCTATGTTAAATTTTTGTCATGTAAGAATGAATTTAGTTTATGTACATCCAGCCAGTTCCAAGAATGCGTAAGACTAAACAAACATCTATAATTTTAAATTATTTTATATTAAAAAAAGTTTACTAATTGTTATCAAATACGTAAAATAAAATATGAAAATTAAAAGGTTCAATTTATTCCATTATAACTTTAATCCACAACCAAACAAAATTATTTTATATTATCATAACTTAAAATAAACAACTTATTCCGTTATAACTTTAATCCACAATCAAATATAAACTTAGGTACTGGAATCTCTTGTGTAGTAATAGAATGCAGATTCTTCTAACTTTTATTCTAGCATTCTAATTTGTCCGAATGAAATGAATTTTTTGAAATACTTGCACATTTATAGATTTGTATATTCCGCATTACATATAAAGAATAAAAACACAAGTTATGATATCAACCCTCCTAGGGTATTCAAATGATTCAATTAATTTGATTTTATATTTTTATCCGATTGAAACTTATTTTGAAAAGAATGGAAATGTATCATCTTTTAAATTGCTGCTGTTAATTCTCAAATTTTTTTAGTTACCACTCAAGAAAATTCAAATTAGTTCAATACCACTGAAACCATATTTTTTCCATTCCTACCATCCACGTAGCTTCAGTCCGCGCATCAAATTGGGTTGGTGCGCAGACCGGAGAGGCGCACCAATATGGTGTGCGTACTGGGGAGGCACACCACTTAGTGCGCGGACTCGGGAGGCGCACCAAGGGTTTGGGACTATAAAGCATCTTGCGCACCAATTTTGGTGCTCAAAGGGGGCAGTGCGGACTAGAGGCGGAAAAAGGTAATTTTTTTTTTACTTAATTTTTTTATTTTATTGTTTTTAAATTAGTTAGTTGGGTATATATGTGTGTCCAAAATAGTCCGAATGTAGTCCAAAATAAACCAAAATTGTATTAAATAGTTTGAATAGTGTCCAAAATTGGTAATATTTTAAATTAACTATATTTTGTAGTATTTAGACCAAATTTTTTTAGAAATGTATCAAATTGACCTTGTATTGTTTGAAATTACCAAAAACTGTATCTTTTTTTACCGATGGTGTCCTAAAATTACTAAATTATAAATTTACCATATTTGTGGTATTTTAGACCAAAATTGAATAGAAATGCACCAAATTGGCCTTGTATTGTTTGAATTTACCCAAGATTGTACCATTTTTTTACCGATGGTGTCCAAAAATTAGTAAATTATAAATTTACCTTATTTGTGGTATTTTAGACCAAAATTGAATAGAAATGCATCAAATTGGCCCTGTATTGTTTGAATTTATCCAAGATTGTATCATTTTTTTACCGATGGTGTCTAAAAATTAGTAAATTATAAATTTACCTTAATTGTATTATTTTAGACCAAAATTTAATAGAAATGCACCAAATTGGCCTTGTATTGTTTGAAATTTATACGTTTATTACCGATAGTGTCAAAGATTGACAACATTTACAAATTTTCTTTTAGTATGGCGTCAACAAGCGATACTAAAGAAACTAGTCTCTCGTACGATGAATTGGATTTGGATATGGAATTGACCTCTACCATCTTTCCGCACTTGACGAATGAGAGTATTAGCCCCATTTGTTGGTTCCCGTACAAAACCACAAGATCACAAATTCATATGTAAGTTTACATTTGATAACTACTGGCAAATAATTTAAATATTCATTTGAATAAATAGGTAAGTTATATTTTTGTTTATTTTGAAATTTAATATAGACTCGTACCCTCACGGCTACATGGAATAACCAAGTGGATATCAACTACGACGAGCGATTTGCATTGGTGTTACAGAGGATGGTTCTGTGGCATGTGTCACAGCTCACTAAAGTAGTTGCAGATGTCACTCTTCTATCTGCACTGCGCTGGTCGAGAGGTGGCGGCCGGAGATGCATGGTTACTCCTCTCCTACCCTTTGAGTTTGACTTGGGCAGTTCTCAGTACAGTGCCTACACTCATGATTACTCCTCTCCTACATTTTACACACAAGAGGAGCCACTCTCACAGTCCAGTGCAGCAGTGATCCAGTAAGATGTCCCATATCGACCTGTGTACACTTCAGATGATACACATGAGGTTATTTTTGGTCCTGGACAGATCAGGGCCCATTTGAGGAGGCACTTTTCAAGGAGATCCCAAAGGAGGCCTCACCACAGCCATCACGAGAGTATACGCCGCTGGCGCAATTGGAGCGAATGAAGGAGGGGCAGGGTAAGAGACTGAGAAAAAAGAAGGTGCCGTACACACCAGTGAGCAAATAGTTGGAGATTTTTTACTTGCTATTTCGTTAGTTGTTATGTTTTCCGGACTGTTATTTAGTTCTTATGTTGTGACAGACTTTTATTACGTATCTTCAACTTTTATGGTATTCTTTGGATATTAAGGACTTATATTTTTATATTCTATTTTGATATTATGTTTTTATTCTACTTTTAGTGTATCTTCTCCTCTTATTATCTATCGTATCATTCCAATAAAATTAGCTGAATATACGAAAATACGTATAATAGATGTATAATAGATGACGTACATTGTAATTTTATCAAAATAATATTGACCATTAAAAAAAAACATAACCAAAACAAAATAATATTGAATTTCAAAATAGAAACAAAAAAAAAAACTTGGTGCGCCTCTCCAGTCCACGCATCAAGTGGTGCGCCTCCCCAGTACGATCACTGTATTGGTGCGCCTTCCCAGTCTGCGCATCAGTCTAATTTGGTGTGCGGACTGAGACCGCGTGGGTGGTAGGAATGGAAAAAAAGTGGTTCAGTGGTATTGAATTAATTTGTATTTTATGGAGTGGTAGCAACAAAATTTTGGCTGTTAATTTGTAGTGAAAAGGAGACGTCCATTCGTGAAGTAAAACGGAGGTCAACCGTTATCTTTCAGATCGTGTCCTTTTCTTCCCAAGTCCTAATTGACCATCACCGTGCGATTTTTTTCGATCTAAATAGAAGAAAATAAATCGAAATTCTCTGCCCTCTCCTTCCTCGCCCCAATTTGTTGGATTGACAAATTCTAGGGTTCCACTTTTTAAGGATCAAATCGATCTAATTGCCAAGATGTCGTCTACTTTCAGCGGAGATGAGACTGCCCCCTTCTTTGGATTCCTCGGAGCTGCGGCTGCACTCGTCTTTTCCTGTATTTTGGCTTCTTTTTTCCTACCTTTCCTTTATTCTATTACTGTATTTAAACCTTGCAATTTTCGTTAATTTGTGATTTTGTTTCGTCTTTTTTTCTTGTTGTTTCGATCTTAGATAGCTGGATATCGGATCTATACCAATTTAATGGTATGAATACATCCAACATGCAGTCTGGAAGAGTGAGTTTGAATCGAAGTATATACCAAAAAGTATTAATTTGAAAAACAAAGAAAGAGTTGTTGAGAAAGATAAGTCTACAAGCATTATGATAGATCAGATCATAGCATTTTAACAGATGGAATTAGGCAGCAATAGTGCATAGAGTTGACATTATTCCGCAGAGTCATTCCTGAAATATTCCAGGCCAAATTCTAATAATCAAGTCTACTATTTCTCTCCCAAAATTTCAGTAGGCTGTATTGTGTGTTTTCTCTGGTTCTGCTTTACACCCTTTAATTAAAAAAAAGTCGTTCTGCTATGGACTCAAATTTTCAGTGAAAATTTTGTTGGAATCAATGACAGCAGTTGATTCTCTCGAGGGCATAGCAGAATTTGGATCAACTTTGGGTCCATACCAGAATCTGTCTTAAAAAAATGTATTTGACCTTCTTATAGGTAGTATTACTGCAAGCATTATGCTTTTGTCGAAACTTTAATATTTAATTGATTGCTAGTTGAAGTATCATTTTGTAATAGTTAGAAAATAATATGTGAGGATGTCCATATGGCGTGATTTCAGAGAAGGGAAAAAGACTTATCCTATTATATATATTGTGGAACTCGAATAACTAGATCATTTTTTTATGAAAAATGATCTGTTTTTATAGAAGATGGAGCTCCAGTAGATAGGCAAATTTAATTTTGTATATTTGGAAGTATAATAAGTTGAGTGGATTAATGCACTATAGACAACTAATATCTTTTAATCTGTCGACTTATACAAGATCAAATATTTTTTCACAAGGAATTTTCTTTATTTTAGGCATGGGGGCCGCATACGGTACAGCGAAAAGTGGAGTCGGTGTGGCTTCAATGGGTGTGATGCGACCCGAGCTGGTGATGAAATCGATTGTACCAGTTGTCATGGCTGGTGTGCTCGGTATTTATGGCCTCATCATAGCTGTCATTATCAGCACAGGCATTAACCCTAAGGCCAAGTCATACTACCTTTTTGATGGCTATGCACACCTCTCGTCTGGTCTTGCCTGTGGCCTTGCTGGTTTGTCGGCTGGTATGGCTATTGGTATTGTTGGTGACGCCGGTGTCAGGTTTGATTTTTTTTTCTTATGTAATTTGAACTCTTTAAAGTCAAAAGCAACAAATTGCTTAAGGAATGTGCTTATGTGTTTGCCACTTTTTGCTAAATTTATATGATAATGAGAAGATAAGATATATTGGTTGCTAATCTTGTAAACTTTGTCTATATCAGTTCGCATTTGTTTTTTGCTTTTTCTAATGAGTGTCAATCAGGGAAATGTCATATATGCACCTTAAATATATGACATTAGTAAATAATTACAGAATATATGCACCTGAAAAGAAGGGTCTAAAATTACTGATCATTCCCTTCCATTTATTTCTCCTCAAGGAGTGATCAATAATAAGGTGTAATTTGGGTATCTGTTGAAGGGGGGTTTGCAGGGGTGTTACAATAGGATATTGTACATCTTTTGTAGCATAGTCCATACTATCTTGTTTTGTCGGGATACAACATTTTGACAGTTTTTAAGGTAAATGGGCAATTTAAAATATGCTGGGGTGTACCGGGGTCCTTTAATAAAAAAAAAAGTAAATTGGAAATTTGTGCCTGATTACTGATAAAATAACTGAAGGAGAACCATTTGTAAGTATCAAGGGACAACGGGAAAATATTTGGAATAACAAAATAGATTTTGGTGAGATTCTATCATTGCCTGTACTGTTTTCAATTTCAAACACTTGGGTTTAAATTGAACTAGGTTGTTTGCGAAACAACAGGGCTAGTTTCCAATTTTTATAGAAACACAAATTGCATTAGTATTAGCATTCGAGAATAGATTTCTACTTTTTTATTTTACTAATCATTTGCTGTAATTTTCAGGGCTAACGCACAGCAACCAAAACTGTTTGTGGGAATGATTCTGATCCTCATCTTTGCCGAAGCACTTGCTCTTTATGGCCTCATTGTCGGCATCATCCTCTCGTCCCGTGCCGGCCAATCTCGTGCTGACTAAAAATTCACCTCATTTTAAAATGGGCCTTTTGTTGTCACTAAATGATGATCTTTTGTACAATGCTACCTTTCTGTTTTGTGTTTCTATATTCTATTGTTTGTTCGCCTTGTCAGAGTGCAATGATGAGCTGTTAAAAAGCTTGAAGCTTTTTGTTGTTGCCGGGAACAGACCGAATGGTTATAAGACTTCTATGGTGTTTATTTGGGGAGGAATAAGATCTTTAGTTTCACGATAGACGGATTAAATTAAATTAATGTATTTATTCTGTTAATCTGTTATTGGCCTTGGCCTTTTTATTTTTATACAAGAGCATTATTTTAAGGCTGTTTTTTGGATTGCTTTTGGAGTTTAGTAATTTGGTTTACTCGATGCTCGTTCCTTTTTGTCGCTGATGTTATTTTATTCTGTTATTTTGTTTTTTCTTACCAAAAAAAAATCTTTGTATTATGTGGTAATTTGCATAACCATGATATTCTCTGAATTAAATCTATTGCTTGAAAATTAAACAATTGATTTCAAAATATGTGCTGGGTGACAATATCCTGAAGAATCTCATATTCATCTCGAACAAATTTAGGAGAAATACGTAGAAGTTTTTAGAGAGATGTACACATGAAAATTTCCCAAGTTGTGAAGAAACCGAGTCAAAAATCTCACACAAGGGACCGAATCCGAATTTGTGAAGAAACCAGGGGTGGTCTGAAGATCATAAGATCAAATTTTGTGCCATATCTACCAAAATCCCAGGAAGCAAATCCGAATATTTACCCCCAAAAAAGAGGAGAGAAGAAATAATCAAATATAGTAATCGAAACATGGCGGGGAAGGAGGAGGAGGCAAGCAGAGCGGAGATAAAGTGGAACGAGAAGGCGGAGAGATTCGAGACGGATGACAGGGAGGCGTTTCTGCAGTACCACCTGGTGCAGATCGGGGAGGGGAAAACCGCCATGGACATGGCGCACACCTTCGTTCCCCGTTCCAAGCGCGGCATGGGCCTCGCGGCCAAGCTCTGTGACGCCGCTTTTGTGCACGCTCGGAGCCTCTCGCTTCCCGTCATCCCCACCTGCTCTTACATCTCTGTACGTGTTGAGTTCGTCTCCCCATTTCGTTTCTGACATTGATAACTCCACGATTGAATTGCTTAACCAATCTTAATTTTGTTTCACTTTTCGTCAATTTTTACAGGATACTTATCTTCCTAAGAACCCGGCTTGGAGCTCTCTGGTTTACAAAGAAGAACTCAAATCATCTATGTGATAGACTGATAGTGATTCTATCTTGACATCTTGTAATGCGTGTATGTGAGAAAAGTGTTTTGGTTATTTCAGTTTGTAACAAAATAATGACAGAACTGCGTTAAGCAGCTTGAAATATTTAGTTTTATGCTGGATTGCTGGGATTACAGCTAGTATTTAGTTTGGAAAAGATGTATAAAAAATTGAATTGGTTTGATATTTGTCAGCAAATTATTGCCATTAGTCTCACCGTTCTGATAAAGGCTGATACATTACAATCTGTTCCTTCATATTGACAAGCACGACATATTTTACAATCAAACCATCTCTTGCAGCTTGATGTTACATGATACCTTAAAGATAAAAACAACATAAAGAGTCGCATAGAGGCCACCAATCACAAGAAATGATAGAACTAAAAAGAAAACAGTTTTATGTACAAATACAGCAAAGCATTACAACGATCAACCAGGAACAAAGTAATCCATCTTCTCCACTGGGAGATTCAACACCGATGTCTCAGCCTGAAACAATAACAAGGCAAAAGAAGAAAAAGAAACATATGTCAAAAATCCCAAAGCACCATAACATCTACATCCCACCAAAATCTTTGGCAATACATAGTTATATGCTCGTCGGATCAGAAGATCCAATGTACCAAATACCTCAACTCTTTCTTTTTCTTCTCATTCTTTCTTCTTTCAGCAAGTACATAAAATGCCCCTTGCACCAATTGATGCCGGATGTAGTATAGAAGAAAATTGCCTAAAACAATAAAACTAGATCTGAATATTTATATGATTATAAGCCATACCTCCTCAAAGGGAACAAAAACAAAGGGAGTCATGCCACGGCTGTGCGATACAGCTGGCACGTCAGGGTCGTGTGATTCATCCTCCTCCCATCCCTCAACTAAACTGAGAATATTGTCTCTGTTCTTCAATTCGTTCTTATCAACCCCAGTTGTTAGAATCTTCAACAAATCCAATCTATTGTTTGCCCCAAGTACTGTCCCTCTCAATCTAAAGACAAAATTCACCATTAGTAAATAATTACTTATTTTATTTTCATTTCTTTGGGGCAGAGGCATGACTGGGATGTACGGAAACTTCTATCAGCTCATGGTCATGTTTAGGGGTGAGTAAATCGCTCATAACTCGTGATTCACTCGTAACTCGCTCGCTAAAAGCTCACTAACAACTCGCTCATTATCAACTCGCTCGTTAACTTAATGAGCCAAGCATGAGCATACCCCAACTCACTCATTAAGAACTGAGTTACATGAAATCATACCACATCCAATCACAACCAGATCAAACCCAAATCCAACTTAGTTACACTTAGACCCAAGGCACCCAGCGACCCTAACCAACGAATCCAAAGTTCCTTCTCCGTCTACATTTTACTCTCTCATACTCACAGACTCATAGTCCCGACTTCATTCACTCTCGTTAACCCTAAGTCCCTAACCCAGCAGATCCAGGGTTGCCACCACATTCACCGACATAGCCACCCAACACCAACAGCAGTACAGCACTAGTTAACGGGTCGCTTAATGAGAACCGACAAGAAGATAGCTATTTGATTTTGTTAAATTTGCTTATGGACAATTTTTTGTTAAATTATGTACTGTTTAAGCAGGTTGGATTATGACAATTTGTTAAATTCTATCGATGTTAATTAGTTTTTGAATGATGTATCTGAAACAAAAAACTCGAAACAAAATTCAAATTGCCTACAAGCTTGATTTCTTAACGAGTCGCTTAATGAGCACGAGTCAACTCGAGCATTTAACGAACCGAACACGAGCACAGCTGTCAACTCGGTATTGTCTTCTCAACTCGAGTCGACTTGCTCATTAAGCTAATGAACCGAGCACAAGCATACCCCAACTCGCTCGAACTCGCTCATTAATCACCCCTACTCATGTTTGGTTGTGGAGTAAAGTTACTTCGGATTAAATTGCTTACTCCAAGCTAAGGTAGATCATTTTTTTCCACATCAGTTTGGTGGATCACCAAAAAAAACAAAGATTCTATGAAACATGATGAAAATGCTAATCCTTCTTTCTTATTTTTTATTTATTTCATTTACATTTTTCTTCTTTTTTTGAAAGAGAATACGTCAAAGCTTGGGAAAAGGGAAGCATTGGAAACAAAATAATACCTAAGACGCATTCTAAGGAGAGTATAACGCATGCCTGGGTAGACTAGAGCAGCTTCTACCTGATAAAGTAATAACAAAAATGAAGCAATTAGAACCAAATTAAAAAAATAAGATCTGAACAAATATAGAAGGCAAAGACTTTTGAAGTACCTCATCATCAGTTAATAAATAATCACCCTTGAAAACACAATCAGATTTGGCTGCACGAAAATGCATGCATTTCACAACCTCTCTAACTTTTGAAGAAGATATCTAGAATAAGAAATAAGAAAAGACAGTTCTTTAAATTTAACATATTCAAATATTTCAGAGGATGCTTTTGTAAAAAAACAACCAGGTCCATCTTTCTACGGTGACCGAATAATAACACATATGAGGTATAATATTTCAAGAGGTGATCCCATGTCTAATAGACATATACATTAATAAAGAAACATGCAAATCCTTCAAAAAAATACAGACCTTGTATAGGAACTTGCCACTTGGATAAAATCTGATATAGCGGTAATAGCAGACCTGAACAAGATCAATAACTCTTATAACATTAAGAAACAATAAGTGAAGAATTCTTTCTTAAAATACAAAAAGTAAGTTCAGGCTAGAAAAGGATGATATCATACCACATGGACAGTTTTTGTAAACTTAAACTCCGGAATCCCAGTATGAATGTAAGTATTTCTACTGACATACAAACCTGGAAATTTAATAGAAGCAAAGTTATTTAATAACCCTTTAAAACTTAAAGATATATCTCTTCAGAGAAAACCTACCATCCATGCGAATGCGGGGTCTATAAACCCACATTTTCCTCCAAGAGCCATCAAACAATGTTTGCACTATATTGTAGTTCATCTCTGTCCCCGAATTCTAGAATTCAAGTCCTCAAAGAGTCAGAAACTAAGTATTGAAAAAAAAAATTACACAATGGTTTACGTACCAATGATTTCCATTTTGTTCTGAAAGATTCAATTTCCCATTAGGGTTTCTAAATATTTGAATTTGACCCATTTTGGTCCCACCTACCAATTATCATTAAAATGGACAAAAATTCTTAGTCGAAGCTTGTCTTCAAAAAGTTATTTGGGATTTTTTGTTTCTGTGCATGTATTTGTTTCCATCGTTTCACTGAAAAACGGTTGAAGGATCAAATTGACCAACTTTGAATGTTTGTGACAAAATCAGAAATTCAAAACTTGAAAGGCCAAAAATGAGAACTTGGTGATACGATAGGGACAAATTTGTGTGGCTAAATAAAAATAAAACGAAAAAGGAATACTAAATATTATCTGCTTTAAACCTGCCAAGTTTTGAGACATGCAGCACGCCATAGGGTTGGGTTACGAATCATATACTTCCACTTGCGGCACACGCATGATGCCCTTCCAAGTGTAAATGGTTTCATCCTGGAGAAAACCTGTTAAAGGATACTTTTAAAATTTCTAATAGGACATGGCTTAAAAAGGATCCAACTTTGGAAATCACAAGATACTTTCAGCCATACCTCGAAGAGCAATTCGTCAGGTAATACTCGGTGAATGAGGGCAGGGTCGTAAAATGGCTGACTGCTTGCACTGCCAAATGGTGCAATAGGCTGAACTCTGATCCCATAGAGGTCTGGTACAAGAGCAAGTTAACCAATTTCAAACAGATTTCTTTTAGAGGGTAATCAACAACAGAACTAACAAATTTGCAACAAAATTGATTCAATTATTAATTTGCACTTACTTAGCCATGGCCTATCTGGTATGATGTATTGCATGCTTCTTTTATGAGAAAGAAGATCAAGCTCTGATGGAACTCCTATTGACACATCTGCAGTAATTCAGTATTCATTTTTGCAAGCTGAGTAACTGGTAGAAAATTAAATCCTGAAAAATGCTATTTTTTATTCGCACAAAAACAACCTTCTCTAATTTCGTGCCATAATTCTTTTTTTTTTTTGAGGAAATTGGCAGAAGCTGCCAATGATTTTAATTTCGTGCCATAATTCATGGGAGGAAAAATTAGAGAAAAATTAATCTTATCAAATTAGATCGAACTAATAAGGGAGAAAAGATCGTCTGAGAGGAGAAAACAATTTGCAACCTGATGACTTTAATTCGTCGTCGAAAACTAAATAATTTGAATTGACAAATGTTAGGAGGTTATCAGGTTACCTGACGCCATTAGCAACAGGAGATTTGGGAGGGTTTCTTCTTCGACAGCTTAATAACAAGGGACAAGGCTAGAAGCTCCTCTCTTCTCACTGAATAAACATTACGAGAACATGGTTCACAGAGAACATCCCAGGAATGCTTGTCCTACTCGGTAAGTTGTGGTGCGGATTAGCACCTCTTGTGCTCCATGTGCATGCAACAGCCCTTTCTTCTTCTTTTACTGGATGGATGAAGGATAGAAATTAATGACTTTCTCTTAACATTTGAGTCGATGGATGAAGTATTAACGGCTGAGATTAAATAGAGGATTTTTCCGATGTATATGCTCGGGTTCATCCGAAAACGGGAATTTCAGGTATACCCCTCAACAATCTCAATATTACGTATTACCCCCTCTAAACTCATAAAATAATATTATATTTAACAGAAGGAGCTCATAAATTTATCTAATTTATTGACTTTTCTATTAAAACTCACTAAATTTATAAAATAACCATTTTATCATTTATTAAAAAATAAAAATATGTAGTATGTGTAAAAAAAAATGTTTCTAACGATATGTATTGAGGACAAATAGTTCTCTACTTGTGACACATGCACATTTAAGTATATGTTTATTTATGCATCACCAGTTAGAAATAAATTATTTACTCTAAAAATCGAGCAATTAAAAGATTGAATATTTTCTTAAATATGTTAAATATTTTTAAATTTTTAACAAAGAATAAAATGGATATTTTATAAATATAAAATGAGTTTGAATAGAACACTCAATAAATTGAGTAAATTTGCGAGTTTTTAAAATTTAGATGGGCAATATGATATTAAAATTTTAGAGAGGCAAATACGCAATTTCAAGGTTTATGAGGGGTATACATGAAATTTTCCCTTCTTATTTAGGGGTGTCAACGGGTACGGTAAAGGTCGGGTGGAAGCATTTTCAGACCCGTACCCGTTACAAATTGTCCTTACCCGTATCCTGCCCTTACCCGCTACAAATTATCTTACCTGTAGCCTACTACCCTTACCCGTTATGGTTGTCGGATGATGAAACGGTAGCGGGTAAATAACGGATAATACTAATATAATAATTATTTTATTATTTATTTAATAATACATTAAAACATATATATTCATGTCACACATGTATAGTACTTTATTGAAAAAAAATTATGACCAATTAAAGTACTCTTTCAATGATTATTAATATATATAATATATATATATATATTTTATAATTAACTGATCAGGTAACGGGTACGAAATAGGCATTAACCGTACAGTACTCTTACTTCTTCAGATAATGAAAAATATTGAAGAAAAAATCGAAAAAAATATCTTTACCCGTATCCATATCCGATAAGTTTACAAAAAAAAAAATCTTAGCCGTATCCATCTTATATTTACTGTATCTGTCTTATCAGATATATAGTACGGGTGGAATAAACGGATAAAAGGATGCCATTGACACCCCTATTCTTATTTTTCTGTAGTCTCAGATTTTCTCGAATCTTCCTTCAGTCATCTGAGATATCGGATATACTAGTGCTACACGGAACCAACCCGACTTCCTAAACTAAACAAACTCTTCTGAGTTCTGATTGGGGAATTTGAATATGGAGGAATCCTGTGGGCCCATATCTCAGTGACTAGTTTTCCTTCCAAAAAAATAATAGACCAGGTCCACCATTTATTCTCTACTGTCCCCTGAGGCGATAAAATTTGCTTAGATAGAGCGGAGAGAAGGCGAGAGAGAGAGCCAGCGACTGGGAGCTTCTGTACTGCGACAATGTCGACTGCTCTAACAAGCCACTGCACTATCTCCTTGGGACGTCGTCCCTTCTCTAGCAGGTCGAACAAGCGGATAAATAAAACCCTAACCCTAGCATCCCTTCCAACGCGCCAAAGCTCTAACTTTGTTTGGTTAGGTGCTCGGCTGGTGGTCTCCGAGAATTCGAGGAGATCTCTCGTGGCGACAGTCAAAGTTGCGGATACTGAACCAACGGTGCACTTTTCCCCTTTCCATTTAATTTTTTTGAGTAGAACTAGGGTGTTCTTAAGCTCACCAAGCTCCTTTGTAAGCTTAATTCAAAGAACTATTGAATTGGCTTCAAACGATGCATCCAAATCTTTGAAACCGATCTGCTTCACAAGTGATGCATTTACATGTCAAATTTATAAATTTTCGAACTAATTTAGTATAAAGTCAAGCGGTCAAAAAAATATAGTTTTTAATTTTAATGTGTTTATTTTTCATCATTTTTTGACCGCTTGACTTTATATTAAATTAATTTGAAAATTTATAAATTTGACATGTAAACTCATCACTTGTGAAGTAGATCGATTTCAACGGTTTGGATGCGTCGCTTGAAGCCAATCCGATGGATTTTTGAGTTAAGCTCACAAAGAAGCTTGGTGAGCTTAAGAACACCCTAGTTCTACTCAATTTTTTTTTATCTGATATATTGTTCGTTTTGTAATTGCCCACTTGTAGAAGTTAAATAGTTAATCATGAAGCAATATTAGGTTTTGTGTTGTTTGTATAGCCGGAAAACCTAGAAATTTTGTTTAATATCTGGATAATTTAATATTTCATGGGAAGGATAAGCAATAAATGATGAAATTGGGTCTAGACTTGCAAAATTTAGACAGAATTTGTTGTTAGAATATTATAATTGATCACCTAGAAATTCTCAGTTCAAGCAAGGTACAACTTTTTCTTTTCATGTGTTTTACTTTACACTTTGTACATTGATAGTGTGACTCCAGTGAAAGCGAATTGCTTAGTTTGGAGAAATTGAAGCTTCAGTTCATATATATATCATATAATGTATTTTTTTTCTGTTGCATTCATGTGGTTTATTTAGACAACCAAGTATTTGCTAAACATTTCCAGCTCTTCTCCTCAGACAAGAAATGGAGGTAAAAAAACCGAGATTGATTTAGAAGACTTGCCGAGCATGAAATCCATCATTGAATCCTACAGAGAGGCCATCATGACCGGAAATGATCAGTCTGTCGCCGAAATGGAGATGATAATTTGCACTGTTGAAAATGCAAAGAATGATCTTGCATCCAAGCTTACAAGCATGGTATCTGAAATAGCTTCTGGAAAAGACAAGTTTCTCCGTTTGAATGCTGATTTTCAGAATTTCAGAAAACAAATTGAAAAAGACCAATCAAGATTGTCATCAGATATTCAATTGGATGTGGTACAGAGCTTGTTACCAATAGTTGACAGTTTTGAGAAGATCAAGGAAGAGTTGGTATTGGAAACAGAGAAAGAGATGAATATTGGTACTAGTTATCAAGGGATTTATAAGCAATTTGTGGAGACTTTGAGGAGCCTCGGTGTAAGTATTGTAGAGACTGTTGGCAAGCCTTTTGATCCTGCGGTAAGTTGAATTTACAATTTTTTGCTGTTTTTTTTTTTTAAAGTCTGACATGGGTGTAGCTTATTTGTAGATGGAGTAAAACGGGTATGTAGTGATGGTGAAAAAATTTAAATCATATATTGCAAATAGCCTAATAAAGTCAATGCTTTCAAACATTTTTCCTTGTAACAGTTTCTGGGTAAAAAGCTACAGTTATTAAGAGGAAGATCCCAATTAGATATGCTTTTTTACCTTAATTCACAAAATGAACATGGAATAGTATACACATTTTCTCTGCTGACCAGTGCATTATATTTGTCCTTGGCCCTTACCTCGTAGTGAACTTTACCAAGTCTGAACAAAAAAATACCAAATAATATATCCCCATTAAATATGGCAAGTTTATGTATGTCTTTCAATGCTTTTATCAAAAGTATGGTTGTCATAGTACCCATACTTCGCATTCCTTGCATTTCTCTCATTTCTCGTTTAATGAATAAATAGAAAGGGGAGGTAGCTTCAATATGCAGAATCAATTTGCATTTATTCAATGTCTTACAACTTGCAAGATAAATGCTCTGACTTTTTTAGGGGGCATTAGGGTTATCTTCCTTTAAAAATAAAAAGTGTCCATAGTGTTGTGAGACTTCTTGCTAATACTTTATGTACTGCATTTCATTGAAAGGTACACGAGGCAGTTGCAAGGGAAAAATCAGATAAATTTAAGGTAGGGATAGTTTCAGCAGAAGTACAGCGTGGTTTTCTCCTTAAAGATCGGCTTCTTAGACCCGCTTCAGTCAAAGTCTCCAATGGTTCGGGCCACACACAATCGGAACCCACTTCGGACCAGCCCACCAAAAATTCTGATGTGGCTGCTGAGTCCGAAGAGAGCTAGAGAAATCAATCATGTAGAGTTTGGCAAAGGTGGGGAGAAATCAGTAATCTAACTAGGCCAGAGAAAGTTTTGCTATTTTATCATTATTTTTTGATGCAGTACTTGCCTTTTGGAATTGATATTAGTTTGTAGGAAATGATTTTGTTGCTCGTATTCAGAATTATTTTCAAATTTGTAAACATTATTGGCACAGAGAGAGCTTCTCTCATTAATAAATTACAGGTTGCACATTCTATTAGAATTTTCCTTGGTTTCATTGAGGAGGTAACCAAAAGTGGAAGTAAACAGGTATTATGTATGAAGTATGAAGGCAGCTTGACATTAAAATGCATATTAGGATAAACGAAAGTCGTGAATCGCAGATTTAGTGTAGATCTCTACGAAGAGGTTGCAGGATTAATTCTCGAAAATAACATTTAAAAAAACTGGAATATCCTGGAGTCCTTTAATAAAGAAAAAAATGGATGAACGAAAGTCCCTGCAGTGCAATATCCAATGCAACGAAGCATCAAGCATGTCTTCATTTTTTATGCCTTGTGCTTTTATTTTTAAAACTTTAATTAAAATTTAAATAAAAAATATTATTACAAATTAATAAGTTTCCCATGATTCCCGACTTTTTCCAAAAATGTCCAAACCGGCCATAAAATGGCCGGTTTTTTTTTTTATTTTTTTTAGAGACACTATGAAGAGCAAGATAATGAAATCTAACACTCAAAAATCAAATTTTTTTTTAAAATTATTTGTTAGATTACTTCTTTTGATTTATAATTAGCATATTTATACTAAAATACACTAGATTACTTGAAATTATGTTGAATCACACCATATTACATTAAATTATGTTGAATTACGCTAAATTACATTAATTTCGCTAATTATAATGAAATACGGTAAATTACGCTAAACTACGCAAAATTACGCTAAATTAGGCCGATTCTGTACCATCTTTCATCAATCGTAAAAAATAGTAAAAATTAGTATTCTACAAGTTCATTATATAACTAATTTACTGAGCTACTTAGATTGAATAATATAAATGAAAATCTTAATCAGAAACTTCAACTCAAGTTTTGAGGCTCTTCCCTTAGGTTTTTGGCAATTCTGAATTTTAACATTTGGCATTGCCGGCACGGACGCATGCGTATTTGCACAAGTTTTCCGAAAAGTGGTCATTTGCTGAAATCGGACACTCGAGCGCTGTTTTATGACCGTTTGAAGTTTCGTCGTTGTTTTTCACCTTTTCAGTGAAGATATCGTTCCTATTCATATGTAATTTAACCTAATTTACCGTATTTTAGCGTAATGTATTGTAATTTAGCATAATTTAATGTAATATAGTGTAATTCAACATAATTTCAAGTAATTTAGCGTATTTTAGTATAAATATGCTAATTATACATCAAAAGAAGTAATCTAACAAATAATTTAAACAAAAAATTCAAATTTTCAGTATTAGATTTCATTATCTTGCTCTTTAGTGTCTCTTAAAAAAAAAATAGTTTCTAATTATAAATCACTATGAAGATAAAAGAGAAATAAAAAATAGTTTCTAATTATACATCACATGAAGACACACAGTAATTTACCAAAATTTACTGTATTTTAGCGTAATTTAACATAATTTAGTGTAATTTAATATAATATAGTGTAATTCAACATAATTTCAAGTAATCTAGTGTAATTTAGTATAAATATGCTAATTATAAATCAAAATAAGTAATCTAACAAATAATTTAAACAAAAAATTCAAATTTTCAGTGTTACATTTCATTATCTTGCTCTTCGTAGTATCTCTAAAAAAAACAAAAGAAAGAAAGAGGAAACCGGCCATTTTATGGCCGGTTTGGACATTTTAAAAAAAATCGGAAATCATGAGTAAACTTATTAATTTGTAATTAACTTTGGATATTAATAAAAATGTCGATGCAACGAAGCATGTCTTTCATTTTTTATGCCTTGTACTTTTATTTTTAAAACTTTAATTTAAAATTTAAATAAAAAAATATTATTAGATATAATGTATATTATTCTTTTTACGTGCGTATAAAAAATTATTCTATTTTAACTTTGCTTTAATTATCACGAGTTTGTAAAAACACATTGATGTAGTTGATTTTTGAACATTGATATTTTAACTTGTTGATTTATACAACAACAACTAAGTCCCAAACAAATTGAGATAGGCTAGAAATGAAACACAACCGAATTCACAAAGTCAACTTATTGATTTATATAAAAATAAAATTAAAAAGTGATAGTTTTAATATGCATGTAAAAAAAATTATTGATCATATATAACCATTTTATTTGACATTAATGAAGACAAAAAATATCATTTAGCACCAAAGTAATATTTTCAGCACATAAGAAAATCCCAAAAAACACAATTACTGTTGCCATAACGTGCATCACTAGGAGTAAAATGTTGCGAGTTAATGAGCTGGGCATTTATTCCCCTTGTCATTTGACAAAAAAAGGTGACGAACAAAAGAAAAAAAGATACGACATTTCTTCTCAAGTGACATTTTGAGATAACTTGAAAATTACAAGATCCTTCTATAAATTAATAAATTCAGGGGTTTCAGTAGATAACAGAGAATAGTTGGTCTTACACATGCTGCATAAACCCTAACTTCATTAAAAAAACCTCTCATAATCTTGGTTCTGCTGGTCCCACACCTCGAAGCCTACATTAATTAGAAAATAAATTAATAAGAAGAATAAATAAGCACGCCATACTACTGCAAAGTTCAATGCATTGATTGCAACCCTTACAGTAGATATTAGATTATAGATAAAAAGTTGGAAGAACTGGCTACTAAACTGAGAATTTTTAAAACTAGAAAAGTTCACGGTTATTTTGTGGGAACCTATTCGCAAACGATGCTTGCCAACATGTTGTACATATCTACAAACATGTTGTATATAACATGAGATAGTTCACAGACACTGCATGCAAACAAAAAAGGTGGTTTCCATTCATTGTTTGAAAACCTCCTAGTTATATAACATTCACATGTTGTCTGCAAACCAAAAAGGTTCCCATTCATTGTTTGAAAATTTCCAAGTTTTGATTTTCACAAGTTTCCCCACATCTCTCTCTCACTTTCTCTTTTCGGTTTACCATATTAAAAAAAATGGTATTATACATGTATAGTTATTAACAAATTAATATTTTAATTATGACTGTGTTAAGTTCCAGCTAATAAGACATTAACATTGTCCACCATTCTACATTTGTTCAAGTTCCTAAATAGAAGATGTCAAAAACAAAAAGTCTAAATTGCAGGATTGGACCCTGAACAGATCTTTTATGCTTTCTTCCCCCAAATTATTTGATACTGCTCAAAGTCATCAATTACCACCTACTTTCTGTTAAGTTTTTTTATACCCTTCAGTCCTTTCATTAGTTAAGACTATTAAAAAATGTAGTATGTCCCTTGCATTTTTCAGAGGGAATAAGTGGAAATGGAGAGATATAACCCAAAAGCGAAATGACTAAATCAAAATCATTTTAAGGAATGATTTGAGAGTTAACTTGGAAAAGAATTTTATGGTTCAGCATTGTAAAAACTGCCAAGAAATGAAAAACTAGAAAAGTCAAGTAAAAGATGAGGTGACTTTACCTATATCTCCAAGTGAACTATAGATGGAATCATCCACACCAGCCATAGCCTGAAGTATAATGAATAGCAAAGTTAAAACAATATAATACATGTTACTGAATTTTTAGCAAATCATAAACAACAGTTGGCTGTATTTCAAAAAGGCACATGTGAGTTCCCATACTTGCAACTAACACCCAACATCAGTTATTTTGCAAATAACACCCAACTGTTAACAGTACATTTACGTTGATATAAAATGACTAAGTTGCGCCAAACTTTTTTTATCCTGACTCCACCAAAACTTCAATCCCAACATTTATCTTCTTTGGTTGATCTTTAGCCCAATTTAGATTTAACATCTGTTACTCTCAACATTTAACATAGACCATTCAATCATTCTGATCTAAACATTGGTTGTTATTTGCAAAATATCCCAAGAAGTAGGTTAGTCATTTATAAATACGAGAAATATGCAGTCTTATCTTAAAATATTAAAAAAAAATACTGGGTAGTAATTGTAAAGTTTGTAAAACTATTTGCAAATCTTGAACAAAAACAAGTATAGAAAAGAAGAAAGCAGTTTCATGACATACACTAGGCTGGAGATCAGGCTGCATTTGGTAGCAAATATCTGATCCGAGATATTCCGAAAGAGTGAAATTAAACCCGTCTTGCATAACAGGCATTACATCCACATTTCCAATGTTTGTTAACATATTTTCTGTGTTGGCATATGATACCTCACCACTTTCCCTGTCCCAAAAGAGAGAAAAAAAAATTAAGATCGTTTAGTAAAATATTTGCTGAACCTGCAATTAATATGATTGCAACACGAGGCAAGACTTAGTATTCTGATATGTACACACTACCAGACCAGTATTTGTGCGTGCAATCCTTGTGCACCAATGCCGGTATATAGCAGCCATACTTCATATACTGGGTTATTCAAGTGGCTCGGCATGTATGTTTTCTTTATCACAGTAAAAACATTACTAATCTGCAGTAGCACCATGAGTGAGGCTACGGTACTATGCATAGCGTGGATTGGTCCGTACTATGGATTGGTATTTTCGTTTTCGAAGTCCAAATAGTTGATATGAACCATTCAACATAATTTTCATATGAAAATATACTTGCAGACTAAATTTTACATTTAAAAAAAAAATTACTAGTTTTTTTAGATAGGTAAATCACTACTTTTGAATGGTCTAGAATCTTTAGATCAAGTGATTTTCTACCTATCTAAAAAATTAGTAAAAAAATTCTAAGAAATATAAAATTTGAGTACATTTTATTGTTTGGACTTTAAAAACGGAAATATTGATCCATAGTACAGACCAATATGCGCTATGCATAGTACCGTAGCCTCACTCGTAGCACCATACGCATTCTAAAAAAGTAAGTATGACAGAACAAAAGAGACACGAAGGCACAGGCTTGTTATTGTTCCATATTAATAAATAACTTGCCATGTAAACAAATGAAATAATTAACATACTTTGGCTTAGCTTGATCAGATCCAACCATCTCTGCCACCGGTGAATCATCTATGTGAATAACTTGTACAACATCATTTTCCTCATTTTTCTGGTACTGGCCCACATTTACCTCACCACCTGTACTGCAAGCTCCAAAGTTGACCATCTTCTCCATGTTAGGCTCTGAACTGGGCATTGGGTCGTCATGTATTTCAGTAATTTCCGGATTATTAGAAAGGTTAAGATCCAACGTCTTAAAGGATGCACACTCTATCCCCTTTCCCCTTTCTTGTACTTCTTGTGTTTTTACATCTGGTCCCAGCACCGGATCAGAAACTATAACTGTACCAGTTCTGCCTTCAACAGGGGCCTCAACCATTTCTTTGTCACTTTTAGATAAAATCTCTTTCTTAATCTCTTGTTCTTCTTCTAGAATGATTGGCTGTGCGTAGCTATTTACCTCCTCTTTCACCCTTTCTACTGGTGTTGGTGCTGATGCTGTTACAAACATTTCAACATCTTGGTTTTCTCTATTTACAACAGTTTGACTACTCAAACCCTCTACCGGGTTATTGGATGCATTTTCTGCAATACCCTCATTTACACTTGGATCCATTAATTGTGCCTTATTTTGCGGCAGAATAGACCTTGCTTTGGTCGGGGCCTTTGCATAATCACAATATTTAAGCAAATTCTTATCATCATTACCATCATTCTCACCATCTCCGACATGCAGGCTCCTCTCGGATATGTTAATACCATTATCACCAGAACCTGCATCCACCTTCTCCACATTACTGATCTCTCCATGTTCAGCATTACATACCTCTCCAGGCTCTGGTTGTGTGTCCTTTCTGATACTACAAGAACTTGCCTTGGATTCCGTATCCTCCAAGTCCGAACCCGATTCACGCTGGGTCTCTCTCTTAACAGGTACAGACCCACTTTCACCGGCAACACCAGATACACTACTACCAACTTCATCAAAATTTGTGCCTCTTCTCTCTCTGGGGTAACTGGGACCCCCATACTCCTCTTCCTCCTCTTCCTCATCATCAGAATAAAATCTACCGCTATTCCGTCCCCTATTACGGTCCCAGTCAGAATAGCCTTTCTTATAATACCCTGATTTCTTCTTCCCCCTACCATCCTTCCTCGGCCGCCACCTGTCATGATCGTCATTAAATCTCCTCCTCCGTTCCTGTGGGCCCCTTGGATCGTTGTAAGCTGGGTTTTGATTGACTGATCCCTTGTAATCTTGAAATGTACCGTTAGGTCCCTTAAAATCCTGCAAATTATCACTTGCCCAGTTTCTCTGAGTTGAGTTTGGAGGAAGAACTCCAGTTGAGACCAAGTACTCAGTTGCGAGTCGGCCCGCCTCGAGTAAAATCTCGTACTTTCTAGAAGAAGAGTAGAATTTCTTTGAGTTACTGCGGCTGTAGCCCATGTGGCCTTGTGCGTGGCTCCGGTTGTAAGGCGAAGCAGGACCACCACCTCCTGAGTAACCCGGAGCCACTGGACCAGGTCTCATCCGCTCTCTTGATTGCATCTCCTTTGCTTCAATCCCCGCTTGATGTTACTATTTTTCTTTGAATTGCCAAGCTCAATTTGTTTTAGCCCTTGATCCAACTACAAAGAAAATATCTTAGAAAACAACTCAGTGGAAAACTAGGATGTGGGTATTAATTACCTATTCTTTTTTATAATTACAAGGTTGAGCTATGTTATAATCTCAAGATTCAAGCTTCAGCTCGATTTGTACTAGCTCCGAAGAAGCACCCTAATCAACGAATCGATCGAAATTAATTCGCAATTAAATAGAGTTTTGTGTTGATCGATCGTCCGAGTGGTTTCGTTTAATCACGGAATTGGGGTTTTCTCTGTCTGATATGAAATATCCTCCTTTTTACTTTTTTTTTCTTTTTTTCATTTCCCAGCCCATTTGTTTTGTTAAATAATTTCTTTTTACTGTGGAGGAATCAAAGAGGAGAAGAGGTGGTGTGTCACGCGGGTTGAACTTACCGTAGGGTTCTTTTTTGGGCAGCCCACGTGTCGGTATATCATTGGCAAATCAGTTGGGAGGTAGGTTGTAGTCTAGTCGCTAGTCTCCTGAACTTGTAGTGGCCGGTCTACGTTTTCAAAAGTACTGGATTTGTCCCGTGAAAAAAAAAATCGTCCTCTTGTGGTGCGCAAAACTGGCCGATTTTTTTATTAATATCCAATATTAAATAAAAAATTACAAAAATGTCTTTTTTTTTTAGTATTTTTAAAAAGGCAAATTCTTCTATGGACATAAGGACCTATTTGTAAAATGAGCATATTTTCATTTTCAAAGTTCAAACAGTCGATCTGACCGTTCAACATTATCTCCATATTAAAATGTACTCGGAGGTCAAATTTTACATTTTTTTGAATTTTTTTACTATTTATTAAGATGGGTACAAAATTCAATGGTCTGAATTTGACTAGTTTTGTAAAATACTTAATAAATAGTAACAAAATCAAAAAAATGTAAAATTTGACCTCCAAGTACATTTTAATATGGAGATAATGTTGAACGGTCGGATCGACTGTTTGAACTTTGAAAATGAAAATATGTTCATTTTACAAATAGGTCCTTATGTCCATAGAAGCATCCCTCTTTAAAAAATATCCAAACCGCCAAGAATTTCGGCGGTCCTATTCCTTTCAGTACTACTGAGAATTCTGACGGTTCTGAAAGGAATAGGGCTGCCAAAAATGCTGACGGTCTTGGGTATATATGATTTTTTTTAATAGAAGATGTTATGAAAATATTAAAATATATAATAGTTTTTAGAAAAATAAATGGAATATCTTAGAATTTAAATGTAGGAGAACCACGATAGTTTCTTTATTTACTTAGAAGTGACTTTGAACCAGAATCAATAACTCAGATTCAAAATATTTTTATTTTTTTTCCAGTAACACACAAAGAAATATTTTAATATTTTCTTACAACCACAAAAAATACTGACTGAAAAATGGTGATTCAGGTTATTTATCGTTGTCTTTTTAGTAAATTCAATTTTGTAGTATTTCATCTATTTTAAAAAAAATTAAAAAAATTTCTAATATTTCAATAGAGAAAATAAAAAATCATAACATCCATTAAATTTAAATCATAACATCAGAAATCTTACATTTTCTTCGCATTTCGTCAAATAAAAAAAATCATATATACCCAGGACCACTAGAATTTCTGACAGTCTTATTTCTTTCAGAACTGCCTGAATTTCTGGCAGTTCTGAAAAGACCACCGAAAATCTCAGCAATTTGGACATATTTAAAAATACTCAAAAAACATAGACATTTTTGTAATTTTCTATTTAATATTAATAATAAAATCGGCAAAACTGGCGTGGCCGGAAAGAGCTTGATTTGCATGAATGGACTGAAAATTATATTGCCAGCTACGAATCTTTATATATCACAATTCACAAATTATTCCGCTCTCTATGCAATAAATTAACTATAAAAGCCAGTAACATTACATGTCATTTCAGTAGTATAAATACAAAGGGTCTGGTAAAACTAAAATATATAGAAGCTGTATTTCAAAAAGATACTAACTATAGAGTATGACTTTTAGAGAAATGAACAACAAAATAATATATAATCTCTCTGGTCAGTAAACAAAAAAAAAACCTAATATGATATCATAGCTACATCTTTACTCCCTATAAAACCACCTTGAATTTTAGAGGGGTGGGGAGGCTATCTGTTCAGAGAAGATCTGAGCCTCACATTCAATCAATCCCAGCCACTAATCACTATCTGATTTTATAAAAAAAATTCTATGTAGTCTTACATGTAGAAGCATAAAATTAGTTAAAAACCTATCCGTTCAAATACAAACATACTCTCAACCATTGATATTGGCTACAACTTTTTCATTTTTTTTCTCTATTCCTGTGCGCTTTCATTCTTCCCGAGCAAATACGCGTCTTTTCTTTTCTTTTCTCCTTCCCCGCGCACGCGTGTTCTCCTCACCGACTCTTCTCTCTTGCAACATCTCATATTCTCCTTCAAAATACCGAAATGAGAATCTGAGTCGGCGTCTTCTATTGCCCTCTTTCCCCCTTTCGCTCTCTTCTCTTTGCCTCTTCCCTGTCACCATTTTCCCCCCTTTTTCACTCAATTTCGATCTGTGGCAGCACCCTGCTGGAAAGAGCCTTACACTCAGCATCCATAGCTTTTATCTCCGCCTCTGTCACCCCATCCGGAGGCGTCTTAACCCTAGCTCGCGCGACGATGCAACAACAACAACAACAAAATGCTGCCCTGATGCGGTGTTTTGCGCATCCGTCAATGGCGAAGGTACGATTTTGAATACGATATATAGTTCTTGAGGCTTAGTTACTGGATGATTTGTTTACAATTCAGATTTTTTTATGTGGCACGCGTAGAGAGTATGCTTCTTTGATTCAAGGAAATGGGGAGGATTTTGGAATTGTCAGTTTTACATCAAGGCATAATTTTTCAACTGGTGACCCATGACTATTTTTCTGAGGATAGAACAATAAATTATGGTGATTTAAGACCCTAATTTGTACTTGGTGGGATTTTATTTTAATATTGTACTCATCAACTGGCACGGGAATACTGCAGCTTGTCCATTTTTTTTCTTTTTTTCTTTTTTGCTTAATAGGTACAGGGGGAGAAGAGGCTTCTCTATTTGCCATGGACATTTTCAAAATGTACAACAAATACCCTGCTTCTTCTTCTGAAATTATGTAGCTCGCCATTGATCAACAACTATACTTCTAGAAAACTAATTGGATTTGATAATGTTGGCTTGACAGGTACGAGAAATACTCGCACAAAAATGGATGGAAATTTGATGTTATTCAAGTAATGGAGTCTGATTTAAAAGGATACAAGGTAATGATGTTCTGATACAATATGGACAAGGTGATACTCAAAATCCTAGGATGGTACATGTTTACTTGCACACATATGTACATATTGATTCATGCACGAGAGAGAGAGAGAGAGAGAGTAATTGGGTCGGAATACAGAGAAAACTGATTATTTATATGTGCAGGGGGCTAAAAGAACATTTTATGGTTTTCATAAAAAAGGGATGAGACCAGCACCACATTAATATCACATTCTCTGTTTGCTAAAATAGAGACCAGATCCTGTCCTATATAAAGACTGGACTAGCTGGCTGAAGATATTGTGGTGGGCCTTGTTTCAGGTCTTGCGCAAACGATTTAGTGTGGCTGGATATGCAGATCCAAGTGTATCAGTACCGTATGTATGTCAGTATCAGATAAGGGTATGGTAGGTAGAGGAGCATATCTGGGTAACTGAGGTACCGGGGTTAAATACAAATTGCTAGTCCTTGTTAGTTTCCTGCACTACTCTTTTCTTTCAATAATAGGAAGCAAGTGGAGCTATATCCGGAACTGGTGCTTATGGAAAACTAAAGTTTGAGAGCGGCATTCACAGAGTTCAGGTTTCACTTTTGGAACAAATTTCATCAATCTCCCTTTTTCACTTTTGGAAAAGATTTAATCAATTTCCCCCTCAAAATCTTCAAAATAGCATATACTCTCTTGCTTCAGCACAGATATGACTATTTATTTTTAATAACATTTTTTAAGTTTACTAATTTGGTAGAGAGTGCCACTGACAGAGAAGTCAGGACGGGTGCATACAAGTGCAGTCTCAGTTGCAATTCTCCCACAGGCTGATGAGGTACCGTTTTTTTCTTTTGTTTTTCCCTCCAAGCTCTTGCATTTTATGCTCTCTCTGTTGCAACTTTTGGTTTCTTGGATTTGAACTCAGAACCTCAACAATCACCTGAGCTATCTCCGATATGATAGGTGGATTCTCAAGTGAGAAATGAAGATTTGAGAATAGACATGTACAGATTGGGTGGCAGCGGTGGCTCATCAGTGAACACAACGAATAGAGCTGTTAGAGTTACACAAATTTCGGGAATCATCATTGTAATTCAAGGTGAAAGATCACAACTCATGGTAAATTAATTTTCTTTAATTCTTTCTTTTATTTTCTTTTCTTTTGGCATTATATATATGCTCCATTTGTTGCCAGCATTTTTCTTACCTGCAACTAACACAAAATATTCTTTTCATTTATATTTGACCCAACACTTTTAATACTCAACCCAAATCTGATAGAATATGTTTTCTCTGTTAAATGGCAAATATGCCCTTCCCGGTTAAGCCAAATTACCTCCAAATTTTCAGTAATTAGTTTGTTGTCGAACTGATTTATTATGGTACTCAGCTTAATTTTTGTATTTGAGATAAAAAACTCCTCTTTACCAGTTATCAGGGTTATCTGATATTGACGAGCAACTAATTTCAGGGAGAGGTGGCCCAATCTGTCACTGAGCAGTGAGGCCTCAAAAAAGTGAATATCTATCTACTTTTGTGGTTACAGCGAGTACAAAGTTTATGTATCTCTATATTTTTTAGTAATTAGTTATTCCTGTAATCCAATTGTTTCTCGATTTGACTGTGTTTGATATGGTTGACCAAGCTTCAGGTTTTGATTTTTTCTATAAAGGCTTTGAACGAGTCGGGTCTAGCAATTGTGTATCATGATGTGAGAAGCCTTTGCAACTTGCACAGACAGCAGCAATCCTGGAGGTATCAACAATCCGAAGCATTTGATACAACATTGTTTTTCAATTTTTGTTATTTCTTTTATTCTTTCATTTTGCATTGTTGTGGATTGTGCAATTAGCCGGAATTAAATTGATGACCTACAATTTTCGATAATTATGTTTATAACCCTGAAAACCAAAGTTCTAGTTCCAATGACTGTAAAAAACTTAAAGCGTCATTTTGTTGTTTAATCTGAGCTGACATCTCACCTTTTTTTTTCCTGCTATGGTTTATCTTTGCTTGATGGACAGATTATCCACGGGCTTATTGGTAAGTAATTATTTTTCATCTTTAGATAAATTAATGTCTTTTTCTGTAATTATTGCTGATTTACTGAGTTGATCAATGAAGGATTGGTTAGATCACCTGTGTCAGCTACTCTAGCCACAAATTGGGTCTTTAGGCTATTTGTTACTTGGGGCATTTTATACCACTTTCCTAAGGTATGATTTTCTGTTAAAATCAAGCTAAGAAAAAAAAAAATACAAACTCAATGATGAAATTCTCTTTTCTGATTGGCTTCTGTACCTTTTGGTTGTATAGACAAGGACTCATGTTCTGGTTGGCTCTCTTGTTATTAGTTGGTCACTTGTTGAGTTACATTTTCTCAAAATATAAAAAAATAGGGGGAAAAAATAGAGGACCAGTATAGTTTTGTGTTAATTGATAATAACTTTCTATGCAGATAATCAGATACTCTTTTCTTTGTATGAAAGAGGCTCTTGGCTTTACACCTTCGTGGCTCCTATGGCTTAGGTTATTGCCATGCTAGACTCTCATTTCCTTACATACAAGATTCAAAATCCCAGCTCGAAGAGAAGGGATAATCTAATTATTGATTTTCAATCTTTCATACAGATATAGCACATTCTTACTGTTATAGCCAACTGGTATCACAAGCGAGGTTGGCCTAATTTATATTGCTCTACCATATATCAAGGTAACTGAAAAAACAATAATGAAGAAATCTATTTCCTAATTGCTATAGCTGATTTGCATTGTGCTTGGCCCATACATGAACTTTTGCCGAGTCTAACAAAAAGTGCTCAGAAACATATCTTTTATCCACTATGGACCTCATATCTCCGGGAGATTATGTCATTCTTCTAGGTGCTTGGCTTCTTCGATGCATATTTTTGCGTCGTTACTCTTAAGCTCCAGTGTTGAGAACTTATTTTAGTTATATAATCCATGGTTTTCTGCAAATAATATAGAAGGGGACAAATTTGTGCGATAAGGAAAACAACCATATCTATCAATATTTCCTTCATTTAAGAAAGAGTGTTTATTTTGCAAATAAACCCTGGGTACTTGAAAAACATTTCAATAACTCCTGTTTTCACCACAGGCATCAGAAAAATACTGCTTAAGGATGCCAAACAAGTGGAACTTCTCCTTTGATTATTACTTTGCATCAATTGGCGTACTTGGAATCTCTCTCCCAGGTTCGTTTCTATTGTATTTATATTTGATAGATAGAGTTTCCAGCTTTATCATGTTCTATTTTGTATTGTGATTCTTGCATTCTTTTATGTTTATATAGGTGCCCGCACATGTACACGTATATGCTTGGGCAAAGAAAGAAGGATCTCTCCAAATTAAATGCTGCATAAACATAATTTCTTATAGTAACTTGGTTGTATGTGGAGTTGATTAAAATTCGCATGTTTTTAAGCCTTAGTAGGGAAATATTAATACTTGGAGTAAACTCGAAATCTCAAGATTTGCTATATTTGAGGAGAATTTGATGTCATTACAAATCTCTACTATCTTTTAAGATAAATTAGAAGAGCATAAAAAACCTTAGCTAAGACTCAAAGCTGACTTCATAATTGGAAATTCGAATGAGATAATTAGCCAAAATATCAAACTTTTAACATTTCAACAGCTAATGTTACTCCATCAGGCAGAAACTTTCAATTTCCACGGCAACGCGTGGCCGGCACTTGACTAGTATATACATAAAGACCTGCTATTTGTGTGCCTCTCCGGGCTTACCTATATCAAACCCTATAAAAACCCTAAAAAATAAGCTAGTGAAAAATAATAATAATATTAACAATTCATAATTAAATCATCCCGACATTGCCGACATTGATATTAACAAGAAAATGATACGGCGTAGAAAAGAAAATAAACCAAGCAGCACACTCAACACCGAAATTTTTATTTCTAACATTTAAAAAAAAAAAAAAACTAAATAACCATCGTTTGGTGGGATTTCGAATTCTAGGATGGCCGCAACGGCATTCTGCGGACCAATTTCAGCGGAGCCGCAGAATGCCGACGCGAACCATTAAATGAGTCCGCAGAACCATTATGCGGACTCATTTTTTTTTTTTATACCGTTTTCAAACTTTGACTTTCATCACCGTTTTCAAACTTTGGCACACATTTCAAGAAAACCAAAAACTATTAAAAAACCAAAAATTTGAGATATGTTACTGGGGTGCCTCGGTAAAACAAAAAAAAATAGTGGGTCCGCATCGGCATTCTGCGGTCCCGCTGAAATGGGTCCGCAGAATGCCTGTGCGGCCGTGCTAGAATTTGAAATCCAGCCAAACGATGGTTATTTGGTTTTTTTTTTTTTTAAATGTTATAAATAAAAATTTCGGCACTCAACATCTTGCTGGAGAGAGGAGAAAAACTGCCACGTATAGAAAGAAAAAGAAGAAAGTAATTTGATAATAGCCTGACTTGTGAGCCCTACTCTTCAGATCCATTTTATTGGTAATTTGATATTTGATTGTTATTCATAATATATAATTCATGGTTTTTAATATTAAAAAATTCTAATGTTTTATTAGTGTTGTACCTATTTTTGTAATTTAAACTTGCAGCTTAAATAAAATTTCTCAATTACGTGTTTGTGAATTCCTCAAGTGTAATAAGAATTTTTAGATTTAAGTAATTTTCATTCTATCTAAAAAATAGTTAAAAAGTTTTTAAAGGATGTAAAATTTAATTTATAAGTACATTTTCATATGGTGATCACATTGATCGGTTCAGATCGACTACTTAGACTTTATAAATAGAGATATTAATTCAAAGTACGGACCGATATACAATATGCATATATAGTATAATAGTCTCATTCTTGCATATTTGTTTCTTTAACTTTTTTTTATTAGTGTGCATTAAGTGTGCATAATCAAGAGTAAATTGGACAGCAAAGGATTTTTTTTTCTCACAGTGCTTAATAATAAAATTCTTACTCTCAAAATAGCACTCTCCTTATATATATATATTTTTTTAAAGTTTGTGGCTAACAGCCTGCTAACATTTTGTATTGATAAGAAAATTATTTACAAACTCCTTATAATTTTTCAAGGGTGCATTGGGCCGACATTTTTATTAATATCCAAAGTTTAATACAAATTATTAATTATACCCGGAGTTCAAAATTTTCGCTAAAAATACCCAAACCGGCCAGAAAATGGCCGGTTTACGCGCCCCCCCTAAACCGGCCATTTTCTGGCCGGTTTACTCCTTTTTTTTTTTTTTTTTTAACCCGCATTATTGAACTTCTAGATATTAATAAAAATGTCGGGTATTAGTCTACAGAAAAATGTCGCCATAAAACAATATGTGCTACTACATGATATACGTCATTCTATAATTTACGACTTACGATTTATAATCGAATTTTTTTCCAAAATAATTTATAACATGATACGTTTCGAAAGTAAAATGATAGATAAAGAGTGAATTTTTAACATATTTTTCTGTTTATTTTTTATGTTGTGCTACTATTTTAATTTTGTAATATTTTCTGTGTAGCATAATCATGATAATTTTTTTTATCTGTAAAATATAAAAATAGTACCATAAAAGCACACATACACAAGAACCGAAATATAGGATAATCCAAATATACCAAACATAAATAGCATATCAAATATAAATAGTACAAAACTACTAAAAATACAACTAAAACGGAGATGGGGAATATCGCTGAGCCGGTACTCCAGCGTTCGCCCGGCGCCTGCGCGGCCAGGCTGTCTCTCTCTCGGCGTCATCGGCAGACCTGAGTATCTGATCGGCGGCATCCCATATGGCATCACCCGTAGGGAATGTCGGTACTGGCGGAGGTGTACCAAAGGTAGATGCAGCGAACTCAGTCCCAAAGGCAGGCTGAGTATGAGACCCGCTACCACTCGCCTCTCCATCATGCGGCATCTCTGTGCCATATCGGGGTACACTCGGTGCCGAGCTGAACTCATCATCGAATAAGCCGTAGTCCTGGAGACTGTACGAGAGGGACTCCATATAGGAAGTATCGGTCTCCGCAGGTGGTGGCTGTGGCGGCATCTCTGCCGGACCCTGCAATCATACACATAAATTATTAAATTTGATCTGAATGAAGAAATTTATTAAAACCTGACAGATACTGAAGTATGACATACATAAGGCTGCACCGGACGTCCATGCTCGTCGTACCATGCCGTCCACCCAACGCCGGACAACACCCAATCATGGTAGTCCCACTCTGGATGCGAATCGGGAGAAGGTGGGAACTCCTGTCCAATAATCGGCTCCGGGTCAGGCTCGGTCGGATTTATCTCACGCCAGTTGATGTTCTCTCCGGCGTCTCGCAGCATCGTGATGATCTTCCCACCGTGCCCTGCATCCTCAACCGCATTTGCATTCTTCTTGAGGATGCGGTACCCAAGATATCGCCAGTTCTTCTTGCCCATCGTGGAGATCCCATGAGCGCACTCCTTGATCCCCGCCAAAAGCTGAAACAAAATTGGCATGTCAGATCAAACATTGATGAATTATTAAGTTAGAGAAAAACTATGTAGTTTTAGGTGACTTACATTGCGAGCGAATGCACGGCCGTTAGGATGGTAACCATCATCAGTCTGGATCATGTCGCGGAGATGGGCACCGTAATCGCCCCGCAGATAGACACTGGCCATGCAGATCTGCACGTACCAAGCATCGTACCTCAACTGGGGATCTCCCTGGGTCTGCAGCATCGGATCTGGCTCGTGATAGAAGTCCAGATACTGAGGATCCTGGGCTGTCCCGCAGTATGCATCAAAATGAGTGCACCAGTCCTTATCCACCCGCCCTCGGTGGTTCATCCTGTAAGGAAGACGTTAGTTGCAATACAAAGCCATCAAGTAATATGAGAAATTTGACAATAGACTACGACTTACCTGTGCAGGTGTCTGTGCGTGTGCATCGGCAAAGACGGGTCTCTGGGAATAAATGCCGGTCGATCAAACTGGCGGAGCACCCGATCTGGGTAGTGGTGCTCCACTGTCCAGAAGTGTATGAGTGGACCTCGGTAGAACCACATCTCCTGCTCCTGCTGGTCAATCACCGTGACCGGCAAGAGGTGCTCCAAGTATAACTGCTCGTAGGGCGTCCACTCAACCAGAACGGATGGCAGACTCTGGATCTCTGACCGGACTGGCCTGATCCCAACGGTAGCACCGTGGGTCCGATTCTGGTAGTTGTGGCCACCGTGCCACTTCTTGCCGTATGCCGGGCATCTCCATATATCCGGCTCGCCCCATTGCGGCGCCGCATTGGGGATAGGACGGCCCACCGGTAGCCGTGACCACGACCAGTGCTGAAGCAGGAGCACCGGCCCGTACATCTGCTTCACACTCGGCTGCATTTTCAAGAACATTAGACGTCAGTGTATTTTGATGGAATGATTGATTAAATAATTTACGTTAAATTAAGAGTTGGTGACTTACCTCACTACTACGGCACAGGTGAGAATACAGATACGCCAGGACAGCTCCACCCCAGTTGTACCGCTCCGGCTGCTCAAGGTCTCGCAGCAGCGGTAGATACATCATCGGCATATGGTCACCGCTGGAATCAGGAAACATGACAGAACCAAAAAGGTCCATCACGTAACCCCGTGTATATCTGCAATACAAAACATATAAAAATTCTAATATAATCCTCGTATTATAAATTGATTAATAGAAACAAGTTATAAAATTTACCTCTGAATCTCCTCCGCGGTGGAATCTGCCGAGAGACCTGTGCTGAAGTGCTGTCGTAACCTCGTCATCCGCAAATGAAATTTGGACCTCCCATGGTCCCCAATGAGATAGTCCGGATCAGCTCCCAACAACTCATCGACATCACCTCTGAATCTGGTGCTGTCAGAGACGCCACAGACGGGTGTGCCACGGATAGGCAAACCCCAAAGAGCACTCACATCCTGGAGAGTCACCGTCATCTCTCCGAATGGCATGTGAAACGTATGCGTCTCGGGACGCCATCGCTCCACCAGTCCAGCGATGAGAGAAGCATTGATGATGCTTTTCTCTGTCCGCACGATGTCCACAACCTGGTAGAGACCCAGGCTGATGAGGTACGGGGCCATCATATCGTAATACTGCATGTGAGGACAACGCAACTTCACATCTAACAGACCCATGTCCTGCGTTGAAAAATATATTCCGCATGGTGATAACATAATAAAATTTAAACCCAACAAAATTTAAAGAAAATCTAAGAAAATGAACGTACCTCACGAGAAGCTAGTGAGACTCGGTGCTCGCTGTGGGGAATCCACAGGAGAGGACTGATGTGCTCCGTGCTGCTGGTACTGATCGGCTCGTCCACTACTGGCCGTGCTCTAGACATCCTGATGTCTAAAATAACCTAATTTCGGATAAATTACGCTTAATTAGCCTAATTATGGTAAAAAAGGCCAAAATAACCTAAATATTGGTCAACCGTGCTAATTTCGGTCAAATGACGCTTCATTAGCCTAATTATGGTACAAAGGGCCACAATACCCTAAATATTGGTTAACCGTGCTAATTACACTAAATTACGCTTAATTAGCCTAATTATGGTTAAAAATGCCAAAATACCCTAAATATTAGTCATCTGCGCTAATTTCGGTCAAATTACGCTTAATCAGCCTAATTATGGTCAAAGTAACCAAAATACACTAAATATTGATCATCTGTGCTAATTACACTAAATTACGCTTAATTAGCCAAATTATGGTAAAAATGGCCAAAATACCCTAAATATTAGTCAATTGTGCTAATTTCGGTAAAATTACGCTTAATTAGCCTAATTATGGTAAAAAAAACCAAAATACCCTAAATATTGGTCAACCGTGCTAATTACACTAAATTACGCTTAATTAGTCTAATTATGGTAAAAAGGGCCAAAATACCCTAAATATTGGTCAACTGTGCTAATTTCGGTAAAATTAAGCTTAATTAGCATAATTATGGTAAAAATGACCAAAATACACTAATATTGGTCAACCGTGCTAATTTCGGTAAAATTACGCTAAATCAGCCTAATTCTGGTAAAAATGACCAAAATACACTAAATATTGGTCAATCTTGCTATTTACACTAAATTACAACAATATACTCTAAATTCTAACACCTAAACTCTAAATCCTAAACCATAAAATAAATAAATTAAAAATTAAATTAGATAAAAAAAAAATTTACCTCAAAGAAGGGAGAATTCGGTTGAGAGATGAGAGAATTGTGAGAGGAGAGAGAGAAAAAGGGGTATATATAGGGGTTTTTGCGGGGAAAAAAAAAAAAAAAAAAAAAAGGAAGTAAACCGGCCAGAAAATGGCCGGTTTAGGGGGGGCGCGTAAACCGGCCATTTTCTGGCCGGTTTGGGTATTTTTAGCGAAAATTTTGAACTCCGGGTATAATTAATAATTTGTATTAAACTTTGGATATTAATAAAAATGTCGGGTGCATTGGGTGTCAAAGCTCATTAAAAGGTAAATGCACTTAATTTGTAAATTACTGTACATGCCAGTCAAACGACATACATGGATTTTAATTTCTATGTTATAAGTTATAGATGGACGTTCCAAGTTTTTTAAATTTCAATTTGTTCTTAAAGATCAAAATGGTCAAGTTGTTAAAATAAATAAAGGATCAAATTAAAAAAAAAAATCAACCTCTTAATCTTATTAAAACTAGCAGAAAAAATGTATAATTTCAAAGGGAAATGCAGTACTCATGTAGTTAACCAAAATGAATAAATTGGATGCGTTGGTTGAGCTATATTTGATGACCAAGAAATTAAATTCAAGTTCTTTTGGTAAACACAAGCGACCCTCGTATTAATGTTATTAGTGTTGCTAATATTAACGTTTTACTTCACGTCATATTTTCATTTTGAAAATCTAAACAACCAATCCGAACTGCTCAACATGTTCTTTATATTGAAATGTGCTTGGAGACTAAATTTACATTTTTTGGAATTTTTTTTACTATTTATTAAGCCACTTTGAAATCGCTGATCCACTGTGAACAGTAAAAACAGTAAAAATTTCTGGACCACCGGATCAGCGATTTTCAAAGTGGCTTAATAAATAGTAAAAAAATTTCAAAAAATGTAAAATTTAGTCTCCAAGCACATTTCAATATAGAGAACATGTTGAGCGGTTCGGATCAGTTGTTTGGATTTTCAAAATGAAAATATAGGCGTGAAGTAAAAATGACCTCTTACTTCACAACTCACCATAGCCCAGCTCTCTCTCTCTACACACACACACGAGTTGGGCTATGATGAGTTGCGAAGGAAGAGTCTTGTTTTACCTCACGTCTATATTTACTATTTTTGAAAATTAAAAAAATCGATCCGAACCGCTCAACATGATCTATATATTGAAATGTGCTAGGAGACCAAATTTTACATTTTTTTTAAATTTGTTCCTATTTGTTTAGAATTTTGTATAGTCACTATTTTTTATTTTTTTATAGTCCATAATCAATCCAAAAACAACAATTTTCTACCCATCTAAAAAAATAGTAAAAAGATCTAAAAAAATGTAAAATTTTGTCTCCAAGCACATTTCAATATGGAGATCATATTGAACAATTCGGATCGACTATTTGGACTTTTGAAAACATAGATATGAGCGTGAAGTAAAACAAAACTTTTAATTCGCAACTCACTATAGCCCAACTATATATATATATATAGAGTATGGCTAATTTGCTGCTGGCAGCATTTCGGCCAAGTGCTGCCAGCAGCAAATCTGCCATTCTGATGTTCAAATAACCGATCCGAACCGTTCAACATGTTCTAAATATTGAAATGTGCTTGGAGACCAAATTTTACATTTTTTGGAATTTTTTTACTATTTATTAAGCCACTTTGAAAATTCCAGATCATATGGTCCAGACTGTTTTTACTGTTTACCCGGATCTGGAATTTTCAAAGTGGCTTAATAAATAGTAAAAAAATTCCAAAAAATGTAAAATTTGGTCTCCAAGCACATTTCAATATTTAGAACATGTTGAACGGTACAGATCGGTTATTTGAACATCAGAATGGCAGATTTGCTGCTGGCAGCACTTGGCCGAAATGCTGCCAGCAGCAAATTAGCCATACTCTATATATATATAGAGTAGAACTAGGGTGCTCTCGAGTTCACCAAGCCCTTGGTGAACTCAAGTCCAAAACTCATCGGATCGGCTTCAAACGACGAATCCGACCCTTGAAACCCGTCTACCTTACGAGTGATGCGTCTACATGCAAAAATTTTAAATTTTGAAATTAATTTTGCATAGAGTCAAGTGGTCAAAAAACGTCAAAAAATGAATGCATTAAAATTAATTTATTAACCTTCTAATTTTGACCACTTGATTCTATGCAAAATTAATTTCAAAATTTAAAATTTTTGCATGTAGACGCATCACTCGTAAGGTAGACGGGTTTCAACGGTCGGATTCGTCGTTTGAAGCCGATCCGATGAGTTTTGGACTTGAGTTCACCAAGGACTTGGTGAACTCGAGAGCACCCTAGTTCTACTCATATATATATATATATATATATATATATATATTGTCATCATCCTTATTGATCACTTTCATCTAATAAATATGTAAATACCGAGGTCAATTTGGGTCCGATGCCCATCAGACTCAAAGTGAGTTCGATGGGTTCAATGACCGTCCGATTTACTTCAAAATTCGCGCTCGCAACTTTCGCGTCTGCTTTAAAATTCGTGTGCATGAATCTTAAAGCAGATCGGACGGTTGAGAAACCCATCGGACCCAATTTGAGTCCGATGGGCATCGGACCCAATTTGAGTCCGATGGGCATCGGACCCAATTTGAGTCCGATGGGCATCGGACCCAACCTGCTCTCGTAAATACCAAGCAGAGACGACCATTATAAAATGTCATATCGAAGATTTCTTTATTTATTTAATGATGGAATTAACGAAGGTTTGAATAATAAAAGAAAGTTCCTTCTGCCCCGGTCAAAAAGAAAAAAAAAACGTGCAAATTGAAATTAACCAACGGTCCTTTTGCCCATAGATAATTAACAAACTGCATACATTCACATAAAAAAAATAAAAAATGTGAAAATTGTAGAAAGCATATAAAATAAAAAAATCGAACTCCAGGTTCATTCGAGAGCAAGATAAATTAGAAATAACTAAGGAATAAAGTCATTCCTTATAAGAGGTGGGGATAACTCTATTCCTTAGTTATCCCCTTCCAAACGGTGTCTTTGAAACTAAGTACACAGGAATTTTCTCTCCATAGGCATTCAAAATTCTAAAGAAGTTTCCTCCTCTTGTAGTAAGCCAAGACAATGATAAAGAGACCGACACTGCCCCCAGTGACGCCTCCTACGGTTTCCCAGAACGGCGCCACCGATGGCGGCACGTCAAAAAGAGAGATGTGTATATTCATGCCGAGTATTCCGACAATTGTAATGCCGATACTTATTATCATTGTAGCTGCCATTTCATCACAAGTTCATATCAACCAATTGCAATGCTAATTATCTATAATCAAGAAATGTTTTATAGTATAACCAGTCTATATACACACTGCCTATTACAATTATTGAAACATGCATCTGATTATACTACACTCCGTTGATGAACTCTCACATTATTAGATTTTCATTAGTTAATTATCCATCTTATCAGCTCATTACAAATTGATTGGTTAAATGACTATTTGTTAATTAGACCTAGGGAGTTGGGTGAAATGTATATGTTCCAAAATTAACAGACTAATTATTGTTTCAATATATTTATGGTGGGCTTTAATTAGCTGTATATGATGATTTTATGAAAAATTAATGGAAGGCACGACCATTGTTTTTAAAACCAAGAGATGAAAGTATGCTATTTTTCTCTGAATTTAAATTCTTTCTCCAATTAAAAAATAATTCTTTATTTGCTTATGTCAGGTGCTTTGTGCAAATAATAACTCAACAGTTGGTCTTTTGCGGAAAAGTCCATAAGTAAGAGATAATTAATGTACCAGTGCTGAGCATTACTCCCATTTGAAGCAGTTGATTTTGCTTGTCATCAAGCATTATGTTTATGTAGTCCTCCGTGTCATCCACGTACTCACGAAGCTTCGCAAATTCATCAGTTAAAACAAACGAATAAATCTAATACATTGGTGAAATTATTAACAGCCTAAAGTTTTATATTGCTGGGGTATGACACTGGACTAATTATTTGCGCATTGTTTCAGAGGGTATGATACCAGTAAATACTCATATGCAAATTTCAAAATTCATGTAAAACAGTGAAAGACTTACTGTAGTCAATTTGTTCAATATGCCTTCTGATTGGACAAAATAGGCTTCCAATAACATCTCCAGTTCATCTAAGTTTGGCCTAAAACCAATCACAGTTTCATTCTCATTTTCTTCATCCTTTTCTGTTAGTATTTCTGATTCTATGTCGTGGCCTGATCTGTCACTAAGACAAGTTCCAGTTGTAAATAAAATAGAAAAAATAAGGCACACGGTAAAAATTAAATGCTGCCAGTCTTTCAATATTAATAAAGGTTAATTCATTAAAGATGACAAATATTTGCAATTTTCATTTGACAACCGTAATCTTGTTTCATATTAAGAATTGAAACTGTACTAAACATAGAAAAAGAGAATATTAAATACAGCACATTGCACCTTTCTTTGTCGGATTGTGGCGATTATTTGTAAAAATCAAATCTTGATGATTGGCCAACAGAAGCTTGATACACGAGTTTTTCTGACAAATGCAAGAATGCCATGTCCACATCATCATCTAACAAATGCTCAAGCTCATCTCTTACCTATTTATTGCACCATATAAGAAATGAATTTGTCAAATTTAAATATTTGATCTGTGGTAATTAAAAAAATACATAAAAAAAAGCTCAAGTTACCTTAAAAAATAATTACAAACATGGTCAGGCAACAGTAACAAACCTTTTGTACGCGGCTAGAGATTCCGACCAAACGGTTTTTAATTTGCCTCACTCGATCAAGATTTAAGGTGCTCACATTATGCGTAAGTTCATCCAGAGCTGGATATGCTTCTTTTTCTAGTGCCAAGGTCTGGATTTCATATTAAATAGTTGGTTTCAAAAATAAAATTGGATCATATTACATTGTCAGTAAGACATCAGTCAGTGACAAAAGCCAAATCGCACATAAGACCCTGTAATTTTTTTAACTGTAACTGAGAATTTGTAAGCAACAACATAAGTTGACAATTTGTAAATAACAACATAAGTTTCTTACATTGAAATTTTAAAAATTGAATGCAAAACTTCAAAGGTAGGCACTGCTCAATCACTACATGGCTCTTTTTAAAGAAGTCTAAATGATATATAGTCTAGCTGCCTAGTGCATCAAAATTGTTGGCAAGTTTTTAAAAATAGGATACAGAGAAGTTATTGGTTGAATTAAAAAGATATGAAAGCCACTATGGGTGTCAGATGCATGTACAAGGAAAAAAAGAAAAAAAGGTAAAATTGGTTATTTTTTATTTACCTCAATTTCAAGACGCTTGGATGCTAATTCAAGACAAAGCTCAAGAGCTCTAAATTCAAATGGCAAGGGCTTAGTAGTACCGCCTCTTGGTACATCATTCGTTGATTCTTGACCTCCCTGTGCATTTTCGGGTGAGATCAGCTTTTGTACAAAAATAAACATAATTTCAACTAAGAAAATTCTGCTTTTATTATTAATAATATTGTAGTATGTAGACCAATCTTTTCCTGGATCTTGGTTGGGATAGGTATACTTTCAGACGGTCCAATCTGTACCAAGTTTAAAACATCATATTTATTTTTTCCTAGTTTGGATGCAAAATTGTGCTTTGTTTCAAACTTAATTTCTGTTCAAATAAATATATATATCACCACATGCACACAGAAAGGTTTGCATGCAGCGCACACACAAGCATACTTAATAAAAAGTAAATAAATAAATTAAAAGTCACCTTTTGTGTATCTCCAGCAAGCCTTGATTCAAGCTCTTTTCGCACGGGTTCAACCAAAGGATCTCTCGAGTTCGACAACAACACCTCAGATGCAGTGACAATTGCCTTTATATGCTCTAAATTTACAACAATTGCCCTCTCACGGCCGAGAATCGACGAGGGATAAGAAAGAACCGGGTCCAGCACTCTCAGATCACGGGTGGATAGCCCGGTGCGCTGTACCAGGCCCTGTTTGGTGATCTCCTCTAGGCAGGATTTGCCGTCACCGGTAACCACAGCCCATTCGCGGGCCGTTGCTGCGGCAGTCTTGCGGCGACCTGGGGTTTTCATTAGGGGTAGTGTGTCAATTTTGGTTTGGAGAGTAGTAGGGTTTAATTTAATATGGGGTTGAAGAGAGATCACGCCATCACGGTCACATTTGGGGGAGGAGAGATGGCGGGAGGGAGCTAACTATTTTTTTTTTTGTATGATGTTGTTTTGCATCTACCCCCTCAAAAAGTAATGAAAACTTGAAACACATTTTTTTGCCTCGAAAGAGCTGGGGTTTTGTATAAGAAAACCACTCTCGTGTGGGCAGATATACCGGTAGACCTAGTTTGGCTTCATACAACGCCTTAATCATATTTTCCTATTTTATATTAACATGGTTCTGAAACTCGGAATCGGAATCGGAATCGGGTGAATCGGCCGGAATCGGCCGAGTTGACTCGGTAACTCGGATTTTTTTGGCAGAAGCTTGTTTTGTATCCAAAAAATAGAAAAAAATTGGTAAAAAAATAATTTGTAGAAAAACTATGTTAAGACAAAATATTACACTCAAATAATCCACTAATTATATAATATAATACAAGCATTACAAATAGAATACACTTTTTATTACCAGAAGCTATGCCGAGCTGGCTGGATCATCTCATTGTCCTCTGTATTAAAATATGAATGGAGATATTTAACTTTAACCACAGTGTTAAGTAAAATAATAATTTAACTTTAACCACAGTGTACTTCATGTAATATAATATATAGGAGATTAAGTACAACAAACAAAAGCATGTAATATAATATAACCACAGTGTACTTCATGTAATATAATAATTTAACTTTTTTTTTTTTGATATCTTGGCAGAAGCTGCCAAGGGCTTTTAATAGAAATAAAGAGTCATATTACAGCAATTATGTAGTGCATCAATCGGAAATGTAAAGTTAACTTGGGGTTCGAACTACAAAGTTCTCCAAAAAAAAAAAAAAAATTCCCAAAGACTTGGGGTTCGAACTGCAAAGTTTCTAGAAACACTGTCCGTGAGACTCGACTGAATATTTCGTTCAAAAAGAAAAAGCTTATGTCTTCTCCAAAAAGAAAAAACTTCCTTCTCCAAAAACAAGCTTCGTTCTTAAAAAAAAATGCTTCGTTCTACAAAAAATGCTTCGTTCTATAAAAGCTTCATTCTCCAAAAGTCGGTTGAATCGGCTTGACTCGGCCTAGAAATCGGCTAACTCGGCCGAGTCAAGCACTGTTCATCCGATTTTTACTGAAAAACGCGCACGGGCGCGAGACTCGGCCTAATATCGGATCGGTGACGGCCGATACCGAGTTGACTCGGAATCGGCCGATTTTCCAAACCATGTATATTAATTGATTATGCATTGTGTGGAGTCAAAATAGCTCTGTCAATTTTTTATCCATCTTGTGCCCTCTAATCAGCAAAACCTTTTACCAGAGAAATCTAATATGTTGACAATCATATTTATCTAATATCCACGATAAATAATAAAATAGTTACCAAAACAATATTTAAAATTGTGGATATATATATATATATATATATATATTTTTTTTTTTTAAGGTTAGTTGTTTTTAAAAGTCAACTAATAATTTCATTGATAAAAAAACGTATTTATAACAAGTCAAATGACTCTAATTTCTAAATCTAAATTTATTTATTCTCATTAATTAATCTAAACTACTCTTATCATCTAATTCTACTTATTTATACTCTTAAACACTCTAATATCTCATTCTCTATACCTCTTCGTGATCGAATCCGCTTTCATCCGATAGCGCCGAAAATTGTGGATATATGTTCTCTATAATTTTAAAAAAGTGTGGATCAAATTCAATAAATTATAAATTTTCAAACCGCTAGACGGATCACTCGTCAATTTGAAGTTGCATTAAACTGGCTATGTTTGAATGACACAAGAATAGAAGCTATTCAGAATAGCAATGTGCATCCAAACAATATTTTTGCTATTCAGAATAGCTAGAATAGCTGCTATTCTCTATTCCTTGTAAATGTTGGAATAGCTACTATTCGGAAATGTGAAATGAGAGAAAAAAATGTTTTCTTTTTAGATTTCCGCCAACACAATCCCGAAATGACAAATTTAATACCACTTTCCGCTATCTCCACGTCGTGACAATTCATTTGAGATCCCACTTGCCTATCTTTCTTCTTAATTAACACCTTGTTAACACTATTTTTTATTGGTTACAACTATTCACTATTCCACATATACAATCCAAACAACATTTTTACTAATCCGAATAGCACCATTTTCACACTAATATGAAAATCACTATTTTTTCTCTATTCTCATTTACTATTCTAAAATTTCGCTATTCTAGCTATTCTAACTCTCATCCAAACGTACCCGCATATCTAAATTATATAAAAAGTATATGTAATTTAACTTTTTATTTTATTTTTGATAATTGCTTAATTGGTTGCATATAAGTTTATTGTTCCGAAGCACTTTAAAATTTGAAGTACGGTAATTTGATAAAGTTTTTGAAAGTAAAGGCTTGATTACGATCACAAAAAATGAACCTTTAAATTGGCTTTAATACTTCTTAGTTAGAGAATTGTTATTATATTTACGCTGATTCAGCCATATATACTACTTTTTTTTAAGATAAAAATATGCTTAAACCTCTCACCATCTTTAAATATTTACAAGAATTCTCCAACCGAATTTAAAACCTATAATTTCTCACACAAAAAACATTATCATATTCTCTAATCTTATATTTTATCAAGATAATCATAACATTGACTGATCATAGTACGAAAAAAGAGTATTCTTTTTTATATTTTGTCCATCCGAATTAAAACGAACGGACAGAATTAAAATCGGCTAAAAATCTTGAGGTGAGTCTAAATCCCGAAAGTTTTATTTATACCATTTTAAAAAAATTAATTAATAAAATAACCATCGTTTCTGGTCAATTCTAAATCTAGCACGGTCGCAGAACACCGGAGCGGACCCATATGGGGGGTACCGCAGAATGCCGGAGCGGACCCTAATATGGGGCCGCAGAATGCCGTAGAGGTCCCTGGGGCCTCAGAATGCCGTAGAGGTCCCAGGGGCCTCAGAATGCCGTAGAGGACCCTTTATTTTTTTATTTTAAAAATACGAAATTGTAATTTGTATTTATTTAATTTCAAATGTGGTTTAAATTGATTTTTGGTCGTATCGTATTCGTTTGGAATATTTCGGTAGAAAATTGGTGATGCAAGAATAGGGGTGAAAAAGGTATGGATAATATCCGATACGTATTCGATCCGTATTTGAAAAATTAGATAAATTAGATGTGGATATCTGATATCTAAATATTCGTGTGAATATGGATACTGATATGGTTTTACGTTTCAATTATCCGTATCGTATCCGATAGTAGATATATATTATATATTTTAATATATATTATGAAAAAATATTGTTATTCATCATTAAAATTAGATATATATTATGAACTTTGATATTTTTTTAATATTATTTTAATAAATATCCGATCCGATCCGATCCGATCCGTATCCATATCTGTATCCAGCTGATATCCAATCTGTATCCGTATCTGAAAAATTAAAAAGAGATATGGATATAGTTTTACCATTATCCACTCCGAATTCGCTCTGTTTCCACCCCTATGCAAGATACAAGGAAATTTCCTCAACATAAATATATATATTGTAAAATGCAAATAGACCCGTTTTCATATATTCATTTGATTAGAATTAATTAATAAATTGAATAATGACCAGCAAGGCTCAAACCACACGGATTACAGAGATTTTTTTTCTGGAGAAATTAATAGAAAGAAAGAGAGAGAAATGAAAAGAATGCATCAGGTTTTTTGATTGATAGAAAAATCGGTAGGATTTCCACCGATTTTAAAAATAAAAAAGTTAGAATCATTAGAAATTCTACAAATCCCAACTAATTTTTCTTTTTTTTCTTTTAATTTTCTCTAGTAATGTAAAAAAGATTTTATGAAAATAGATAGAGTATCATAAAATTTAGATATAATAGAAACATTCCATCTAATTTTTTAAAGACTTATATCAAATTAAAAAATAATTTCAAAGAAACCACATATCTAAAATAATTTCAGAGCACACAAAATAATTTCAAAGAAACCACATATCTAAAATATCGAAAATATTCCAAACGAATACGATACGACCAAAAATCAATTAAACCACATTCGAAATTAAATAAATAACTCTTAACAAATTACAATTTCGTATTTTTAGAATAAAAAAATAAAGGGTCCTCTACGGCATTCTGAGGCCCCAGGGACCTCTACGGCATTCTGAGGCCCCAGGGACCTCTACGGCATTCTGCGGCCCCATATGAGGGTCCGCTCCGGCATTCTGCGGCCCCCCCCATATGGGTCCGCTCCGGTGTTCTGCGGCCGTGCTAGATTTAGAATTGACCAGAAACGATGGTTATTTTATTAATTGATTTTCTTAAAATGGTATAAATAAAAATTTCGGGTCTAAATCCATGCTTGTATCCGAGAGCAACAACAATAATTATATTCTATTAAGATCCAATATTGTGTCAAAAGATCTGACAGCAAAACGGATCGGATAGTGGTAAAATCATATTCGTATCTGTTTTTATTTTTCGGATACGGATACGGATACGGATCGGATATCGGATCTCCGTAGATATATACATAAATATTTTCATAATATATATTAAATTATATAGTATATATCTACTATTCAGATACGGATAATTAAAATTCAAAACCATATTCGTATCCGTGTGGACACGGATATTTGAATATCGGATATCTATATTTAATTTTTGAATACAGATCCGAATAAGATCGGATATTATCCGATGCGTTTGCACCCCTATCTCAGACTTTGGTTACTCTGTAATTTATTATTATTATTTTGGCGTATTGTGGAGGACCTGTTTCATGCTAAAATATTTTACATATTAAATACCAATTAAGTATATTTTAAGAAAAAAGGCATCATTTTAAGTAGCTTGTTAATTTTTAATGTTCAGATTGTCCAACAGAGATTAGAAAATTGGACAAAAAAACAACCTGATTGGTAGTGTCGTATCCACACTGTGTACACATATTGCGTATTCTTTTTATCTCCGAATTTCCATTTTTTTAGATACCCTCATATTTTATGTACATGTATCAACTAATATATGTATGTTTTTTTAATCCATTTTTAATTTAATATTTTATTTTGTTATTTTAAAAGGCTTGAGTATATTTTATATAAATGTGTCAACAAATTACATATTTTCTTTATCTCCAAATTTTCATTCTTTTTTTCAAAATACCCTCAGACTTTTTACTTAAACGGTTCGGTACAAAATAATTGTTTAAATATATTTTTTAAATATAAAGTAAAGATAAAATATTTTTGACCTAGTCCCAGTTATTATGTTAGACATCTAATGACAGCGTAAGACTTTCTCAAAAAGATAATTCTTACTCTATTTCCGGCAACGGCACCAAAAACTTGATGAGTCCAAAGTGAACTACTACTTTTAAATATTTGTAAACCTTAATTTCTACTTACGTTCAGATCACAAGCGCATGATCCTACCGTGTAATATGATTGAGATGTCGATCCACAGAGATAGTGTATTAGATTTTAAATAATTTTCACTAGTCTATGTTATCGGGTTTTATAAAAGTTTGATGCGGTGACGCTAATTGCAATTAAGGTTAAGGTTAAACAGTAGATAGAGAGCCTCTAGGGTTCATGTTCTATCCTTCTTAATTATGCAAAATATAAATTTCAACGTCTCTATGTCTCATGTGACACTGTCACTGTCGCATGCGGCCTAGATTGTCCCACAGCTACCCCGTATGCGGCACTATCACTACCAACAGGATGTGCTGGGTGTTTGTTGATGCGATTTGAAAGGTTTTCTGATCTTGCGATCGGCTTTTGGGCTACCAAGGCTGAAGTATTTTAAGTACGCAATTATATTATTTCCCTATACTATCCCTAGTTAAAATATCCCAAAGACCCTACCTAATCTAAGTGCTTCCTAATATAATATAAATATACAATTTACGCTATCCTGCCAAGGGAGCCAACTGGGTTCTAACCCTAGTCTTTGAACCGCTGTCAAGTCTCGTTAGCCGAAGTGTCTATAGTACTTACATGCATTATCCTACTCACACCATGATGCAATGACTAAACACCTATTGGTATGTGGAGGGTCATTGGCATATAGTAGACAAACTATGTATGCAAGGACTTAATAAAAAAGAATTCAAAATATAAAAGGAAACTCAAATCATCATAAACATATATTAAAACATAATTAAGAATTCAAGTACAACCCTCACCCTAGAGATGAGAAGTTTAGTTTCTCATAGCCATGGCAAAATAAAAGAAATAAAATAAGAAGAACATAAATTACAACCCAATTGAAGATGAAATAACCTCTACCTCTTTAAATGCGCATTCTTCTCTTGCTTGACTTCTAATGGCTACCATTCTTTCTCTATGTAACTCTTTAACCTAACATAATAATGAAGATTGCTAGTCTACTATACTGGACTTGACACAATTAAACAAGCACACTAAATTCTATTACAAGAGAGATATTTATAGCCTTCCTAAATGAGAGGTGAAGTAGTGGAAATAGCGAGGGACGTGGGGTCCACCCATGATTTGATAGATAAAGACAAAAATAGCTAAATAGCTTGGCTATTAAGAAAACTTGTCTTTCTAGAAGGCCCATCAGGAATTCGCATTCTTCTGGAAGGCCCATTAGAAAAATCGCCTATTTTTAGGACAGTCCACGGATCGTGCGGTATCAAAGTATACCGCATGCGGCATAGAGGAGGCCGCACAGCTTCCTGACTTAGCAAATTTTTTTGTAATTTCGCATGTTGTGCACTTCGTGTGAGGTGTTGCATGCTCCATGCAATGTCCCATTTTGACGCCTTATTCAGAAATCGTCTAAATACGACACTTTTGCTTTGTTTTTGCCATAAATACGCAACTTTCTTAAAAACCTGCCAAAAAGACCTAAAAACACGTTTGCGGTAAATAAATCGGAAAAATAGCTACTTTGCATTCACTTTTCGCTATTTTTCAGAAAAAAATAGTGATTTTCGCTATATATTTTGGCTTCATCATGCGTCTTTTCTGTTACCGAAAAAGAAAATACAACTCGTGACACATGAGTCCAGCACACGTTTTTCTGTAACAAAAATTGAAGGGGGCCGTGCATTCCACCTCGGTTCCGGATTGGCCTGGATTCTAGTCGGCGGTTCTGACCTATACTCAAATATCCCGTTACCTCAGAGAAACGCGTATCCTCTGCATTAACTCAAAAGAGAATCTTTTGAGTTAATGAATCTCAACCATCTGATTTTAAACGGAGCCAATCCGGCTCCTGCCTATAATATAGGGGCCTTTCAATATTAGTGCAGATCTAATTCGCACGAATCTTAAAACAGATCGGACGGTTGAGATTCATTAACTCAAAAGATTCTCTTTTGAGTTAATGCAGAGGATACGAATTCACCTCAGAGAACATGGACTCCCATTGTCCCCGGTCTAATCAGACATCCACCTCCTTTCTCTCTCTCTCTCTGCGGAGAAACAAGTTCTTCTATAGCCATGGCGAGCGCCGCTGGAGGTGGAGGAGGGAAGGTCTCTTTCAAGATCACACTCACCTCCGATCCGAAGCTCCCTTTCAAAGTGTACCTTTCTTCTCCGCTCTCAAGTTCTAGGGTTTTCAACTTGATTTGATTTGGATTCATCAGAGAGACTTGATCTATTATGTTGTTGATTTTTCGGTTTGATATAATTTCAGATTTAGCGTTCCTGAGGCGGCGCCTTTCACTGCTGTGCTCAAATTTGCGGCTGAGGAGTTCAAGGTCCCTCCCCAGACCAGCGCTATTATAACAAATGGTAAATTATAATTAGCTTTGTTAATTATTTTCATGCGTGACTACATAATTGTTAAAGCTATATATTGTTTTTTGTGTGTGTAATTGAATTGTTGAAAGCTGGAAATTCATTCCATATACTAAATTATGTTGGGTTTAATTACTTCTGCATCAATGCTTCTTTATCAGCACATAATCAGTTCGAAATGCAAATATTTCAATTTTTTTGTAGCTGTCTTTGGTACTCAGCTTAGTTTTCAGAAACACTGTTTCAATCTTTCATCTGAGATTTCACCAATCCAGCTCTTCTGTTCTGTTTGTGTTGTAAAAGCTTTCCTGGTTGTGCAGTTCAGCCATCTCTTATGCTTGAAATAACAATTTATAAATATTTTTAGATATAATGTAGGATTTAGCAAATTAGTAGTTGGGCTTATTCTGTTCTTGTTTTTTTTTTTTCTAAATTTCAGATGGTGTGGGCATTAATCCACAACAAAGTGCAGGTACTACTTTCATGATTTCTTTTATGTTCATGTTTCTTGGTTTTTGTTATGTGCTTCTTAAATGCTTAAGCATATGATATAGTCCACTTGTGCATAAATACATGTATCAACCTATATAATTATCTAGAATTTCTTTAGATTTTTTTTGTCAAGTGTTTGATTTCTTTTTCTGTGCAGGAAATGTATTTCTAAAACATGGCTCTGAGCTGCGCCTTATCCCTCGGGACAGAGTTGGAGCTTTTATTTAGAAATTTGTATTGTGCTGTAATTTTTGGAAAAGACAGCAGTCTCTGCATCTGATACATACATTAATATCTAAAAGATGGCACTATCTGCTGTATGTAAGATTTGTGAAGCAACTCTAGGAAGTTGATATTTAATAAAAATGATACATGAATCAGGAAAAGCATAGAAGGATTATCAAACTATTGGAAATAATTTGATTTGACTTGTACTTTTTCTCAGCAATTCTGGCCCAACCGTAATGCCTTTTCCATTAATGATTTATTCTATTTAAAACTGCGGTGCAAATTATATAATAAAGATATGCTCCGGTTTTAAGTGTACTACAGGAAGTACTAAATTATGTAAAACAGTATTGAAGTAATAATAGGTGCTTAGTAAATCCAGAAACCATGTTTTGTTATAAGTTGTATAAATTCAGGTGCTACAACCTATTTAAGGAATCGTGATAACAATCATCTAACAACACAAACCGTGTTGCTAAAAAGACAAAAAAAAAAGTATAAAAGATCAAAGGTACATGTTAATCACCATCTACCTTAGGTGCTAACAAGGAAAAAGAGAAACAAAGAAACAAAAAATCCTAGTAAGCTCTCCATTGCTCGATCGGAATGGAGTGGCGAAGGGTTGCTTTCTTCTTCGTTTTCTCTTCTTTCCTCAGCCACTTCCACCCTTCCATTGCATCCACCAATAGCAGAAAAGAGGACCTCAATGTTTACATTGTGCTTGTGAAAGACGCAAAAGAGCACAGCAGTCTTTTATCAACTGTGATACCAAACCATTCCTCGAGATTCATCTACTCCTACAATCAGGTTGTGAATGGATTTGCTGCCCGATTAACACAGCAAGAAGTGGAGGCACTCTCTAAGCAAGATTGGTTCGTCGATGCCATTCCTTCGGGGCAATACAAGTTATTAACCACTCACTCTCAAACATTCCTTGGCCTCCGCAATTCAAAAGTCTATCCGCACGGTGTGTGGGCCACCACAAACATGGGTGAAGGAATCATAATTGGTGTCCTCGACACCGGCATTAGCCCCGGCCACCCTTCATTCAGAGATGAGGGATTGCCTCCTCCACCATCCAAATGGAAGGGACATTGCGACTTCAATGCATCAGTGTGCAACAACAAGTTGATAGGGGCTATAAGTATACTTAACGCAAGAGGGGAAGAGGGCCATCATCCGCCGGTTGACATGGAAGGCCATGGCACTCATGTTGCGAGCACCGCTGCCGGTGCATTTGTGCATAATGCCGGAGTTTTTGGTAGTGCAGTAGGTGTTGCCTCTGGTACTGCTCCTAGAGCACATCTTGCGTTTTACAAAGTTTGTGATTCCATTACCATGGATTGCCATGGAGCCGACATTCTAAAAGCAATCGAAACTGCTGTTGATGACGGAGTAGATGTGATCTCTCTATCTTTTGGTCTTGGTGATCCTACTCTGGGACCGGACAATAATCTCGCCAAAAACGCAATTAGCATCGGGACATTCTATGCGATCTTGCGTGGAGTTTTTGTAAGTTGTGCCGCGGGAAATGGTGGGCAAACTTTTGGCACAGTCGACAATGACATCCCATGGGTTCTTACTGTTGGAGCAAGTTCCATGGATCGACGTATTGCGGTTACCGTGAAACTCGGCAATGGGCTTGAGATCGATGCTGAAACACCAATGCAACCAAAGAATTGGAAGAATAAAATACTACCTCTAGTGTTGACTAATAGCACTGAGGACCTCTATGATAAAAACAAAATCAAAGGTGCAGTTGTTGTGTGTCGTACTTTGTATGTCGAACCCCTAAAGCTAGAGGAGGCATTGCGGAGTGCTGGCGCAGCTGGTGTAATCTTTTTGGGATCGTAAGTACTTCTTGCACAAAAGTTACTTGTGTTCTATTTTTTAATTTTAAAAAATTTAATCCTAAAATTCATTACTTGACAGGAACACTCCTAACAAGTTGCCAATTGCTGTGCCGTCCGCTTTTTTAGACCACACCGGCAGCAATAATATCACCGATTACATAATGTCTTCTCGAAATGCAACAGGAACACTCATCTTCAAGGGTACAGTTTTCAATGCTCCTTATTCCCCGACCGTAGCTCTTTTCTCTTCCAGGGGGCCCAGTGGTCGACTGCCAGGAATCTTGAAGCCTGACATTATTGGTCCCGGTGTAGACATCTTAGGTGCCTTCCCACCTAGCATCTCATCATATGAAACGCGTGATGAATCCTTGAAGTTTTTATTCATGAGTGGGACCTCCATGTCAGCACCACACCTTAGTGGGGTTGCCGCTTTATTGAAAAAAGCACATCCTGATTGGTCACCTGCAGCGATCAAGTCGGCAATAATGACTACGGCATATATAACCGATCGCAACGGCAAAAGAATCAGAGATGAGAGGGACCTCACGGCTGATTTTTATGCAATTGGTGCAGGACACGTAAACCCTCAGAAAGCCATGGACCCGGGACTAGTTTATGATATCAAACCAAAAGAGTACATCCCTCTCTTGTGTGGTTTAGGATTCACTAATAACCAAATTGAAACTATTATTTCTCCCTTACCTCCTGTAAAATGCTCGAAAGTGAAGGCGATTTCTCAGGAGCAGCTCAACTATCCATCTATCGTGGCTACACTGAAATTCAATATGACGGTGGTGATCCGACGGAGAGTAACAAATGTTGGTGATGCCAAGTCAACATATAATGTTAAGTTAGATATTCCGAGCAGTGTGTCTGCCCGTGTGGTGCCGGAAATTTTGAATTTCAAGGGAAAAAATAAGGCGAAGAGCTTTTACGTTATCTTCAAATGGATTGAAGGTAAGGCGGGTTATGTAGAAGGAGAATTGAAGTGGGTCTCAAAGAGTCATGTAGTGAGAAGTCCCATTGTCATCAACAAAGCACTTCCAAATGGATCTACACTTCTTCCTTATGATCAATCATATTTAATGCCGCGTTTCCCTTAACCAAAACCTTGATACATACTTGTAATTTGTAATCTGTAACTAATTTGCTTCTCAACTTGTTTTGTTGTATTGAATTCTGGAGAAATCAAGACTTCTTAGAGAGTAAACAATTTGACTTGTATATCTTGTTTTAGCATGTATCCAGAGAGTATAGTCATTTATTCTTTTAATAAAGAAAATGATTTCAATAATAGATGAAATTGAATATCTTTTCAGTATAAGAAAATTTGTATCCCAATCTTTGATTTAAAGATTTATACAATACAAATATTTCTTTCCTTCTACTAATAATAATGTAAACTGACAAAACAATAATCTTTTTTTGCATAAACAAAGTACTGGATTTCTTAAATTTAAATTATAACTATAAGATGTATATTAAGATATGATGCATGTTAAAATTTAGAGGCATGCCTATTCTCTTAATTACCAGGTGAATTTCATCTTAAGAGCACGCATGTGCTACAATCTCAGACAGTACTGACAGACATCATTAATTGAACCAAATAATATGCTCATAATGACTGATCATGTCCATATAGTCACTTCATGCCTACAATTAGTTGCCAGCATAGATTACAATTCAAATATCATGATCATGATGAGAAACCAATAACTGTTGATTGTCAAAATAACTTCTGATCAGGGCCTGTGCCAACTTTGATGTGATAAATGATTTCTTTTTTCTTTTTTTTCTTCACGCGAACCATAAACTGTGGATTGGTTTTTTAAGATCAAACCAGAATATGTAGTTCAAGGTGGGTTAAAGTTCTCATGATTAATTGGGAGTTCAATTATCTGTTTTGATCATATGAAGTTTACTACAAATAATTTTAAATCACTCACCTTCAAGTTCAATTTGTACACTTTATTTCCCTTTTTTATAAGGAGAGAATCAGAGTATTAGATGTTATTGGACCAAGAAAAGTTGGTACAAATCTTTACAGGTGTTACTGGTACAGCAAATGGAATAGACCATTTAAATGTTTGTAGCCAAAGAAAAATACTTAAATGATGAACCAAATGTAGGTTTTCAAGTTCACCTGTGGAAGGAGTAGTAACAATTCCATAACAAACCTTGCACTAACTACTAAATTACAAAAAACAATATCCAAATCTTATTTCTTCAGGGTGCATATGCAAAAGCTATCAATCATATTTCTATCAGTTCCTGTCTGATGTAATACACAATTTATGAGCATTTAATTTACTGAACCAATAATTGGAGGGGACCATTGACTAATTAGTTGGGTATTTCACTTGTTATACAATAAATATGGAAATTTTAATCACTTCATTATAGTAATATCTAAGATAAGGAAAAGGTTTTATTAAGTTCAATTGAAGTGTGTGAATACATAATTTCTGTTCCAAGAATCATTCTAAGCGTTACATGCATTTTTATTTTATTGAAGATGTGTTACATTAAAGAAATTTCAAAATAACTTCATTTTTCGAATCATTAATTTAAGTTGAGCAATAAAAGAAATCGTTACATATTTGCTAATTTAAGAGACAATATCACTTCAATTTTGTTTTGATGGAATCATAACATGACAATTCAACATTAAGAAACATTATTGGAATGCTATGAACTCTCGGTATCTATCTAACTTTTATGATATATCTTCTGATATCTTAAAAGTTATTGTTTGACGTTAAAAAAAATAAAATTGTAGATATATGCTCAATCATTTAGATAGTGTGTATTAAATTTAAATTAGTTCAGAATGTGATTGATCATGCATCGAAATATTGTTTAAATTAAACCGTTAAAAATTTAAAACTATTTAATTAATAATATACTAAATAACTTTCAAGTTGGCTCAAATAATAGAGACCTCATTAAATGAGTGATTGAGGAATAATATTAATATCGATCCGCTCGTTTTAATTCGGACGGACCAAATATAAAAAAAGTTTTTTTTTTTGTAGCGTGATTAGTCAATATTAAGATTATTTTGATCAAATTGCAAAACTCGATGAGTATTTGAGACTAAGGTAGTATTTTTATGTGTGAGAGCACCGAGAGAATCATAGGTTTGAAATCCGAATTAATATTTTTGTTTTCAAAGTTCAAATAGTCGATCTGAATCAATTAATATAATCTCAATATGAATATATACTTGCATAATAAATTCTACATCTTTTAGATTTTTATTTATTATTTTCTTAGATAGATAAAAAATCACTAGTTTTGAATACAAGGTGTAGGATATTTAGATCAAATGATTTTCTACCTATTTAAAAATAGTAAAAAGATTGTAAAAATATGAAATTTTATTTACAAGTACATTTTCATATGGAGATTATGTTGAACGGTTCAGATTGACTGTTTGAACTTTGAATATAAAGATATTGATCTATAGTACGGACCAATCTGCGCTATACACAGTAGCATAGCCTCACTCTTTGTAAATATATACAATTGGGAGATTTTTTTTTTTTGAAGGTCAGCTGGCAAGTAGCCGGCTGGCAATATATTGAATAAAAAAGTTATTTACAAAAGTTTGCTATATTAAAAGATTACACCATTCAACTAGTATACAGAACACTAAGCCACCCTGTGAATGCTCTGGATTGGTCATTCGTGCCCATTCGTCCTCTCCCTCTTATCCTCTCAACAGTTGGCATGCCATTGTAGTGCTTCCTGGGCGGCTTCATTTATTAATCTGTGCACTTGTTTTCGCTCCTGAGAGAATATCCTCCGATTCCTCTCCTTCCACAGCGTCCATACCCCTACTGCCCATGTACTATCCCATTTATGCTTTGCTAAGCCATCCAGCGAGGCCCGATGTTCCCACCATATCTCCTTAATGGGATTATTTGTATTTGGGGTCCTGAAATTCAATGTGGCCGTGAGGCCCCACCAAAATGCACTTGCCGCAGTGCATTGCCCAAACAGGTGATCTCTTGACTCTAACGTGCTTGCACTACACATGACACATTCAGTGCTTACCTGACATGCTCGTGTGGATAAAACTTCCCTTGTCAAAAGTTTATCATTCAGCAGCAACCAACAAAATACTTTTACCTTCATTGGGATTTTGATTTTCCACAATTGGGAGATTTGACGAGATTTTATCTTACAAAAATAATAAGACTTAATGAGCATAATATAATAATATTGAGTAGAACTGGGGTGTTCCTAAGCTCACCAAGCTTCTTTGTGAACTCAACTAAAAAGTTTAACAGACTAACTTCAAATGACGAATCCGAACTATTGAAACCCGTCTACCTTACGAGTGATGCGTCTACATACAAAATTTTAATTTTCGAATTAATTTTGTATAGAGTCAAGTGGTAAAAAAAAGTTCAAAAAATGAATGCATTAAAATTAATTTATAAACCTTTTAATTTTGACCGCTTGACTTTATACTAAATTAAATTAAAAGTTTAAATTTTTTACATGTAGACGCATCACTCGTAAGGTAGATGAGTTTCAACAGTTTGGATTCGTCATTTAAAATCCATCCGATAGGTTTTAGAGTTGAGTTCACAAAGAGACTTGATGAACTTAGGAACATCCTAGTTCTACTCTAATAATATATATTATATAACATTTCTCTGAACTAAAAGTAAAGTTCTTTTATTGTGATTCTAATCAAACCTTTAATTTAAAGAACTCCCCCAAATCATCATACTTCAAATATAAAAGTTCTTCAGGACAACAAATTTATATGAGAACTGTGAGAACCAATTAAGTGATAATAAAAAATAAAAAAGTTAATTACAGATACATTTTTCAATAATTTAGATTTTTATGTACTAAATTTGGTGCAAGTTGAAAATTAATTAGTCATATATTGTATGGTTTTTAGAATTAATAATTTAGGGAATTTGATACACGACCTTTTAAAAAATTTAGAGAACATATATCCACAATTTTAAATTATTTTATTTTGATAACTATTAGTTATCACGGTTAGTAAAATGAATATTATTGTAAAAGATTGTGTTATATGTGTAGATCAATTTCTGATCAGATGGCACAATATATCTTGTAGATTAAATTCTTATACAATAACCCCAGCTCTTCAGAGGTAAAAAATATGTCTTTCAAGATATCATTACTTTTTGAGGCCTAGATGCAAAAAGGAAAAGAAAAATTTGTAATTGGCTTCCTCCCGCCATCTCTCCTCCCCCAACAGTGACCGTGATCGCTCTTCAACCCCAAATTAAATTAACCCTACTCAGAGTTGGCTACTCTCCAAATCCAAATTGACACACTACCCCTAATGAGAACCCTAAGTCGCCACAAGAGTTCCGTGACAACGGCACGCGAATGGGTTGTAATTACCGGTGACAGCGAATCCCGCCTAGAGGAGATCACCAAACAGGACCTGGTGCAGCGCACCGGGCTATCAACCCGTGATCTGAGAGTGGTGGACCCGGTTCTTTCTTACCCCTCGTCGATTCTTGGACGTGAGAGGGCAATTGTTGTAAATTTAGAGCATATAAAGGCTATTGTCACTGCCTCTGAGGTGTTGTTGTCGAACTCGAGAGATCCTTTGGTTGAACCCGTGCTAAGAGAGCTTGAATCAAGGCTTGCTGGAGATACACACAGGGTAATTTTTAATTTATTTTATCTTTTCTGTAAGATTGTGTGTGCCACATGCAAATCTTTCTGTGTGCATGTGGTGATATTTATTTGGCAAACATGGACAAAATAACTAAGAATCTATATTTGAGAAGAAATTAAGTTCGACCCAAAGCACAAATTTTGCATCCAAATTCGAAAAATAAATAAATAAAATGTTTGAACTGGTACAGATAGGTACTATCTGAAGTGTACCTATCCCAACCATGATCAAGGAAGTTATAACAAATGGTAATTTAAGATGGGTCAACTTAATAAATTTCAGTTTTATATTATTACAAAAGCTGCTCTCACCCGAAAATGCACAGGGCAGTCGAGACTCGACGAATGATGCACCAAGAGGTGGTACTACTAAGCCCTTGCCATTTGAGTTTAGGGCTCTTGAGCTTTGTCTTGAATTGGCATCCAGGCGTCTTGAAATTGAGGTAAATGATAAATACTTTATTTTTGCCTTCTTTTTTCCTTATACTTGCATCTGACACTCATAGGTAAAGTGTCCGGCTTTCATGTATCCTTAATTCAACTAATAACTTCTCAGTAACCTATTTTTAAAAAGTTACCAACAATTTGATAGTTGATACACTAGATGGCTAGCTAGACCATATTTTATATCATTTTAGTCCTTTAGAAAGGGCCATGTAGTGCCATCATCTGTGCTTACCTTTGAAGTTTTGCATTCAGTTTCAAAATAACAATGTAAGAAACTTATGCTGTTGTTTACAAATTGTCAATTATTGTTAAAGATTGTAGTGTCTTATTTGCAATATGGCTTTGTTCTCTGCCTGTCATACTGACCATGCAATATAATGCAATTTCATTTATGAAACCAACTATTTAATGTGAAATCCAGACCTCGGCAATAGAGAAAGAAGCGTATCCAGCTCTGGATGAACTTATGCATAATGTGAGTACCTTAAATCTTGAACGAGTGAGGCAAATTAAAAGCCGTTTGGTCGGAATCTCTGGCCGTGTACAAAAGGTTTGTTACTGTTATCTGACCTTGTTTTTAGTTATTTTCGAAGGTAACTTGAGTTTTTCTTACTATAGTGTAGCCCCCATTTGGGGATTGTAAATAACTTTTTTTAACAATATATTGCCAGCTGGCAGCTGACACCTTCAAAAAAAAAAATTTAGTTTTTCTTTATTATTCTTATTTTTTTTCCATTAACACAGATCATATATTTAAATTTGACAAATCTGTTCTTATATAATGCATTAAATAGATAAGAAATGAGCTTGAGCATTTGTTAGATGATGATGTGGACATGGCATCCTTGCATTTGTCAGAAAAACTTGTCTATCAAGCTACTGTTGGCAAAGCTTCAAGATTTGATTTTTACAAACAGCCGCCACAATCTGACGAAGAAAGGTATACCATGCTATATATAATATTCTCTTTTTCTATGTTTAGCACAATTTCTTCTGGTTTCAAAGAAATCGGTTGGGTATCCCTGACTTTTATCAAAAAGAAAAAATGTTTAGCACAATTTCAGTTCCTGATATGAAAAAAAGCAAGATTACTATTGTCAAATTAAAATTGCAAATATTTGTCAACATAAATGGATGAAACTTAATTAATATTGAAGAACTGGCGGCATTTAATTTGAACTGTGTGCTTTATTTTTTCTATTATATTTACTACTGGGACTTGTCTTAGTGATGGAGACTACGACATAGAATCAGAACTACAAGAAGAGGATGACGAAAATGAGAGTGAAATTGGTTTTAGGCCAAACTTAGATGAACTGGAGATGTTATTGGAAGCCTATTTTGTTCAATCGGAAGGCATATCGAACAAATTGACTACAGTAAGTCTTTCATTGTTTTACATGAATTTCAAAGTTTTCACTATGAGTATGTACTGGTATCGTACCCTCTGAAAAAATGGGCAAATTATACTCCTGGTATCACCAAGACGAGAACGGAGTAGGTCCGATGCCCATTGGACCTACTTTTAGGTTCAACGAGCATGATGACCGTCCGATCTAATTTTAAGATTTGTGTGCACGAAAATTGAAACAAAGACGCACGAATTTTAAAGCAGTTCGCACGAATCTTAAATCAAATTGATGGTGATTAAACCCATCGAACCAGAGTAGGTCCGATGGGCATCGGACCTACTCTCAAGTGCACCAAGACATGCTCTACTACAAGTACATATCATTTTCTTCTGTATATTGGAAAAACCAATTTACTAAAGTTGTCAATTGGAACAGTAAAACAGTGTCATCTACCAGCAATGTAAAGTTTAGGTTGTTAATAATTTCTCCAATGCATTCACAATTAGATTTATTCATTTATTTTAATTTATGAATTTGCAAAGCTTCGTGAGTACGTGGATGACACAGAGGACTACATAAACATAATGCTTGATGACAAGCAAAATCAACTTCTTGAAATGGGAGTAATGCTCGGCACTGGTACATTAATTATCTCTTACTTGTGGGACTTTTCCCCATAAGACCAATTATTTGCACAAAGCATCTGACATTTTACCCAAATCCCAAGGTCTAATTGACAAATAGTCATTTAGCCAATCAATATGTATAAGATGATAAGATGGATAATTAACCAATGAGAAATCTAATAATATGAGAGTTCATCATCAGGAGTGTTGTATAATCAGATGCATGTTTTAATAATTGTTAATAGGCAGTGTATAGACTGGTTATAATATAAAACATAATTAGCATTGCAATTGGTTGATATGAACTTATGTTATGGCAGCTACTATGATAATAAGTATTGGCATAATGATTGTGGGAATACTCAGCATGAACATACACATCTCTCTGTTTGATGTGCCGCCTTCGATGACATTCTGGGAAATTGCAGGAGGCTTGCTTGGGGGCATTGTGGGTCTCTATATCATTATCTTAGCTTACTACAAGAGGAGGAAGCTTCTTTAGAATTTGAATGTTGGTAAATAAGAAACTATCAGTAAAGAGAAAATTCCCATGTATTTGGTTCCTAAGACTTCGTTTGGGAAGGAATAACGGGTAAAAGTTTTAACAGAGCAGTTTTTAATCCATGCAGCGCTGTTTTGACTCTATTGTCCGTGCGCTGCATGAATTAAAAACTGCTCTGTCAAGATCTTCACCCGGGATAACAGGAATAAGGTGATCACTGCTCTTATATAAGAAATAACTTTATTCCTTAGTTATTCCTAATTTATCTTTCTCTAAAACGGGAACCTAGATTTTGATTTTGTTTATAATTTTTACAAATTTTTTTTATTGTTTATTTTATGTTCGTATATGTAATTGTCAATATCTATAGGCAACTTTTCTAAAAAAGAATTAGAAACAAGAAGAGAGTACAAAAAAAAAAGGAAGTCTGATATAATTTTGTATGCAATTGTTAATTCTTCGACTCTTCGCTATGGCCTTTCAACCCAGCCCATCGTCGTTACAGCTTCACTCCGCTCTCAAAAGATTTGGAATCTGCTATGATGCGACTTGCGAGTCTGTCATATATGAGTCATCTTTTGGAAGTGGATTGGTCGAATCAACATCCACAGCCGCAGTCCTATCACATCTTGCCTCTTTGGGGTGCGCCAACCTTCTCCCCAGAGGAGCCACCATTATTACACTCATCACTGATCACTGATGTCTGAAAGGCCTCCTACACACAGTGTTGATGCACAACAGACCGGCCTTTGTTCTTTGTTCCATAGTCGATTTTGTGGAGATGACGGACCTCATCTTTCAAGGAGTGAAACTAGTGGCAGGATGCATTGGCGCAGTTTGAACTACCGCATCAGTCGGTCCGTCTAACAATGTTGAACAATCTCGAAATGTCTCGGTGGCACATGTATTAGCAGTGACCCCGATCGTTGTGGGCTCGTATTATTAGGTTTTGAGATTCGTGCCAAGTTAAAAAGAACGGTTCAGATCCAGTAATTTTAAAAGATTCCCTATTACGGTAACGGGGAGCCGACATTTTTATTAATATCCAAAGTTTAATAAGAAATTAATTAATGTACTCAAATTCGCTGGGAAGTTACAAAAATACTCATATCGGCTATCTTCTGGCCGGTATCCAATTTAATTCATTACCGGCCAGAAAATGACCGGTACCAAATTTTTTTTTTTTTTAATACAGTACTGGCCATTTTCTGGCCAGTACTTATTTTTTTTTTAAGGATGGCATAGCATAGTTGGCTAGAAGAAAAAGTCGTAGGAAACTCAGATTGAAGTTTGCACTCGGTTTGGCTAAGATCAAACAAATGCATTTGGTTGGATGCGTGTGTTACATCGGTTGCATGTATTGGTGCATCATCGATGTTTTTGCAATGAAACATCAATGTTTTATTAGCCGGATAGTGCTAAAAAAATATCGATGCATCGCTGATGTTTTTGTAATGAAACATCGATATTTTATTAGATTTAGTATTGGCAATTAAGCAGGGTAATGCTAAAAAAACATCGGTGCGTCGTTGATGTTTTTGCAATGAAACATCGATGCACTTTTGCCGTTGTTAGGTCGTGCATAAAGCATCGATACTCAATTTTAGGATGCTGGTTATTGTCAAATTAAATTCACTAGCCGCATGCGAACACTAAACTTTAGTGTCATACGACACTGTAAAAAACATCGATGATACATCGATACATGCAACCGATGTAACACACTGAGTGCACCGATAAATGCAACCGATGATGCACCGATACATGCAACCAATGTCAACTGATGATGCACCGATAAATGCATTTGTTTGATCTTAGCCAAACCGAGTGCAAACTTCAATCCGAGTTTCCTACGACCTTTTCTTCTAGCCAACTATATTATGCCAATCCTAAAAAAAAAAATTAAGTACATAACAGAAAATAGCCGGTACTGTATTAAAAAAATATTTGGGTATCGGCCATTTTCTGACCGGTAATGGATTAAATTGAGTACCGGCCAAAAATAGCCGGTATGAGTATTTTTATAACTTCCCAGCAGATCTGAGTATATTAATTAATTTCTATTAAACTTTGGATATTAATAAAAATGTCAAACGGGGAGGCCGATATTTTTATTAATATCCAAAGTTAATTACAATTTAGTAAATATACCCAGAATGTATGAGTTTTTCCAAAATTGTCCAAACCGGCTATTTTGTGGCTGGTTTCCTCTCCCCCAGAAACTGGCCACAAAATGGCCGGTTTTTTTTTTTTTTTAGAGACACTATGAAGAGCAAGATAATGAAATCTAACATTGAAAAGTCGACATAATTTAACATAATTTAGCATAATTTAATGTAAAATCAATTTGGAGTACCATATTATTTATAAAAACTTTCGAAAAGTAAAAGAAATGCAATTCTCGCAAAATTCTTGTTCTTTAAACGCCTATACACAAAAAGAATGCACTCGTTTTCAAAAGCTTGTACCCTAGAAATCACACTAACCATTGGAAAACAATAACTTTTGTACTAGAAATGTCAAACTATGTTTGACAAGTAAAGACCATTAATCAACCACTCCCACCAGTAGATAAATCAAATTAAGGTGCATTCTTTGATGGAGAATTAGCAAATTGCTTCAAGAGATAAACATTAACAAGTTACATCACTTTCGTGCGATTGCTAAGAAAAATACTTTACTCCATCGCTCTGTACCTCCTCCATTTGGTGCATCTCTAGTCTCTAGTCTCTCAATTGGGAAAGCGAAAACCCAATCTAGAACCATGCATGAGAAATCATCTTTCATATACGGCTGACAAACTAGGGGTACTAATAATATTAATAGAGGAGGGATCAAGTTACAACAAAGTTACAATAACTATTTTTTTCATTTTCAAAGTCCAAATCGTCGATCCAAACCGTTCACCATGATTATCTAAATAAAATATGCTTAGAGATCAAATTTTACATTTTTTTGAAATTTTTTACTATTTATTAAGATGGGTACAAAATTCAATGGTCTGAATATGACTATTTTTTGTAAAATACTTAAAAATATGAAAAAAAATGAAAAATTTGATCTGCAAGCACATTTTATTGTGGAGATCATGTTGAACGGTTTGGATCGACGATTTGGACTTTGAAAATGAAAAAAATGGTTGTTGTAACTTTGTTGTTACTTGATTCCTCCTCATATTAATATTAATATTGATAATAGTAATAATATATTAGTTATTGTTGGAAATATTAAATACATAGAGCTTGAATAATTTTTAGAGATATTGTAATCTCCTATAACAAGTGATTCAAACCTAATTTTAAGATCTCTGAGAGGTACTGATTTTTACAAATCCTCAATGAGCTTTTGTGAGATCATAAATTGCACAAAACCAGCAAATTTGTAGGTGCAATATCATAGCACTCTTGCTCTTTTGCTGCATTCACATGCTTCTTTATAGTATAGGCATAATAACCTTTCAACTATAAAAACCAGATAAAAAAAGGCAGTTACAAGTTTTTTAATTTTAATATGCAGTGAAGGAATCCGTATCCTCCCAGTTACCTGAAAAGAGATTTTTTTTTACAATTAGTGGATTCGGATCGGTTTTTTTCTTGGCTCGAATCTCAAAGCCCAACAATACTGTCTCCTGCGCTAGCCCGAATCTCAAAGCGGCTGAGAGTAAATCTCAAACGGTAAAGTGAAGGGATTCTTTTACACTACCTGGAAAAATACTTGTCCGCAGTGAAGGGGGCAACCAATTTAGGGGTGCAAACGGGTCGGATATTACCCGACCGTATCTGAATCCGTATCCGAAAATTAGATACGGATATCCGATATCCGAATATCCGTACGGATACGGTTTTAAATTTTAATTATCCGTATCCAAATAGTAGATATATACTATATAGTTTAATAAATATTATGAAAAAATTTATGTTATTCACTATTATAAAAAGCATATATCTGTATCCGTATCCGTATCCGAAAAATAAAAGCGAATACGGATATGGTTTTACCACTATCCGATCCGTATCCGATCCGTTTGCACCCCTAGCAACCATTCTTTCTCACAAATAATATTTCAAGAGGGATGTACATTCACTTGTATGATATATGCATTTGTGTTTGTTACTTTGTTTGTTTGTCGATGGAACCTAGTTATTAAGTCTCACCAGTGCAACCTGTAAAAAAGCAAAAGATTTTTTTTTTTACGACATAAACCGGTATGGGAATTTCATATTCAGCAAAACCTGCCGTATCAAATTTCAAAATGAAAAAACCCTGATTTGAGAGTGATAATAACTTGTATTTCACGCTCCATGCCTCTATAAATCCAATTAACCTCATCACTCACCACAAATTAACATCCACCCAAAACTATATTTTTTTTATATATTTCAACAATGGCCTCACTGTTATTGCTCATCACTTCCCTATGTGCCGCCGCATCAACCAACCTACTAGACTGTGATGACACACTAGCCGGCCTCGCATCATGTCTTGACTACGTCACTGACGCATCTGACTACCCAACTGAGGAGTGCTGTGAGCAGTTTGCCAGCATATGTCAGGCAGAGAACCCATGTTGTTGTGCATTTATTAATGGTTCATCAAACGATTTTCTTGGAGAACCTATAGACCCTGAAAGAGCCGAGAACCTCCCTTATGCATGCGATGGAGATTATGTTCCCGGTGCGTCACATGCTCGATCGACATGTAAGTGTAACCGTGAAAGATTCTGAATTTCAGGCTTTTAATCGTTTGCCATTGACTAATTTAAAGATTTTAGTGAAGCTTGGTTTTGAGCCTTAGTTGCCAACTAAAGCATCCTTTGGAACTCCCCAAGGAACAAAACCACACACCTAAAAATGAAAAAGAAAAATATATGCGATATGGGATATTTTTTTGATAAATAGATAAAATATGACTAGTTACAAACAAACGCTTTGAAAATATGCTCTAATTCTTTTCTGTGATGTTCATTTTATATAGCTAAAGGAACAACAGTAGCTAACACAAAGGCGATCAATGAAACTGCTTGGAAAAGGACACAGAAGGCAAAACTAGCAAAATCACCAACTCCTTAGGTATTAAACAAATGCTGTTCATGTTTGATTGAGGAATAGGCAAAACAGCAACGGGAATAAACATTCAAGATCCAAATATATTTCCAACTTATTTTTGGATGTTCAAGAAACAAACTACAGCAATCATACTCACAAGAGTAATAAAGGTTGCTTTTCTTAATTATGAACTCTGTTCTGAGAATAAAACAAGATTAATTATTGAAAGGAGAATTTTTATAATGCACCAGGTACAAATTAAGTTTTCTAGGTATAGCTTTTCCTTTTGTTTCTTGTTTTGAAATTGTGTAATGGGGTGATAAATGATTCCCATTACTAATATGAACCTTTTTATTTTAATATAAGTAGATTTCATCACTCCCTTTAACTAATATTAACTTTCATCTCACACAGGTAAGAGATGACAGGTCGTATAGAATAGCAGGTCAAAAATGAACATCTCTACAAATCGACTAGAGCGCGCCTGAAATTGTTATTTTGTAATTGCCACAATACATTTGTATAATTTTATTCAGATATTTTGCATTGAATATTTGTATGGATCCGAATGTTTTGAATGACATCTGCCCTCTAGTTATGATAAGAATTTCTTTGTAAGATAAGTGCTGGTATAGACTTTTGAGTGAGGCTACAGTACTATGCATAGCGCACACCAGTTCATACTATGGCTTCATTTATCTATTTTTAAAGCCCAAACAGTCAACCACTTAACATGATCTCTATATGAAAATGTACTTAAGACCAAATTTTACAAGAATTTTTTATTTATTCTTTAAATAGATAGAAAATCACTTGATCTAAAGATTATGAGCCATTCGAAAGTAGTGATTTTCTATCAATCTAAAAAATGTAAATATTAGTCACCAAATACATTTTCACAGGGAGACCATAATGAGCGGTTTTGGTTGACCGTTTGGAATTGAAAACAGAGACATGGAGCATAGTACAGACCGATCCACGCTATACATAGTGCGGTCGCCTCACTCTAGACTTACTATTTTGTTTTTTTTTAATCTCAGAGATAAACTGTAGGCCTATGGATTTGAATTTGACACCCTTAAAAAGTTCTTATATCATTTTGCTTCATTTAATATAATTTAACATAATGTAATTTAACATAATTTAGCATAATTTAATGTAATATAGTGTAATTCAACATAATTTCAAGTAATGTAGTGTATTTAGTATAAATATGCTAATTATAAATCAAAAGAAGTAATTTAACAAAAAATTTAAACAAAAAATTCGAATTTTCAGTGTTAGATTTCATTATCTTACTCTTTATAATGTATCTCAAAAAAAACCGGCCTTGGATGAACTCAAGCATTCTGAGTATATTTATTAATTTGTAATTAACTTTGGATATTAATAAAAATGTCGGCCGGGGAGGATCTGAATTCTATAAGATGAGAAGAGCTAAGACAACATCTGGCCCCATTCATGCGATCTAACGGATGTGATTTCATCTATTCTGTCCCAACGAAAAGCATCCTAGGGCTAGGCTGGACTATGACTGTTTGAGAGCGCGAATTAATTATATTTCTGGAGAAGACACAAAATCGACTTCTCCGTTAATCCGCTTCCGTGTGGAATTGTCGATCATCGAACCATAATAAGAATTTAACCATCAGATCGTAAATCAACGGCGACACGGCGTGTCTCTTCAGAGGCCCGAGAAGCCGCTCCGGTTTGAAGAGTCCGCCGGTGTATCGGATCGTTTGACACGTGGTCCAAACATAATCTCCAGTCTGATCTTTCTGCTCTTCTTCTCATCTCTCTCTCTCTCTCAGTCACACGCACACGCGACAAACAATGGCCACGACTGCTTATCCTACGCCGATCTGCCTATCGTGCGCCGCTCCCTCTTGCAAGGATCCCTCTTCTTCCTTCCTCCCTCGATCCTGCTTCAAAACATCAAAGCACAGACCTTTTCTGATCTTCTCCATTGTCTCTGTTGGTGGGTCCCCCCTGTCAGACCCTGCAATTAAACCAAGGAGAAAGAGAAGGCACAGATCCTCCGGCGGTGGAAAAGTATTTTGCTCCATATCTGACGGCCGTAAGCTTTCTTTAAAAATCGTACGGTTTTTAATCAACACTGCCCCAAATGTTACTTGTTCTTGGTGAAAATTTTCCAGTGATCTACTTAATTAAAAAACTAAGTGATGTCTCCTTTGATTGTGTACCAGCTGAAACAATCACTGCTTGTAAATGGAATGAATATGTCATATCGAGTGATGTACCGGTGCTAGTTGAATTCTGGGCATCATGGTGTGGCCCATGTGCAATGGTTCGTAGAATAATGGAAGAAATTTCTCAGGAATATATGGAAAGAATGAAATTTTATAAAATTGATGCAGATGATTATCCCCAAATAGCGACTTCTTATGGCATTGATCAAGTACCAACCGTCTTATTGTTTAAAGATGGGAATAAGGTCGAGAGTATAACTGGTACACTGCCGAAGTACGTTTACGTAAAGGCTATCGAGAGAAACTTATCTTAACTCCAGGTACCCACTATACACTCACATAACTGACAATACTGGTAAAGTCGTACAGTACCAGCTGTTTCAATACAACTTAGTTTCAGTAAACCTTCTAAAAATAAAATGAAAGAAAGAAAAAAGGGTATAATGTACCTAGTGGCAATGGGGAAGAAACTAACTCTATTGCATCAGAATGAGTCATTAATACTTGCATTGATGATTAAATGTGGCAAAATAGAACCTAAAGAAAATTCTTTTTTGAATACTAATTGAATTTCAATTTAGGTGAAATGTTTCGGTGGCATAGCATCTCTATTACATAGTTGATACTTGCTGCATTGAAGCCTTGGATTTTACACAAGTGGTTTACTCTATACAACTTGGTTTGGTAACATTTGACTCCACTGGAACTTACTAATTCTACAGAACAGTTGTATTTGTAGTTTTGATCATTTTTAAATTCATGGGCCCACAGTTCTCTTCTCCAAGAGAGATATACACAGTATTTTATTCTTTCCTTGTTACTTTGTTAGGCTTATATATTATGGTGTTATCACTAAAAATATTTTTTTTTTGGACAAGTAGGATTTATTTTTCTTTGGCTTTTGTTGGGTAGAAGTGAATTATCAGTGCTGATATATTTTTAAATTTCAAAGTAGGTGTTTTTATGTAGGAACTTGGATCTTTGTTTGCGTGTGGATTAAGCATGTTGTTTTGATTTATGTACCAAAATATGAATAAACAAACTTGATCCAAGTAAAATGAATTCTTTATTCGTGTGGATTAAGCATGTTGTTTTGTTTGCGTGTGGATTAAGCATGTTGTTTTGTTTGCATGATTAACCTACCAAGCACTTAGATTTTTCTTTTTTTTCTTTTTTACTTTTCCTTCTTTTATTTTTTTTCTTAAATTCTTTATTTCGTTGGTGCAACTTTACCTAGATAATGTCACCATCGGAATAATTTAGCGCAGATGTGAAATGTTGGGGTTAATTGATTGAATCAAATCAATTAAAAGATATGATTTCCGATGTGGACTGTCACTGACTTTATGAAATAATTTCAATAAATTGTTATGGACTACACTGATGGGATAATAATTATATAAGAAGAACATAGTTGTTGCCAGAATCATTGATAAGGACGAGAGTTGCTTTATACCCCTTACATTATAGGGAGTCGATAAAAATAAAATTTTAATGGTTTTGGATCATACATTTAATGATCTATATTTCGCTAGTTTGAAAATTTTTAGTAGCAGCATCGGGCACATAATGAATTTTAGTTTCTTTATTTATTCAGATGATATTTGGACTAACATTCCATAAAGGTTTAAATTTTTGCCGCAAACTATCCACTAGTGTCCGTTATAGGGGGTGTCAATGGGTACTACAGTACGGGTCGGGTGGAGACATTTTCATACCCATACCCATTAAAATTGATCTTACTCATATCCTATCCTTACCCATTAAAAATTGACCATACCCTGCCCTACTCTTACCCGTTAATATTATCGGGTAACGAAAATGTAACGGGTGAATAATGAATAATACTAATATAATAATTATATTTTACTCATTACATAATTGTCTAAATTGCTTTTTCACTCTTAGAATTTTTTATTGCAAAAAAACTTATTTATTTTGTTTCACCGAGTAAGTCAATTTCAAAGGGTGTTTACCGTATCTTTATCTAAATCAATGAAAAACACACATTCATGGGATAAAAAACATACTTACAGTGTGTGGTTGTCTTCTGTGAATTTGTGATTCCGTTTCAATCCGAACTTTGAAATTTGAAAACGAGATTGACGTGGAGGATTGAAGTAGAAAGTCAAATTGAATAATTGATACAAATAAATTGAAGTGGAGCCAGATTTTTGCAGATTTTACTTTTCATTCTTACGATGGAGTAAAAACGAAAGAAAACAAGAACAGAAGGAAAAATATATCAATTATCAAAGATACAAACTTGGGAATAGAAAGATGAGGCACTGAAATGGAATTATGGAAGAGTAAATATGTATTGAATTGAATATATATAATTTAAAATTTTATAATTAGTAATGGGTACGAAATAGTCATTACTCATATCCATACTCATACCCATTTGGTTAACGAAATTTTTTTTTTACCCATACCCATATCTAATAAGTTAACGAAAAAAAAAATCTTACCTATATCCGCATTATCAGATACAATACGGGTTGGATAAACAGCTAAAAAGATACCATTGATACCCCTAGTCCGTTACGTTATTCTCCTAACATTTTTTTTGTTAAGCTAGCCCGTAGGCAGCTCCGAACAATTATTGATGCGAGCATGGAAATTGGAAACACTCCAACTTAAAATATCTTTTTGTTGGTGCGCTACTACAAATAAACGAAAACGATTGCCATAGTCTACAAATATCTTCTTTTTATGTACTTTATTATTTTTTCTACTCATATGTTAGAAATGTGCGGCCAGCCATTGCTACTTTTTATCTCGTAGTAAATTATCATAATTTATTCCTGATTGTCTTGAGAATTTACTCGCAGATACTCTTAAAGATTTAATTATCAAATATTCACAGTTTTAATATTGATATAATTTTAATGTATAAAATATTCAGCAATATATGTCATTACAGTATAATTTAATAAATTTTATCGAATAATAATTTAAAAATAGTGAGGTGTTAATTACAAGAAAAACATTTTTTTACTTCGTCATGTCATAAATTGTTAAACATTTTATGCATAATAAATATCTAATTTCCCCATCTGTTTTTATAAATAAATATATCAAAACTAAAATTGTTAAACATTTTTTAGTTGGATTCTTTAATTAAGTATAAGGCGAGTAAATTTTAATTAGAGTACTATCGGTTAAAATATCATAATTTATAATAATAAATACAATCATTAAAAAAATTTATACAATTACAAATCTCCCACTGAATTATAGGCTTATAGCCGAGTAAATTATATTGTATTCTTATTGTTAACCCAATTTCTCAGGTAACAGTAGGGCTGCACAAAAAATTCGTAGTTCGTAATTCGATTCGAGTTTGATTCGAAAAAGTTCGTAAAAAATTCGATTCGAAATTGAGTTCGTTCGAAATTAATTCAAACCAAACTTAGTTCGAAATTAATTCAAACCAAACTCAAATTGGACCTACTTCGTTCGAAATAGGTTCGCAAACTAAACTTAGTTCGAAATTAACTCACATGTGAACCGTTAATTTCCGCTGATAACTTATGTTCGCTGATGAAAATATAAGGCCGCCCAGTCCATAATTGCTCGACTTCTGAAAAATGTTTCTTGAATACTTTGGATATTTGAAAATTTTGGTGATGTTTCTCCTGTTAGCTATTTGAACTTTGATTGATTGTACTAAACTTTGGTGTTTGATATAAATTTTGATATTTGTAATGAACTTTGATTTCCAACTTTGGTGTACATGTGTAATTAGAATTCATATGCATGAGATTTTATTGAAGTGCTGTAATTTCGAACTATAGCCCAACCATAAGTCATAACTCGTAAGTCGTAACAAAGTTCGTAAAAGTTCAAAATTGAGTTCGTAAAAAATTCAATTCGAAATTGAGTTCGTTTGAAATTAATTCAAACCAAACTCAAACTGGAGGTAAGTTCGATTCGGTTCTGTTCGTTTGCAGCCCTAGGTAACAGATACTGAGTGCAGCCTCTCTTTAAATAGCGGATCAGCTTCCGTACTATTTTGGTGAATAGGAGGATTTATATTTCATTAGTTTAATTTAATTTTCTATGCTACAGCTAAAAAAATGGAGACTTTTTTTATCTCAGCTCCTTTTCATTTCTAGGAATTTATTAATTGGATGAGTAAATCAGACGGCTAAGATCAAACGGGAGTCCATAGTTTTTAATTTGAATTCATCCAGGATAGTCCCTTGAATTCTGTAAATCTGAGGAATCAAGAGCCTAGTTATCATCTTCCCCTCTGCATGCAATAGATTGTCTAGATATGAAAATGGATGTAATGCCAAGATTAATGTACTTTAATTTGCATAGGTTGTCTTGCATCAATAGTGTAAACAGAACCAGGCAACCTTCCAATTACCAGTAATCCCATCGCTAAGCATGTATTTAAGCACACAAGCAAACACCCCTAAAATATGAAAATCTTGGAAAACTCTGCTATACTGAATACTGATTTTTTTTTTATGTGCAAAAAAAATTTATATGTTCAACACCTCTGTGATATACTTACTGAAGTTGGGTCCAATTCCATTACCAAACTTTAGTTAATACCAAAAGAAAAATATGCTTTGCTTAATTAATTGAGCACACCACTAGGATTTCATAAAGCAATATGAAGCCAAACAGAAAATCAAGACCTTTATTCAGGGGCGGAGCCAGACTTTCAGACTATGAGAGTCAAACGTAAATATGAGTCAAGCATATAACATTTTCCTACTATGAATGAGAATCAATTTCACAGTATTCATAATATTTTACTTTAATCTATATTAAAATAAGGTATAAATAAATAAAAATTCAAAATGAATGGGTTCAATCGCCCCTGCCTTTATCCATAGGGAAATTATTAATATGATGCCCACTTTATAACCACCAACGCAGATATTGCACTGATGATTATGAAATCACTTTAATCATGAAAATGACATGGAGTAATAGTCAAGTGCACTCCACACACGGTTTAAAACCCTACTACTCTCACTTGTATCTTGTACCACCAGTTCAACCATGGTTCATAACTGCCATGTCATCCTACTGATTGTTCTCTCCTTTATCTTTCTGCCATGCATGAAATCGTCACAATCCAACGATCTCCGGCCATACATAATCCAAATGGATGTATCCACCATGCCGTCACCTTTCGCCACACATGAGAGTTGGTACTTTTCAATGCTCTCTTCCCTGTCAGTTTCGTTGAACGATCAAGATGCACCGACACACCTCTACACATATACTCATGCCATGCACGGCTTTAGTGCCGTGCTGACAGCTTCTCAACTAATGCAAATTGAACAAACCCATGGCCATGTTGCAACTTTCCCCGAGTCATATGCTCAATTACTAACTACGCATACTCCCGAATTTTTGGGGCTTAAACCCAATTTGGGTGTGTCGGCGGCATCAAATCACGGATCTGATGTGGTCATTGGAATCATAGATACCGGCGTGTGGCCAGAAAGTAAGAGTTTCAACGATGAAGGCATGCCACCCGTTCCAGAAAGGTGGAAGGGGAAGTGCGAAAGCGGGACCCAGTTTAACTCTTCTTTATGTAACCGTAAGCTTATCGGTGCCCGGTTTTTTAGAAAGGGGCTCAAGCAATCTGGCAATAGAGTGTCGACAAAAAATGACTACAACTCGCCGAGAGACTTCTTAGGTCATGGGACCCACACAGCATCAACTGCGGCAGGAAGCCCTGTGCCAGGTGCAAGCTACTTTGGCTATGCTTACGGCTGTGCACAAGGTATTGCTCCGATGGCCCGATTATCAGTTTACAAGGCCATATTTCTTGATGAAACTCAAAAAGCAGCGGCAACAGATGTATTAGCTGCTATAGATCAAGCAATATTTGATGGAGTCAATGTTCTCTCGTTATCTTTAGGATTCCCCAACATGGACTATTACACGAATGTCATAGCAATCGGCGCTTTTGCTGCAATGGAGAAGGGAATTGTTGTTGTATGTGCCGCTGGAAATGACGGCATGGCTTACAGTGTACTGAACGGGGCACCGTGGATCATGACAGTGGCTGCCGGCACAGTTGATCGTGATTTCTTTGCAAAAGTTACTCTAGGAGATAACTCGAAGAACATCCATGGTCGTTCAATCTTCCCTTCAAACAAAACTGTATATGACGGGGACCTCTACTACGGCCGTGGAAATAAGCGCATGGAATCGTGTGATATTTTCGCTCTCAATGAAACAACAGTGAAAGGGAAGATAGTATTTTGCTCAGCCGGTGATGATATGAGCGAGCAAATATCCGAGGCCAACCGATGTGAGGCCCTTGGGGTCATCATTGTTGATAATAAGAAAACGTTCCTCTTGCCGGGTGAGTACAACGTACCGGCTGTCATAATTGATCCAACAGATGTGCAAGTCATCAAGAAATATATCAAGGAGGGAAGGACAGCTAAAGCCAGTTTAATTTTTGGAGAAACCGAATTGGGCCTTAAACCAGCCCCTCGAGTAGCCTCTTTCTCCTCTCGAGGCCCGAATTATATCAGCCCATCGGTTCTCAAGCCTGATATCATGGCACCGGGATTCAATATCCTGGCAGCATGGGTACCGAACAAATCTGTGCAAATGATAGGAAATCAGAACTTGTATTCAGACTTCAAGTTAGATTCAGGCACCTCCATGGCGACTCCACATGTAGCAGGAGTTGTTGCATTGCTACGTTCGATTCATCCCGACTGGAGCCCGGCAGCAGTTCGCTCTGCCATGATGACTACTGCAGATATAATAGATAACACGGGCAAACCAATAACCGACATGGTGGCTTCAACAGTTGCAAGTCCGTTAGATTTTGGAGGTGGGCATATAAACCCTAACAGGGCAATGGATCCAGGTTTGGTCTATGACACGGGCTCTGAAGAATACATTGATTTTTTATGTGGGCTTAGGTATACGAGTCGTCAAATCGGTGTTGTTACTCAGAAGCATGGGTATAAATGTGGAAAGGCCAGCCTTGACTTAAACTATCCATCATTTATTGTAATCATGAATGGTACTAGTGAAGTGAGTAGATCGTTTAAACGGGTTTTGACGAATGTTGAAGATTCGCCATCCAAATATCGCGCGGTTGTGAATGCTCCGGCAGGGCTGAAGGTGGCAGTGATACCTCCTGTTCTATTTTTTAAGGGGAAAGGAAGCAAGCAAGAGTTTTATGTTAGAGTGGATGTGAACATAAAAGGCAAGGGAAAGGGAATAACTGGTAAATTTTTGGGGAATTTTGGGTTTTTAAGCTGGATTGAAATTGGAGGGAAGCATGTGGTTAGGAGTCCAATTGTATCTGCCTCGACTTTACAATAGAAGAAACTAAAAAAAAATGTGGATGTACCTGTAAGTTATTTACAAGGATGATCAGATAATACATAATAATAACATATTATAGTTTGCATATCAATTGTTATCCTTGTGTGTTCTTGTGTGGTGATATTGTTGTTTTGTTGTCGAAATAAATACATGACAGGATTCGCTGCTCAACACACAAATTTACAAGATTTTTATGTTGTTGGGCCTAATGACATGGATCCTTAATGGGCTTGATATTGTAAATTCCCAAGCTTAGTTCGGCCCTTAAGCATTTGGCAAAAATGTAAAGTTTTAATTTTTTTGAATTAATTTAATATAAAGCCAAGCGGTCAAAAAATGAGAATAAACCATCTTTTTTTTACCGCTTGAATTTATACTAAATTAGATCGAAAATTTATAAATTTGACATGTAAATACATCACTCGTGAAGTAGATCGGTTTCAACGGTTTGAATGCATCGTTTGAAGCCAATTCAATAGGTTTTTGAATTAAACTTGTATACGACTCTTTCAAGTTTCAACATAGATCCCAAGAAAGATAGCCCTTTGGCGCTAGTTTGGAATTCAAGCATGTTTCATCAGAAAATGCTTCAGACGGTTCACATAAGAATTGTGAAAAGTTCATGTAAACAGCTTTACGAAATTACGAGGAAATGATCCGTTTCGGATGAAACCAATTAGGATAAGCATATATATGCTGCTGTTCATAAAAAGAAAGACCATAAAATATTCATTTACCTTATCAAACACAAACCAGATCAGAAAAAATCACAAAATAAATAGCAATAATAATATTAAGAAGTAATTGCTCGTTAATGAGACGGCCCTCCCAAGGTAGTAACGCCATTTAAACCAGCTGTTCATGCATCACATTTTATAATTATTATTGTTGTACTGTTAATATTTGAACTTTGACTTTATGTATATATAAACTACGACCTCTAGGCATGGCCCGGATGACCTGGACGGCACGAAGGGGAGGCTTTTTGCATGTATACCCATGAATAATTGTTTATTATTATATCACATTTCTTCTTGTCCAATAAATTTTTCGTAGAATGTCATAGCAAGTATTATATTAATATAACCACAGCCGGTGTTTCTACATTGAGAAGCATTTATACACGCGAACCTAAAAAAAATAAAATTCATTCCACCAAAATTCTTCATGTATAATTATTCTAACCTAATCACTATATTCACATGAGTTCTTGAGAGAGACTGTGGTACCGATTTTGGTTTGATCCAATGTCAACGAGCATTTCACAATGGTATAGAATTTAGGCCTGACCAACTTGCCTAGTACATACGCCCTTGACCGAAGTGTGAAATTTAGGCTTAGAGGAATCGGCCTGGTATCCTTACCGGGTGTACTGCTAAGACTGGACCCGCCTCCGTAAAGCGGAACATCATTGCCTTGTACTACTGCTGTGAGGCTTCTCTCGCTCTTTCTTGATTGGTAAAATTTGTTCATCTGTAGAAAGTTTAAATTGTGAGAAAGATCTACTGTGCAGAACAGTGAAAATTGCAATCTGGGATGTCAGGCATGTATTGGTACGGTACCAAACTTCCAATTACACACATATATATGAACTGTACCAGAATTAGACCTGTTATTATATGATTGGCGTATACAGAAATTGAAGCAGGAAAAAAAAGACTGAGGCTATGGTACTATGCATACTATAGATCAATATCTCTATTTCCAAAGTCCATAAAATTGATCTGAACTGTTCAAAATGATCTTCATATGAAAATGTGTGAAACGTACTTGAACATCAAATTTTAATTGTTTTACTTTTTTTTTAGGTAGGTAGAAAATCATCTGATCTAAAAATTCTAAACCATTGAAAAGTAGTGATTTTCTACCTATCTAACAAATTAGTAAAAAAATTCTACAAAATGTATTGTTTAGTCTGCAAGTACATTTTCATGTGGAGATTATGTTGAAATCGACTATTTAAAATTTGAAAACGAAGATGTTGATTCATAGTACGGACCAATCCACGCTATTCATAGTACCATAGCCTCATTCAAAAAAAAAAGATAAATGGAGAAAATAACAGTAATTTAATCGTATGTTTACATTTCCAGCGGCAAGGACAAGTTGGCTGTAGTACAGCACAAGTGGGGTCGAGCTGACATGGACTCCGAAAAAGGTACCAGTATTGCGGTAAGAAAGCTTCACAGTGGAATTGAGTGTGCTCAGTCCGGTTGGTACCAGTGAAGCATCTGTACCGGCTTGTATCACAAAATTGTGAAATGTAATGCTCTGCAATTTGTATAGCCTCAAGAATTTAGAAAAATCAGAACATGTTATGCTCTGCAAATTATCAAATATAGTGTGTAATAAAAAAAATGTTCTCAAATGATTCAACCCAGAGGCAATATGAAATAAGCTTACAACAATTTTGTAAGATATCTAATCTACCCTGCCTACTGCTAAATGTGACATTTCTGGTAATATCCCTTGAGAGACATACTGTTAAATACAAGCTATTCCGGATCTTAAAACCCAAAAAAAAAATGGCATAGGGTATAAATCATATTTATGATAAAGTTTCACAATGCGAGTAAGATGTTTTTATTCAACTATTAATTTATTAGAAAATAATGTAATAATCCTACATTACAGTATCATACCTTTTAAATTTTTTATTTCACAATTAGACAGTCAGCACTTCGAAAAAATTGATATACAATTCATTCAAATTCATATATTTCTCAGTTTGAATTCTCTCTCTTAAAAGGAAAAAAAATAGTACATACATTCACAGTGACGATGGGATGTTTGTTATGACTAGCGCCCCATAGAATTAGCGCGAAGAAGAAAAACAACACCAAAAATGCGAACATAAAGCCGAGAACGTAGAACCTTCGACGAATCCCCTTCCTCTTCTGCTCCTCATCCACCTCCTCCTGCAGTAAACCGGCCTCCTCCTCCACTATTGCGTCTTCTTCCCTCCACATTCCTCCCCTTAAATTAAAATATGAATCAAGGTTTTCTATTATTAGTCAATATATATAATTAATGAAAGCTAAAATTAAATTGTGATGATGATTAATTAGTAGTAATTACCATGCATGTCAGCTTCAGTACTTTATAATGTTCTGTTTCTGGGACCTAAATGAAAACCTGAATATTATGGGGTCACTTTTGCAAAAAAAAAAGTATAAGAATGAAAATATGAAATGGCATATGGAATGCAACCAAAAAGGTCAAAGAACATTTACATTAAACTGACAAATAAGAGACTCTTGTTAAAATGCCAAAGATGAATATTACGATGGAAGGGACAATAACACAAAAATAATTTTAATTACACAAACCCTACTAGGGGTTCTCACACTTGGTTATACCTCTCAAGCATTTCTTCAAACTACAAGTAACCAAAGAGGCAAATAATTAAAAAAATCATTTTTTCCCTCTTTAGCATCCTGAAAAAAAATTCCAAAATTTCATTATAGTAGGCAGAACACCTACTATTGTTTTCTCTTTCGTTTTTGCTAAAAAGGGAAACACCACGGCACCACCCCCACCCGTTTCATAACCTACTAAGAGTGTATATCATTGAAAATTAAACAAGTACAAAATCGAAATATATAGCACAAGTATAAAAGATCTAAACATGTTATTATATACCTCTGATCTGCCTGGTTGGGATTGATCTTTCCCGACCTGCCGGGTTTAAGCGAACCAGAGTAGCGACTGGTGGAAGACTCACGAGAGTGTTGGCCGAGAGAGGCCGAGTGGGGCGGCGAACCGGCGGGGCTGTGCGCTGGTGTTGACTCGTGAGACGGGCTCTGGACGTAGTACGCCTGCTGGCGCGGCGGTGACGAGGCATAGCTGGTCGCCTCTGAATCCGTCTTCGCATGCATTTTTTTCGATTTTCTTATTCGTTTTCCTTTTGGTTAATAAAATGAGAGAGGAGAAGAGGGGTTTAGCGTGGAGTAGTTGAAATGAGAGAGGCTTTTTGTATGAGAGAGAGAGAGAGAGAGAGAGGGAAGTGAATGGGGGGCCACTACGAGTCTATGTCTGGATTCACGTTAGTTGAATCGTTGACATGGAGTCTCTCTCTCTCTCTCCTTCTATATTTTTTTCCTTCAATTGGCGTGCACTGGGGGGGAAAGAACGAAGAAGGGAGAGGAAGGGGGAAACGGTTGCCGTTTCGATTTTTGATTCTCTGCGCAGATAAGGTTGCAACAGAATATGTGGCAGATGACTGACACGACTTACGAGAGCTATTGTCCAATCTAAAAGGTTACTTGGGGTTGGGGGATAACAAGATTGGAGACCTGGATCACTGAGGGTTTTCACAAAAGATCATACCAAAGAATTGGATTTTTTTTTTTCCTTCTTATTTTGATTTAAAGAAAATTTGGAGAGTCCATAACATATGAGGTAACACAATATTTCCGTTTAGATCAGAACCGTTCGATTAGAATCCTGCTCAATTCAGTCGGAGGTGAAATATAAGCTCATTTCACATCGTATGGTCCGAATCTAAACTAGGGGTGAAAACGAATCAGACAGCGGTAAAACCATATATTATTGTATCCGCTATTTAACGAATACGAATACGAATCTGATAGTTGACGGATACGGATACGGATCGAATATTAAACGGATACATATTAAATATTTGTAGATATATACATAATTTTTTTCATAATATATATCAAAGTATGGTATATATTTACTATTCAGATATGGATAATTAAAATTTAAATTGTATTCGTATACAAAATTAAAATTTGAACCCGTACAAAATAAGAAGTTCAAGCGGTCAAAATAATTTTAATACCTTTATTTTTTAAACGTTTTTTTACCACTTGTTCTATACAAAATTAATTTAAAAATTTAAAAATTTATTATGTAGACGCATCACTTGTATGTTTTCGTTATTTGAACTCAATCCATAACTTTTAGAATTAAGTTCACAAAAAAACTTGGTGAACTTAGGAACACGCTAGTTTTACTCTTGTAATAGAGTTACAGTTCCATTAAATAATGTAAGTATTCACCTAATCTGAATGATTTTTTACGGTCCATTAAAGTTTAACAATAGTGATGGTAATATAAATAAAAATAGCAAATTTCTCTATATTGACCGTATTTCTTTGTATGTAAGTTAAAACTTTCTAAATAATTAAACAAAATATAATATAAAATAATAGGCAACAAAGATACCCATGAACAAAATTTATTCAAATATTCTCATTATTATTTAGTAAATTTTCTGGGATTCTCAAGTTTTTCTCAGATTCACATGATTCAGCATTTTTTTATAAAAGTCAATATCTGAATGCGGACTCTTAATTCTGGCCTGTGTATCTCAAAATAAAATGTATTTGCATTCATAAATTGTAGCACTAAAAAACATAAAATCTATGATAAATAAATTTGACCAAGTACGGTCGGAACAGACTTTGCTTGTTCCGAGCAATCTCGTGACTTCAATTTATTGCCGACATTTTTATTAATATCTCAGCTCATATGGGTTTTGATAAAAAGAGTGAGGCTACGGTACTATGCATAGCACGGATTGGTCCGGTGCTACGGCTCAATATTTGAATTTTCAAAATTCTAACGGTCGATCCAAACCGTTCAACATGATTATAAAATGCATATGTACTTGCGAACCAAATTTTACATTTTTTTGATTTTTTTTACTATTTTTTTAGATAGGTAGAAAATAACTGTTTTTGGATGGTCCAGAATTTTCAGATCAAGTGATTTTCTACCTATCTAAAAAAATAGTAAAAAAATTCGAAAAAATGTAAAATTTGGTTCGCAAGTACATATTCATTTTATAATCATGTTGAACGGTTCGGATTGACCGTTAGGATTTGAAAACTCAAATATTGAGCCGTAGCACGGACCAAACCGTGCTATGCATAGTACCGTAGCCTCACTCTTGATAAAAATATCCAAACCGGCTATTAAATGGCCAGTACCTATTTTAATCCATTACCGGCCATTTAATGGTTGGCACTCCAATTTTTTTTTGTGCTGTTTTACACCATATAACTATCCATCTTTCTCTCTCCCCCTCACAACTCACTCAACTCTGAACTCCTTCTCTTCTTTCAGGTAAATTTTTGCTTTATCTAATTTAAATTAATTTTTTTATTTAATTTAAATTAATTTTTTTGAATAATTAATTTAATTATTAAAAATAATTAATGAACACTCATTTAATTTTTTAGGATTTAGTGGACTGACCATTACATGTATACAGACATGATCCATTTAATTTACACTCATTTAATTTGTAAATTAATAAAATAATTAATGTATTTAATTTTTTATTTATTTTTAATTATTTTTCAGTAACCTATACATGTAAATTAGTAACCTGACCATTGTTTACCATTTTTCAAAATGTAGTTTATTTGCCATGGCCCTGATTTCATTACACTGTGGTGGGAAGGTTCTTAGTAATGCATACGGGGCTTATTACTCCAAAGAGCCAATCAAATCATTTATGATTCCCGATGATATCTCACTTTGTGACTTGAAATCCATGATTTACGCATGCACTGGTTATAACCCAGAAAAGTGAAACTTAGAATTTGCAACCCGAGTTTGCAATGGAAATCACGGGAAATATACCATTGCGAAACTACTAGCTGAAAGTACTTGGAGAGGGGTGTACGGCCATTTAAAGGCCACTGGAATTTTTATAATAGAAATCTACGCCAGAAGAGTTCCGATAGAGCCAAGGGTTGGAAGTTTTGGCCAAAATTCAGTTGCGTCATACACTCCTGTGGTTCCTTTAATCGAACCTGACCCAGACACATACAGTCACTTCACTTCACCAGCACCCCAACCAGGACCCCAACTAGTACACCATACAAGATCCCCACCTAGACCCGTGCATGTGGTGCCATTGCCATTACCGCCACCAAAACCTCATCCCAGACCGGCACCAGTAGACGATGAAATTGGGTCGGATTTTGAAAATATTAATGAAATTCCGGAGGAAGATCTGCAAAGTGGGGATGAATTTGAGGGAGCAAACTGGGACTCTGATCACCTGGAGGGTTGTGGTGAAGATGGTCCAGTTGAAACATCTCAAGAGACCATTCGATCCGGATATGGGAATATGCCGTTTAGTGGCCGGACTGATACGCACCCATTCGAAGACTTCAATGATATATCTGAGTTTAGAGAAGCATATATTGGTTACTATAGGCAACAGATTTAGTACAAAGTTGAGCTGGCGTCGGAACAATATTTTAAATGCAAAGAAGACCTGATTAAGAAGATTAGAGAGCATTATATTACTAAGAATCAGGAGATTAGAATGAAGAAAAGTGATAGGGATCGGATTCAGATGGTGTGCAAGGACTCGGATTGTGATTACGAACTTAGGAGACAAGCAACGGGATATGAAGATGCATGAGTTATAACAAGGCAAGACAAGCCTCACACATGTAGGACTGAGTATGCAAGGACCGACAATGAATGTCTGACGGCATCAATCATTGCGGATGTTATTGAGAAAGTATTAAGACTGACCCCTGTATAAGCATCCAGGGGGTGGCAAACTGTGTTTTAACTGTGTATGGCAATGTAACCCTGAAATACAACCGACTGTGAAGGGGTCGTGAGCTTGCAATAGCCCGACAATTTGGGAGTTGGGAGGCTTCATACAGCTTGCTAAAACCACTGCTGATGGCAATTTGCGACAAGAATCCCGGCTCGAAGTACCAATTTCTGACTTGTCTGATACGAGATAAACACGGAGAAATTGTGCAAGAAGCTGTTCAATTTAGGGCCGTAGCCTGGGCTTTTGGTTCATGCATTGCAGCGTTTCAATACTTGAGACCAGTGATCAGTATAGATGCATGCTTCTTGTCTGGGCGGTATGAGGGGAGGCTTTTGATAGCTTGCGGCTATGATGCTGAGAACCAATTGTTGCCTATTGCATTTGCAATTGTGCAGAAGGAGGATGGTGAGAATTGGGGTTTTTTCTTGCGTGGTTGAGGAATGAAGTGCTTGGATATGATAAATTTTTCTGTGTTATATCGGACCAACACAAGGGGATCAAAGCTGCAATGACAGCAGAATACGGATGGTTTCCAGAGCTTTTTGTGCATAGGTTTTGTATACAGCATGTTACTGACAACCTGGTCCAAAACTGTGAAAAGGACAAGTGGTTCGGATGGAGGTTCAGACAAGGAGCCAAGAAGAAGAAGCCAAGAAGGTTGAAAAAAATGGTCGAATAGTTTGCTCAGGTATGTCTAATTTATAACATTTCGTTTAATTATTTTATAAGACTATTCTGAAAATGAAGTAACACATCTTTGTTTTTGTGCAGCTAAATCCAAGGTGTAATGCATTTTTAAAGAAGGTAGGCAAAGTACGTCCTAATGATGTGATGGAGCCGTCTAATTATGAGAAGATTTTCCAAACCTGTAATGGAGGATACCGGTTTGATATCATGACAACAAACGGCTCCAAGTCGCTCAACAATGTCTTTCGGTTTAGCTGCCCATGGCTGCCATAATGGATGATACGTTATACAAGTGCAACAGATGGTTTGTTGAGCGGCGACAACAAGCAATGGACTTAAGAGACAAGAATCAGGTTCTTTCTGACCGAGTTTGCAAAATATCAGAAAATATTGGGAGAAAGCTGCAGTAATGCGTTTGGTCCCTTATATGCACGGCCAATGTCAGTACCAAGTTTCATCCCTAAATGAGTACGTTCTAGTCACCCACAGCGACACAAGAACTATGGAACTTATTCATAGGGAGTTCATGTACATTGTGACACGCGGGCCCGGCAACCAAATGGAATGTACTTGCAGAGGTATCCAATTAACTTTTATTATCTGTGCTCATGTGTTAGCGGTTTGTCGTGAACGGAACTGGTGCGATGATCAGAGTCAAAATAATGATAATTTACAGGGTTTTGGCTTAGGTTTTACATATTTTCTCACGCTTATGTTTAATTATTTAGAGAAAAAGGCTACTGTCACCCTTCTTTATGTTTTATTACAGAAAACAGGTTTTGGGACTATTTTACACTAAATGGAGCTAGAATCAGGTCAATCGGATCAGCGACGCTCGTCAACTAAGTCTCTGTTACGGCCAGTATTGACTAATACGGACCAGGCCTAGCACAGACCAGATAGCGCTGGAAGCATTAAACCCTAACTGCCAAGGTCCTAATACGGACCGTATCACCTAATACGGACCGTATCACCTAATACGGTCCGTATCCGAAGGCATCTCTTGGGGAATAACTGCCGACAGCTGTTTCCAGATCAGTTTCTTAGCCCCTACTCAACCTCCAGACGTCCCTCCACTCCTATATAAAGCCCCTGGGCAGAAGGAATAGTTATCTTTGTAATTAGGGTTAGATTTGATTAAAGTGAGAAGAGAGGAGTGCTTATAACAATGCCGTTCCGCGGCTAAGTTCCTTTTCTTAGGGCTAGGCAGTAAACCTTGTTACTCTTGATGTTTTGATATATATATTTCTGTTGATTATGGTTTCTTGTTGTTGTACTAAAATGCTTTTGTGATTTACTATCTCTTCATCTAATTTCAATGATCTAGTTTGAGTCCGTTAGGGTAGTGACAGTACTTTAATGGCAAGAGAAACTATTTGTATGAATTAGCCTCGTTGAGATCTATTAGATTTATGTGGAGAAAACCTTAGCGGGGAAACCATAAACCAGACCAACAAAATGCGTACCAAATTCCATCACATGCGTAAAGTAAATCGCAGTGATCTGTGTAGTAATTTGGGGTATTTGAGAGATCAGACATTTGCGTAAGGTAAATCGCAGTGTCCTATGTAGAATCTCGATGAAAGATCTGTCATTCTTGCGTAACATAAATCGCAGTGACCTATGTGGTTATCTTTCATAAAACAACAACAGGAAATCAGACGCAACAGGAATATATTGTCAAGGCGGATTGAGTGGCAATGGTGTGCCGAAACCCTAGGAATTCTCATCTCTATCTTTATTTTAATTACTTTTAATTGCTTCCTAATTTACATTGATCACAACAACATCTCTCAATTTTCAAATTTCGTCTAGCCTTTCGAAAGATTGTGATTCGATCGCTCAAAGCATTGAACCAATATTCCCTGTGGATCGACCTCGAACATACTACTCGATAGGATTGTGCGCTTGCAGTCCGAACCGATAGCATTTCCGAGTTTATAAATATTAAAAGAAACATTGCTCTCTTTTGAGTGATCATGCGAGGACTAATTTGTTGCAGACTGGTATACTGTGAATTATCTTGAAAGTATTTGGAGTGAGGTGTTTGTTCATTTTGGCAATCTGCGAAAACACATCTGTCATGTAATGATCATGGATGAAATGCAAGGTAGGCGAACGGGGCATCAGGCTCGCCGTTCCACTGCCGATATAAATCGAAGAGGTATGTAATATTCATCAAAAATTATATTTCTTTTCAATTTATACCAACTTACTAAGTAATAAATGCAAATGCAGAGGCAAGAAACGCAGCAAATGCGGCAGAAAATGAGCGAGTTATGGCAGAGGCAAGTGGGTCCGGAGGGTCACGGCGTAGCACAGCTACAAGCCGTTTAGATTCATGTGTTATGTTTGCAGAAGCAATGGGAGAGGCAGTTTCCATAGGAGGAGAGCCATTTAGAAGCCAACCGAGGAGGTCAACTAGTAGGCGTACAACAAGGGCATCTGGAAGCCAAGCAGGGTCATCTGAAAGCCAAGCAGGGCTATCTGGTAGGCCATCTTCTGCAACTGGTTTGTTTCGCGGATGGAGTTTTAGGCGTAGTAATAATAGGTGATTTAGATGTATGTTGTGAACTTGTTTATTTAGATGCTGCTTTCAGAACTATTTTATTTGCAATTTGTGTGGACTTTACTGTTTTGTACGATACGTCTAATGCATGAATAGTTTGTTGAGGTGAATCAGATTGCCTCATTTGCAGAAATTGTTGAAGATGATGCAAGTCTGACTTAGCTGCGAATTTAATTGTGTCTCTGAATTCTTTCTCACGCCTTCATTTTGAGAAGTCACACACATCAAGATAAGAAATAAAAGAAACAACAAGTGACTACTAAATAAAAAGTAATTCTAATTTAATTAATAAAGCACAAACCCATTGGCCTTTCGATCTATCTCTGCCAACCTGATCGCTAAGGTTTTTACAACCTAATTTTACAACACATTAAGAAACTCAAAAATTAAGAAAATCAAGTTTACATGCATGTCAACACATTAAGAAACTCAAAAATTTTACAACCCTAATTCATCCAACTACAATAATACTACTTAGAACCCAGCTCAAATGCATCCAAATTTCCCTACTAATACTACTTCTTAGAACGAGCCGATTTTGCCGGATCTGGATCGATCACAGTAGACGAAGTGGTAGCCTTACCAGTATAAGTACACGGAACAAACTCATTGTCCGATGTTGGAGGCTCTTGATCAATCTTTTTTTTTCAAACCATAGCCGTAGAGGTTTTCCACAAAGTCATCATCTGAAATTTCATACCCAAGGAATTCCTCCTGTATGAATGATTGACATTCATTTTTATCACGGCATACTCGACAGTTGTTCTTTTTTTTCCTCATTTTTACCTCGATCACTAATTGACCCTCCTCTCGTTAGGCCACGATAGGATGACCTACCTCGGTTGCTATTGTTCATCCTTTTGGCCCCTTCAAATATCGCCCATTTTCACCTAAAAAATCGTCTTCTCTTTTTCTCTTTCCCTTCCTCCCTTTATCTTTTGTGAGTTGAGTGAGTTGTGAGGGGCAGAGAGAAAGATGGGTAGTTATAGGGTGTAAAACAGCAAAAAAAAAAAAAAAATTGGGGTGCCGGCCATTAAATGGCCGGTAATGGATTAAAATAAGTACCGGTCATTTAATGGTCGGTTTGGATATTTTTATCAATACCCAGCTGAGCTGGGTATATTTATTGATTTCTAATTAACTTTGGATATTAATAAAAATGTCGGAATTTATTGCACACAAGTAACAGTATTGTTTTGTGAGTACTATAATTTTATTTTATTTTATTTATTTTGTATAAATAAAATGTACGATGATGATTAAGTATTTGTATTTTTGTTTTGTTATATTGTATAAATTTATAAATATTCTGACCTCATCTGTGATGTTATGTTAGATCGTAAGTTTTAAAGTGTGTGTGGAATTTTCAATTGTGCAGTTCATTAATTGCTTGTTTATCTAAGTAATATAATTCACACCGACCAGATCCAATCCAATATCAGAAATCTGTATTATGAAATGAGAAACCTTGTTTAGACCTTGTTACTTAATCAGTAAATTAGTAAATCCAAAGGGAGTGGCGGTCTGATATCCGATCAGAGCCGTTCGATCTTTGTCAAGATTCATTCATCCGTTTAATTCGTGAGACGAATTTTAAAGATGATTGAACGGTTCCGACCAAACATTAGACTAAATTTGATTTGATGTACATTAAACACTCCACATTTAATGCTATTCTCATTTGAAGAAGAGACGTCTCAAACTTTAATTGCCATTCGCCAGCCTGTGATATTGAAATCTGAAATAACCAGTCAAAATATGTTATTATCCTTTTTCTATTCCTGTTCTGAAGTGAAATGCTAACTGCTAGGTGTTGACCTTTTGCATTTAGTCCCCATCCAAAGGTTGGTCACTTCGTCAAATTTCATAAAAGTAATCAATCATAAATATATATTATGAGAAACTGGTTTTACTTTTTCAAAATATGCAACTTGATGCAACATGTTACGAGTTATCTCCATAAGTATTAAAAGTATTTCTCTTTCATTCAATTAAAACATTGCAGGAATATATATCCAGCAAATAAAATAATCTCACGTCAAACATACAGACTATCCACGGCTCTACTTAAATCAAGGAGAGCAGGTTGGGTCTGATGTCTATCAGACTCAAATTTGGGTCCGATGGGTTTCGGAACAGTCCGATCTGCTTAAGATTCGCGTGCACGAATTTTAAAGCAGACATGAAAGTTGCTGGTACGAATCTTAAATCGTATTGGATTGGTCGTCGAACCCATCGGACTCAAATTTAGAGGGGGTCCTTGCATTCAGTCTTGCCGTTTTGGTCCAAGGCGGAATAAAAAAGATTGAAATTATATAAAAAAAAAAAATAAAAGGTATTGATGTATGTAGAACTTTTTTTTTTTTTTTTTAAGAAAGGCGGTAAATGCTCTCAATTTTATTAAGAAACATAATAAAATTACAAATTTTATCTAACACCAGTGAAAAATCCCTAACCATCACATCCTAGTTTATTTTCTACCAGTAAGCATGTAGAACTTATAAAATTTCATGGACAAAATTATATTTTTTTAATTTATATAATAAAAAGGAGGAGTCTGGAGGAAGCACATAGCATAGGATAGAAGACAAAGAGGCACAAAAGAAGAAGGTTGTGCATACAGTACAATTCTTTTTTTGTTTATTTTTATTTCTTAAGAAAAAAACAAAATTATTTTTTTAAACTTTTGTTATAAAAAAGAGGAGTGTTAATTTTATGCTACAGTGTCTAAAACTATCAAATTACTTAAAACTTCATATCTAAACTATCTTTCAATTCCTTCAACTCAACAATGCCCGGAAATCAGGTTTCAAAAAAAAAAAAACCATGCCCGGAAATCGATTAGATTGACCAAATTTATTTGCAAGTTAAAAAATTCTAAATACTTAAAACATAAAAAATAGGCATAAAGATACCTGTGAACAAAATTGATTTAAATATTTTCATGATTATTTAGTAAATTTTATGGGATTATCAGATTCACATGATTCATTTTCTTTGTAAAAGTCAATATCTTAATGCGGACTCTTAATTCTAGACTGTGTACCCCAAAATAAAATGTATTTGCATTTATCAATTGTAGCACTTCAAAACTTTAATTTATTCGAGAAAGTAACAGTGATGTTTTATGCAATGTTATCAGAACCGGACCAGACATTGACTCGGTAAAATTTCGAGTCAATGGTTTACTGGTCGGACCGGTGGATCAATCGGTTCAACCGCTGATTTTTTAAAACAATTGTGTATGATATTGAATTCTTATCTCTTATCTTATTGCAATGTTAAGTACAATAATGTCATGTGCATAGAACTTAATTTTAACAAAATTCATTACAAAAATAATCCAAATTATAATATATTTTTTTTCTAAATTAGATTGGTGTCCACCAGTTTTTTTTATAATTTACTATATAAATCATCAAAAGAACAATTTTTTAAATTATTTTTATTTAGATTGTCATTTTATATCAGATCCTGTCAGCACAATATTTAAAGTCAATATCATATTTATTTTGATTTTAAAATTTTTAAATCAATACTATGTTCATATAATTCACTTTTAAATACGATACAAGAACATAAAACTTAAAAAATAAATAGACCTATATAGAGTTAAATTGTAAATTTCATTCTTACACAAAATATTAATTGTTACGTGGTAATAATAAAAATGTTTGAAAAAAACGCAACATATTTTTTTTGCAATAAAAAATACTCATGCTTAATATAAAATAAGAAGAATTAATATTTTATTTTTGTAATATATGAAAACTAATGACTTTCTCAACAATTCGATGCATTTGGGCCCACTTTCCTCTGATTCTGATTGGGCTTTCTCAGATATCTTCAACCCTGAAATTCATGGGTCCCACCATCATAGTCTTCTTCTTCTTTTCCCATCTCCTTGTTCTCTTTTTTTTGTTTTCAATCTATTTCCTCCAACCAAAACTACTTCTAATCTGCCCCCAAATAAATTTCTTCTTAACCGGGTTTTTGCTCGAAATAGTTAAGCATACGATGATGATTTATTTGTATTTACATTTTGTTATATTGTATAAGTTGATAAATATTCTGACTTCTTCTCTGGTGTTATGTTGGATCGTAAGTTTTAAAGTGTGTGGAATTTTGAATTGTCCAGTTCATTAATTGCTTGTTTTTCTAAGTAATATAATTCACACCGACCAGATCCAATCCAATATCAGAAATCTGTTTTATGAAATTGAAACCCTTGTATAGACCTTGTGCAGTAACTTGGTAATCCGAAGGGGACGGCCCGAGATGTATCAGATCAAATTTAATTCAATACTCAATCAAAGTCGTTCAATCCGCATCAAGATTTACACATCCGTTTAGATTAAAATAAATTATCCGCACAAATATTAAAATGGCACGCAAAAATATTGAAGCAATATGCACGGATCATGAAGCGAATTAGACGGTTCCGTGCAGACATCAGACTGATTTGAATCCTATACCCATCAGACACGCCTGGCACCTGCCTTCTTTTTTCCACTTGAAGAAAGAGAACACTCTAAATACATGCTGTCGTTGACCTGGACCTTGGACACAGAAACAAAGCCCAGTGGTAACTCGTAAGAAAGGAGGCCCAGTGCATGAAGACACAGAACTAAAACCCACAGTAAAAATTAAAACCAACAACAGGAAGAGAATTTCCTCTGATTTACATTTACAAAACTAAACCTTTCTTGAATTCCCTCAGGCATCAGAGAATCATACCATGCACCGTTTACTTCAACCTTCACCCAAATTCAAGAAAAAGGAAAACAATGGGAAAGAAAGAAAAATTTAGAGAGAGAAAATGCCGCGAGGTGAGTCAGGAGGAGAGGCATTTCCTTCTAGAAGTGCGCTTCTACTACAGTACGACCTAGACGTGCTAGAAGAGCTCTGTAGACCCCTCACATCACTGCTAAACGGTGTCCCCTCCCCTCTCTGTTCCTTTCCTGTGCTTCGTTTGTTCCCGCTACTGTATCCGTAATTACAATATTGCCCTTCCTCTATCTCCACCGCCCGTGCAAACTCCCCGTGCAACGGGTCCCACCTCTCAGACAGCATCCTAATAACCTGTTTCATGCATGGCCTTTCTCTACCTTCCTTCTGGGTGCACCACTGTATGATCTCTATCATTGCTTCAAGTTCGCTCAAGTCGAATGAGTCTATGATTCTGGGGTCCCCAAGTTCAATTAGTGTGGAGTCATCAGAGAGCAGCTGAGAGGCCCAGTCAACTAGGTTTTTTCCATTATATACTGCCGGTTTTCCAGTTATGAGTTCGAGTAGTAGCACACCAAAGCTGTACACATCACTGCTTGGTGTTAGTTGATGAGTTGCCACGTATTCTGGATCAACATAACCTACAACAAGGTAAGTACAACTAATGAATATAATAAATCCAGGATATATCTGCAATTTATGTCAAAAAAAAAAAATGTCACAACGAACATTGTATTAACACAATTATGTTTTACAAAGACTAACCAGGAGTACCATGGATCTTTAGGTCATTTGAGAAACATGCGTGACCAAAATCAGAAACCTATGGATTAATCACAACATTATTATTGAATAACAATATGGAAATATTTGAATATGATAATTGTTTACCACTATGTAGTACCTTCGCAAGAAAATTCGAAGCTAATAGGACATTGCTTGATTTGATGTCTCCATGGCAAAGAGAGGGATCACAATAAAAATGCAAATACTCCTGCATAGTAAAATTCATAAATTGATGTAAATATGTGGCAGAATAATACTTGAAAAAGATAAAACAAGTTGTCTACTTAACAAGAAACTGACCAGAGCATTTGCAATGTCAACAGCAATTTGGATTCTTGTCTGCCATGTCAACGGAGCCTTGTCTGATGCTGCCAAAGCACATACAAATTAATTTACAAAAAGGAAAACACAGAAGGATGATCTGCTTGGGAGCATGGGATTGAAAAGTTTGAGAAATGAGGCATTACCATGGAGATGATCCTTTAGGCTTCCATTTTCCATGTACTCGTATACTAAAAACCTGAAAATAATCAATATTAAATTATAAATGAAGAAAACGGTTCTCAGTAGCACTAAACAAAAACCATCATAAAAGATTTTTCTGACTCAATATACATTTTGTGGACCAATATACTGATTTTTTACTTTCTTATGTAATATACCTTAGTTTGACCAAGAGTAATGTACTTTGTTATAGCTTTAAGACTTTTACAAGGTCCTTTTTGGTAAGGCATTAACGCCTACATAAATTACAAAATAAGAAAAAGAGGAAACTTTAGTTCAATATATTGTACCCTAATTTCGGTATTGCTTTCAATATAGTTAGGATTTTAAAGAATATATATGTTTGTACAGTGAGGTATTGTAAATACTTTTTCTTTATTCATACTTTAAAAAAGAAGAAGGATGTAAACAGCATAAGCAGTGAGTAGTGTGGTTCCAGTCATCAATAGAGCATGCAAAATTGTTAGGACTTAGGAAAGAGAAAGTGCAAATGTAGATATATATGCATTTATTTTCCCCTCTACCTCTCGTCTTTCACGAAGCAAAAGCCTTTCAGTGAAACCAAGTGACGGTGATGTAGTCTGGCTAGAAGCTCCATCTCTCTACAAAATTCCTCTTCCCCATATTTTGTTATGTTATTTCTTATACATTTAATTGCCACCTTTGAGCCATCGTCAAGTTGGCCTTTGTAAACTGCCCCATTTGACCCTCTTCCCAAGATGACACTGAAGTTTGTCGTAGCTCTTCTCATTTCCTTGTAACTGAAATTCTGATGTATCGTACTGTTCACTGAAAAACAATTCATTTTTATTTAATTGAGGTTTATGGTATCAAGGTTTTGAACAATTATGGCATTCATTAGCAGTATAATAGTCTTGACTCGACTTCTCATCCCTACTTCCATGAAGTTATAAGCTAACATATGCATGACACTAATCTCATTGCAGAAATTTGTTCAAAGATAATGGAATTATACAAAATAAAAGTCTTGAAGATATAAATAAACTTGAAGCTAATATCATGAATTCCACGAGTTAATTAATACTGCAATTTTGCAATCATAAAAAGGAAGCACAAATGCACAGTTTTGCAAAAGCACCAAATATTTTGTGATATTTGCAGAAAACACCTGACATTCCTAAATTTGCAAGTCAAACTCAAATCTCTTTTAAACATCTGCAAATAACACCCAATATTTATATCACAATCTAATAAGTATTGGCAATTTTGACCCCAACAAGTTGTTCTTTCCTCTAAATCCAAATAAAACTAAAGTAAGGGAAAGAGGATTGATTTGTTGACTCCTGAGTTCAGATGTCCTGAAAGGGTCAAGTCAAGTGTTAAGTTTGGCAGCTTTACTTGTTCTGAAAATCTACTTATTTTAACAAGTTATTATTTCCAAATAACCCAAAAAAAATGGTTGTTAGTGCAAACAAAAGAGATGTTGGATGTTGTTTTCTACAAATCGAGTAAAACGCCGCCTGTAACTTGCAAAATAAAATATAATATAATATAATATAATAAAATAAAATCACCTTCTTGACTCTTTTGCACATGAATAGGAGGGGAAGCACGGTAAGTGTTTTCTGTACCCTCCATGCTTTTCAGTTCTCTTCTTTTTCGACTTATGAGCAGAACTAGAATCAGAACCAACAGAAAGGCCAGACCAGTAACCATTATTCCAATTACTACTAGGAGTATAATTTTGTGGCCTCGATGGTGCTGTTCGATAACAGGAGTTGTAATCAGGTGCTGTGCAGGTGCATCTGCAGTCCATGTGGCCGGCGCAGTTGCATGTGCAGGAACTGAGATGGATGGAACTGAAGAATTGACTGAAATATGATTAACACTTTAAATTTTAATGATTCTTTAGTAATAGTTATAATAAGAACAAATACAGTTTCTGACAGTGAGGTAGATACATCAAGAATTGACACACAACTTGGTCTGACTATATCAAGGTGGAGCGAAAATTGAAACACAACTGGATACATCATGATTTTATTCAAAATTGAGTTGATTTATCTACGTTTTGGTTAATAAATTAGCATGGCCTTCAAGTGCATTTTAGCGGGTTCCAGATTCCAGTAGTGTAATATACTGTACCTATATTAAACTGGTAAGGTTTAGTAATATTATATCTTTGGAGAAATCTGCCAGCAAATATAGACTCAATATGTTATACATTCAAAATTTTAGCCTGATATCTAGATAAAATTGTCATACCTTGGATAAGGCTTAACCCTTGCACACTAAAAAAACATGTGGCCATGTCAGAAGGAGTCAAATTGCTCTGCTGATTTGCAACAGCAACAAAAGCTGCATCACGGCATGTATTTAATGTAACATTATCCTGCCCTTCCATTAAATGTCTCAGGTAAGACAAGCCAGAATTCAAGCACCTCTTACAACCCGCATCCACCAAAATCGACCCATTACAATTTTTCTTGACATCACCAAAATTAGGCGACAGAAGCACATCTTGTATAGTACTCATGCCTTGGCATGAGTAAACTACTTGGATTTTGACACCGAGGCCACAAATTGTGGAGGCATCAGAAGGTATACCCTTTGAAATTAAGGTTTCATTGATGGTAGAGATGCATGTGTCGGAAAGAGCCGGTGGCACCCCAAGTGTATCGGTACCGGTTGTATTTGCATACATGGCCACTGAGACGGTCACTAGGGCATTGATATACCGGCAACATATTGAGAATTCAGTTCTGTCAGAGCATGCAGAGGCTATTTCTGTGTAGTTTGACCAGGTCAAATCTAGGGGGCAGTCTGCATTAAAAAAAAATTGAGCATTTTGGCATGATTTTAGGCAAAAAGGGTTGAATAAAAAATTCAGAACTACAACCATAGAACTTGATATAATTAATTTTACTTTGGTTGGAGAATAAAATATTCTGGAGTAAAATAAATTATTTAGTACTAAGTACTACATGGCAAAAGCAAATCTTTAAGGCTGTCAATGGTTCTTATGAGATTATAATACTCCCCAAGTTTGATTAAATAGTTACAAAGTTTATTTTAAATAAATAATTCACGCACGGTGAAAGTAATGTATCAACTGGAGGCCTGAGCTCCCCCAAAACAGAAACAAATGCCTCATACAAAGTTGATATATGCATAGTAAAAGATTTGAAAGCCCAGTAAAAAGAAATTTTATTGTACATTGCCTTTAGCACATTTACTGCTGTAACCATCTGAGATTATTCCCAGTCCAAAATTACTCGTCTTTCCAAAACATTTCAAAATTAACAACGAACATAAAGTGAAGTTTATAATGATGCCTCCTTTCCAGTCATCTCAGAGTTTAGAAGCAAATGCGAAGACTAGGAATTTATACTACATTCTTTTTTGTACTGATTCTTCTACTTGCATTGATTGACGATAATCCAAAAGAGAGATCAAAGAAGAAGCTTAGACAAAACCAAAACCACGAGCTAATTAAGATAAAGGTACTGTACGAAAGCGACATTGCTGGAGTATCCGTTAATAGTAATTATCAAAAAAATTACCGCCTATACTGGAACAAACAAAAAAGGAACCATGCGCAATAAAAAACAAAAGAAAAAAAAAAACTCGAAATTTCGATAAATAGACAGAGCTGGATACGAACGATTAGACGAAATAGTACCTTGCGCGAACACTGAAAGGATGAAAGCTTCTAGAACTACCGCCGCGGCCGCTACTAAGAGTATCGAACGACGCATTTAGAGAGAGAAAGAGTTGGTTTTGATTTCTATTCGAATAAAAATGTTATGGTGCATCGCCGAGAGAGAGAGAGAGAGAGAGTCTGAGAGACAGACTGGGGAGTAAGGAGGGAGCTCAGGGAGGTGACGGGAAGAGGTAAGATTACCAGAAGGTGGCTTTATGATGACTTGGCACGGAAGGAGAGGAATTGGGTTCTTTCTTGGGTTCACGGGTGGGTTTGCGCCGATTCTCTACACGTGGCCCGGCCCATGATTTATAAATTCTTTTTTTTTTATATCTAGGAAGTTCATATTATATTTTTTTAGATACGGAATGAGGTAAAGATATTGAAAGAGCAGTTTTTTCATCATACAGCGCACAGATAATATACAGTGTCCTGTTTTGGCTCTATTGTTTATGCACTGCATGAAGCAAAGAAAGCTCTGTCGATATCTTTATCCGAAAATGGGGCCCGAGAATAAATAGCAGCAAATGTTGTTTTCTGTGGTGGCGAATCAGTTAGCCTCTATTGCTATCAGGTCCTAAAGCAACAAATTGCACCGCGACAAGGCGGGACAGGGACAGTTCACTCGCTCCAATAACTGGAATGTATTTAATTCCAGGTTCCCAATTCAATGAAAAAAGAGAAGAAACAGTCAAAATTTGATGAAAGAGTTGGTTTCAAAAGAGAATTTTTTTTATAAACTATAAATAATTTTTTTTTCTACGAAACTAACGTGATTATTTTTTTAAAAATTATAAGAGCTGAAATGTCATTTCGGTCCGTTATTTTTTTTTTATTCCGGACCGAAATGGCATTTCGGTCCGGTCCCTTTTTGAATTTTCTGTGGTACTGATTTCACAAGTTTTCATATGAGCCGCCACAAAAAATCTAAAAAGGGGACCGGACCGAAATGCCATTTGGCTGTCACTTGAACTATGTTCCGCCACGGTCTTTAAATGCATTTAGTTCTAATTTTATTATCAGATAAGTCTTACACGTAAATATTTATGTAGTTAATTTTAACATTAAGCTAGTTGTTTTTAATATATAATCATAAAAAAATATAATTATTTGGCTGTTTGTACTTAAAAATATTAAAAACGAGTTATTTTTTTAACAACAATATTATTGTTATACACAACTATTTTCTAGTTTTGTTCAACACTTGTATAATAATTATCTTCAAGATGTGATCTGGTGATGATACAAAAGACATGAATGATCATGATTACACTCATAAGCGTTAAACAAAACTAAAAAAAAATTAAAAGAAAGTTGCTAAGTACTGTTTAAAAAAATGTTAAAAGTAACTGGTTCAATTTAAAAAAAATACACGACTACACTACACGGTCCTTCTTTTATGATTGTAAATAAAAATAACAAAACTAATATTAAAGAAACTAGTTAATTGTTTATATGTACAACAAATCTATTAAAAACTTTAAATATTAAACACATTCACTTCCGAGCATGAACTTTGAAAAGAATAGCCTATAATTATATTGATAGGGTCATCGATATTACGTCTGAATTCAGACTAATATTATGGATCCACGTTTCTATTTTTAAAGTTTAAACAATCAATCCGAATAGGTAAACTGTAAACATGATATTCACGTAAAAGTATACTTGGAGACAAAAATTTATTTATTTTAGAATTTTTATACTATTTTTTAAAATAAGTAGAAAATCACTGCTTTCATTTTCGGATGGTCCAAAAAAATTTATATCAAGTGATTTTCTACTTATCTAAAAAAATAGTAAAAAAAATATAAAATTTGATCTCCAAATATCTATTCATATGAAGATCATGTTTCACGATTTGGATTGATTGCTTGAACTTTGAATATAGAAATATAAACCATAACACGAGTCGATTTGTAATATAAATATTACCACAGCCTCACTCAATTAACATTATGGTTGTTTTTATTTCAAAGGAAAATAATTATGTTTCTGATTTCCAAACTATAGTTAAATTGATCTCCTTAAAAAATTATTTAATCAAGTCCTTAAATATTTGTTTTTCTTAACCACAACAATTAAAACCCGACTCTAGCTCTTCGTCTCTTCCATTGCATTCGTGTTCCTCCATTTGTCTTCTAATTTCTCAAATTGAAACTTATCGTGTGCTGGGGTGGAACTAGAAAATTTAGATAGTGGGAGAATTAAAATTTAAAATACATAATGTATAATCAGAATTTGAACTCAAGTTTTCATAACAAGTTAGAATTATAAAACCACTAAGTTACAAGTGCAAATGTGATAATTTATAAGAGGCTAAATTATAATTTTTTTCTAAGAAAAATAAAAGTTAATTAAATTTTAATAGAGAAGGGATCCACTTACAACATCTTACAACATGATTTTTCAAAGTTCAAATAGTCGATCGAAACCATTCAACATGATCTCTATATTAATCTGCCTGGAGATCAAATTTTACATTTTTTTATTTTTTTATTTTTTTTTACTATTTATTAAGTATTTTACAAAACTGTTGTTTTCAGACCATTGAATTTTGTACTCATCTTAATAAATAGTAAAAAAAAATAAAAAAAAATGTAAAATTTGATCTTCAAGCACATTTTAATATAGATATCATGTTGAACGGTTTAGATCGACTGTTTGGACTTTAAAAAATCATATTGTAAGATATTGTAACTGTAGAATATTGTAAGTGGATCCCTCCTCATTTTAATATACATGATTAAAAATTTTGTAATCATAAACGTGATTTGCGCTATACATAGATCCACACCTGATCGTGTGAAACTTCTGACAGTAAATAATGCTTATATTGAAGTTAGATAAAATACATGAAAATGGTAGCTGTTGCAAGCAAAACCTATGAATACTGCAGATAATTCCTGAATTGCTTAACCCATAGCCATAGGCCATAGCTACCTGATGGATTCCCTTAATTCATCATTACACATTCCCTTAATTCAGCATTACACATGCCTTAAACATTACAAAGATCCCCATTTTGCTTGATGAAGAAAAAACCTCATGACGTGTGAAAGTGTTTGTGTAAACGGACCAGTATCCTAACTCATCCTTGAGATTCACAAATTATGAGTACCAAATCATGTGTTACACTGAGCAAAAGCATATACCAGTACCAGTACCGCCTGTGTTGACAAAAACCATGAACTTGCGCACAGCTTCCCAGCCATGTCAAGTTTATGTACAAACCAGCACAACCATACATAAGACTTAAAAAAGCAAGCCAACCCAAGCAGAAATGAGACATTAAAAGGTAAGAAAAGACAGAAAGCCAAAAAAGGCGGTACCCAAGAAAACCACAAGCATATAACCCCAAAAAAACATACCAGTAAGTAGGGGTGTTCATTGGGTCCGGTTTAGTCGGTTTTGAACCGAACCGAATTAGTTTGGACCAAACGGTTCGGTTTGTTCAGTTTAATGGTTCGGTTTGAAAATTTTCAAAACCGAAATAACCGAACCGACCGAACTTTTATATATTATGAATTTGGTCCGGACCGTCCCGGTTTATTTCTTAATACCCGGTTTATTTCTTAATCAATTGCTTTAAATACTTTGGTTTATTTCTTAATATACTTTGGTTTATTATAAATCAATTGCTTTAAATAAAAAAATTAATATATTTTGGTTTGAACCGAACAAACCGAAATAAAACTTCAGTTCGATTCAATTCGGTTGCAATGCTAAATCGGTTCGGTTCGGTTGAAACCGAACCGAACCGATGAACACCCCTACCAGTAAGGAGACCACCTAAATGGATAGAACTGTTGGATATGTAAGTGCATCCTTCACATGAGAACCGGTGCGTTCTTGCCGCCCTGGCCAAGAGATCAGCTTCATTGTTAAAATTTCGAGGCTAGTAACCACCAAATAGTCACTACTTCCGAATATGCCCTCCAATCCTCACTGATTGGCAATCTTGGAGAAGAGAGAGAATTGAGTAATACCTACGAGTCAGTGTAAAAACAACATGACGTTTGATAGTCATTAGCATCTAAGAAAAGGAGAAATAACTTTGAAAGTTGGAATACAGGAATAGTATCTAAGGTAGGGGTGTTCAACCGGACGGTTTCGGATCAAACCGAATTTTTTTTGCTGAACTGCGGTTTGAACCGAATTTTGAAAACCCAACCGAACCGACCAAATTAAAATTCCAAACCGATCTAAAACCGAACCGATTAAACTGATTTAAACTTTGGTTTGTTCGGTTGAACCGAATACAAACATTTCAAAACCGGTTGGTTCGGTTCAAACCGATTTGGATAACATTTTTGATAACCACACAAGCCGGTTTTTCATAAACCGATTTACCGATTCATTATAAACCACACAAAATAAACCGATCCATTATAAACCAATCCATTTTTTATTAAACCGGTTGGTTCGGTTCAAACCGATTTGGAGATCCCAAAACCGAACCGAACCATTTAAACCGAACTTCTTCAAAAACTAAACCGAACCGAACCATTTAAACCGAACAACCGATCCAATTAAACCGAAATTTGCTTGTTCAGTTTAAAACCGAATAAACCGATCCATTTGAACACCCCTAACTAAGGTCAAAACTGAATTAGTGTTTTAAAATCTAGTTTTATAAACACCGAGAAAGATCCACCCATTACTAGGTTTGAATAGAATCAACAATCTAATTAAGTTGAACTATATACATATAATTAATAGTTTAAAATGGTACTTTCATTATATATGCTATCGATAATTGAATGATGCCTAAGCACTATTTAGATGCATATGCGGTAAGATTTTCGAATAGTGTATACAAATATGTATTATAAAAAAAATTCAAAATATACAAATTAAATATTTTATTTTAGAAATTTGTTGTCCAAAATAAGAGTACAACAAAATACAAGTGTAATCTGAGATCAATTAAATGATAAAGTTAGTTCTTCAATATTACATGCATACTTAAATATTTTTTTGAAGAACTATAATCTATTTTAAAAGAGTGAGTCTATGGTACTATGCATAGCACGGATTGGTCCGTAATACAGATCAATATATTCGTTTTCATAATCCTAGTGGTCGATCCAAACCGTTCAACATGATTCCCATATGAATATGTACATGCAGACCGAATTTTATATTTTTTAGAATCTTTTCACTATTTTTTAAAATTGGTAGAAAATCACTGTTTTTAGATGGTCCAGAATTTTACAGATCAAGTGATGTTCTACCTATCTTAAAAAATAGTAAAAATATAAAATTCGGTTCTGCAAGTACATATTCATATGGAAATCATATTGAACGGTTCGGATTGACAGTTAGGATTTTGAAAACGAAAATATTGATCCGTATTACGGACCAATCCGTGCTATGCATAGTACCATAGACTCACTCATTTTAAACAATGTTGTAAAAAATGGTCGTTTAAGCCGATTAATCAGCCGATTAGTCTTTGGCGGCGACCAAACCGTTACAGATTTTTCTTATTTCGATTCTTAATGTATGTTGTGAACAGACATTAATATTACTTAGATAGAGAAATATGAAACCACACGAGAAACACTCACAATAAGTAATTAAACATAAGAAAACAAAGAGAAATATAAATTTTCACGGGGTAGCTCATTCAGCCGATATTTTTATTAAAACCCCCCAAAAAAAAACAAATTATCAAATCTGCTCCCACTCCAAAGTTATAATTATTTCTACCCTAACCGCCCGTGGGCTGGGCGGTCCACTGTGCATAGCTGACCGCCCAGCAGCTGGGCGGTCCGCTAGTGTTTTTTTTTTTTTTTTTAAAGATTAGATTAGAGACAATATGAATATAAAGATGCTGAATTCTTAACGCTAAAAGTTCGAATTTTTTTTGTAAATATTAGTTAGATTACTTCTGTGAAGCATATTTATACTAAAATACGCTAAATTACTTGGAATTATGTTAAATTACGTTGAGTTACACTATATTAAGTTAAATTACACTAAATCACATTACATTACGCTAAAATACGGTAAATTACATATGAATAGGGACGATATCTTCACTGAAAAGGCGAAAAACGATGACGAAATGAAAACAGTCATAAAACGGCGCTCGAGTGTCCGATTTCAGCAAATGAGCACTTTTCGGAAAGCTTGAGAAAATGCGCATGCGTCCGTGTCGGCCGGATTCCAAAATTCAGAATCACCAAAAAACAAAGGGAAGAGCCTCAAAACTTGAGTTGAAGTTTCCGATTAAGATTTTCATTTCTATTATTCAATCCAAGTAGTTCAGTAAATTAGTTACATAATGAACTTGTAGAATACCAATTTTTACTATTTTTGGAATTTTTTTACTATTTTTTATGATTCATGAAAGATGGCACAGAATCGGTCTACTTTAGCGTAATTTTGCGTAGTTTAGCGTAATTTACCATATTTCAGCATAATTAGCGAAGTTATTGTTATTTAGCGTAATTTAGTGTAATTCAACGTAATTTAACATAATTCCAAGTAATTTAGCGTATTGAGTAATTTAGCGTATTTTAGCGTATTTTAGCGTATTGAGTAATTTAGCGTATTTTAGCGTATTGCGTAATTTAGCGTATTGAGTAATTTAGCGTATTTTAGCGTATTGCGTAATTTAGCGTATTGAGTAATTTAGCGTATTTTAGCGTATTGAGTAATTTAGCGTATTTTAGCGTATTGCGTAATTTAGCGTATTGAGTAATTTAGCGTATTTTAGCGTATTCAGTAATTTAGCGTATTCAGTAATTTAGCGTATTTTAGCATATTGAGTAATTTAGCGTATTGAGTAATTTAGCGTATTTTAGCGTATTGAGTAATTTAGCGTATTGAGTAGCGTATTTAGTAGTTTAGCGTATTGAGTAATTTAGCGTATTTTAGCGTATTGAGTAGTTTAGCGTATTGAGTAATTTAGCGTATTTTAGCGTATTGAGTAATTTAGCGTATTGAGTAATTTAGCGTATTTTAGCGTATTGCGTAATTTAGCGTATTTTAGCATATTTTAGCGTATTTTAGTGTCCGATTTCAGCAAATGAGCACTTTTCGGAAAGCTTGAGAATAACTCACTTAAGTAATTTAGCGTATTGAGTAATTTAGTATAACTCACTTAAGTAATTACATATTGAGTAAATTACTTAAGATTTTCATTTCGTCGTCGTTTTTCGCCTTTTCAGTGAAGATATCGTCCCTATTCATATGTAATTTACCGTATTTTAGCGTAATGTAATGTGATTTAGTGTAATTTAACTTAATATAGTGTAACTCAACGTAATTTAACATAATTCCAAGTAATTTAGCGTAATTTAGTATAAATATGCTTCACAGAAGTAATCTAACTAATATTTACAAAAAAAATTCGAACTTTTAGCGTTAAGAATTCAGCATCTTTATATTCATATTGTCTCTAATCTAATCTTAAAAAAAAAAAAAAAAAAAAAAAAAAAAACACTAGCGGACCGCCCAGCTGCTGGGCGGTCAGCTATGGAAATTGGACCGCCCAGCCCACGGGCGGTTAGGGTAGAAATAATTATAACTTTGGAGTGGGAGCAGATTTGATAATTTGTTTTTTTTTGGGGTTTTTAATAAAAATATCGGCTCATTCAGGAAATACCACCGAAAACATGACACAAAGAAAAACACTATCAGGCCGATGGCACTTTTTCACATCTCGAACAATGAAAATCTACCTGCTACATGGGCCGAGAAGCCCATTCTTCGGCTTCAACGGATTAACAATCATTAAATAAATAAATAAAGCCATAGCTAGGGCTGCAAACCAACTGAACCGAGTCGAACTTACTCTCAGTTTGAGTTTGGTTTGAATTAATTTCGAACGAACTCAATTTTGAATCGAATTTTTACGAACTCAATTTTGAATTTTTACGAACTTTGTTACGACTTACGAGTTATGACTTATGGCTGTGCCATAGTTCGAAATTACAGCACTTCAATAAAAACTCAGGCATTCTGAATTCTAATTACACAGTACACCAAAGTTTATATTAAAGTTCATTACAAATACCAAAATTTATATCAAACATCAAAGTTTAGTACAATCAATCAAAGTTCAGTATAATCACAGAATTCAAAATTTTCCAAATAGCCAACACAAGCAATATCACCAAAGTTTTCAAATATCCAAAGTATTCACAGTACAATTTAAATATCAATAAAAATACAAAACAATCACCAAAGTCTTAGAATTATTACAAACCTAAATATTATCATAAATAAAACATTAAAGTTCATTATCAGCGGAAATCAACGGTTCACGTTTGAGTTAATTTCGAACTTTGGTTTGCGAACCTATTTCGAACGAACTATGTCCAGTTTGAATTTGGTTTGAATTAATTTCAAACTAAATTTGGTTTGAATTAATTTCGAACGAACTCAATTTCAAATCGAACTTTTTACGAACTTTTTCGAATCAAACCCGAATCGAATTAGGAACTACGAATTTTTTGTGCAGCCCTAGCCCATAGCCGATGATAAGTGGTCGCTGGTCAAATTTTAAGAACAGATATTCCCTTCGCACTCTTCGAACTATTCTTCTCTGGTCATTTATTCCCCCGCCACCTCGTCTCTTTCTGCAGCTATTCTAACTCCACATCGAATTGGAATAGCCGGAAGGAAGAGAACAAATCATACAAAAACAAAGCATGCGGTGCTCTTCCATATCTTATCCGCTCATAGCCTTGCCCCTGCTCTGCCTCCTCTGCTTGCCTATCCTCTCTCTCGCTGCTTCGGTAATTCTCCTCCTCTACTCAACCTATCTCACACAATCTTATTCCATCCGCGGTAGCTATTCTCTGGAGAGCTGAGCTTATAACTGTAATAATTTCACAGCTAGGATCTACATGTGCAATCGATCGAAACTGCGGCTCGGGCCTCCACTGCGAGACATGCCTCACAAACCGCAATGTACGGCCGAGATGCACTCGAGTCCAACCTACAGATCCCAAATCCAAGGTCAGTGATTCGAAGTGCGTAATGTCTACCTCCATCTCTTCTTCACTGTCTTCTCTCTTTTTGAATAAAGGACCTTCTAAATATCCTTATTTGAAAAATGAAAGAAGTGCGGTTAATTGCTGGATTTGTGATTTTGCAGGGGACTGGATTGCCATTTAACAGGTACGCATGGCTGACAACGCATAATTCGTTCGCACGGTTGGGCCAGATCAGGTCACCGTTCGGTACTCCTAATGTCTCCCCCCGCAACCAGCAGGACACCGTTGCTCAGCAGCTCAATGTCAGTCCGTACACCTCTCTCTCTCTCTCTCTCTCTCTATTTTTCTTTTGTTTTTGAAATTTCTTTCTCCGTCTGTCTCTGGAACCAGGGCCCGGTTCATTAATACAATAATCAATACGTCTGCATAAAAGGGGCCCACTTTCAGTGGGTGAAGGCCTGAAGGGTATTTTTTTTTTGTTTTATCTTTCCTCTTGAATTCTTTCGCCAATATTATCTTCAATGCTCCTAGTCCTAGGATCCTAGATGAGCAGGGGCCAGGGGGTACGGTGTCTGTCATGTGGGTCCCAGTTGGTGTGATATTTTTTTCTTCTGAAGCGGTGAAGCTAAGCGGTCATAATCCCACTTCACAATTTCATCAGTTTCGTATTTATGCTGCATATTCATTCCTAGTTATAGTTGATTAGTTTCGTGTTTAAGGGACTAATATACTGCCTTGTCGGGTTGCCTAAAGAGAGGTACCGTGCACGGACCCACCAATGCAAAAATCATAAAATCAACCACGCCACAGCGTCAGTTCAAAATGACAGTAGCCACCATAGTGACATAATTCGCGAATAATTCGTTTTTTCACCATAACCGCACCGAACACCGTATTATACGCGGAAAAACGTATAATACGTTTTATTCGCGAATAAAACGCGTATAAAACGCGAGATACGAATTATTCGCGAGAAAAACGCGAAAAAAACGCCAAAATTTTTTTTTTTTGAATTTTTTCAAAATTTTTTTTATTTTTTTTTTTACGTTTTTTTTGAAGTATTTTTTTTTTTTTTACTTCCTTGTTGTACCGAATCATTCCCGAATTATACCCGAATCACGAATTTTCGACCTCGCCGAACCGAACCCGAACTTTTGATTTGTTACTATGGTAGCCACCGCCCACCAATTAATTATTATTTAAATTAACATTCATGTGCCAAATTGAATGTTGGCAATCGTCGTGTGGGACCTGCTAAGAGGGTTGATGACCCCCAATGCAAACACGATCCAAAATAAAATCACACTATGGGGGACCAATTGTGTGCAAGGACCACCAGAGATGTAACATTATCCAGGCAAAAGCAACTCTCGTTTGTACATATGTCACGTGATTTCAACGTTAATCGCCTTCTTATATTAGGGCCTGCTTGTTTGTCCCGGTATTATGCGGATGGGATTTGACGGATTCGGAAACTCACTTTTTTGTTTGCGGGAACTCATACTTATAAGGGTCTGTTCGGTGTCCCCTCATGAGTGTGGGATCAAAAAAAATTTGAACTAAATTTTACTGTTGCTGTGAGTGAATTTTTTTTTCCCACGGCAACAGTGCGGCACCCGAACAAGCCCTAAGTATGCACGGGAATAATTATGGGAATGTGCTGAATGAGTGTTCGGTTGTACCGTGGGAATAATTGTGGAAAATCATATTTTCTTTCTAAATTTAATGATATCAATACAATAATTATTAATTAAATCAAATAAACAATAACATAACAATACTTGTACCGTAAGCTTGTTATCCGATC